>JACSVZ010000014.1:34852516-34897516 GCA_014706295.1 Lycocorax pyrrhopterus obiensis | reverse complement strand
ACGTTTGCTGTTGCTACTTCCTCCTTGCACTGCATTCTGTACTGATATGCCAAATGCTCAGTTGCTCATGTCAAAAGCAAAAATGCTGATTTTTTTTTTCACTGCTATCAATTAAGTCCAATATTAATAACCAATTTCTGTCTTCCTTTCCATACCTATTCTTTATAATATATATCTATTCAATATAGTAGCATGAATGTACATAGTGCTGAAAAGATTGGACATTTTCCTATGAAATCTACAGAATTTTTAACTCCAGAGAATGATACAGGTAGTTTGTTTGTGGTTGGGCTTGAATGTCACAGATCCAGCTGTACTAAATTAGCTCCTATGACTTTGAAAATTGTATTTGAAAGACAAATTACTGTATTAAGATTTTCCTTTTAAGTACATTCCCAGCTAAACACAGAGGTGGGAATGTGATCTGGCAAATTCAAAAAAGTATATATAAAAATCAAATTTAAAAACTGAAATATAACTATTTATATGTTTATTATGCAATATGTGATAAAAGGAGACGATTCTTTTTACTGTATCACATGAGATCAAAAAGACTTTTAGCACAGAGATTTTCATGGCAGATTTTGTTTATGTTTATGACTTTATGACAGCAAAAATTACTCTAAAACTAGCTCATCTGCAGATTTCAATTTTAAAATGAGGTGCGTGGTCTAAAGAGAAAAACAGCCCTCTCCAGTACTTTGGAAACACAGTTTTCAGAGAATATAAAATGAAGATGAAGTTGTTCAAAACATATTCCTTATGCTGGCTGTGTCAGACTGAGATGCTGCTTGGATTATGTCATAGGAAACATTATGCAAGATGAGCAAAGCTTTTCATTTAGATGAATGCTTAGTAACTGCATTGCCTAACAGTTGTCACCTAGCTAGTACTATTCCAAACTTACCTACCGGTATCGCTGAGGGTTTTTCAGAGAAGGGAGCTTTCCATTCTTACCCGCTCAGGAAGAAGGAGGTAGCAATTGGCCAAAAAACAAAAATTACACATGCAATATCTCACTGTCCACACATTCCACTACACAAGCTGTACTAACTTGTTAGAGATTCTTTGAGCTGAGCAGAGTTTGAGCCAGTGAACTAAAAGGCAAAAGAAGGCATTTTTGCTATCTGGTTTTGTTTAGATGAGGCAGATGGTGCACACTGGCAGCATCAAATGTCTATGTGTGTGACAGCACTAGAGCTTTGTGCTGTGTAGCATTCACTTTGCTTGTGGCTGTCTCCAAGGTGTGAAAACTCCAGCTGACTTACTGGAGCATGTACTTGAGTTTGGAGAGCAGCACTTGGTCCTGCACCTGTGGATGTCAATGTTTGTATTAACTTCCCTGAGACTGATGACTGACCCTGTTGCTAAAAAGTCCTCTTTAATTGCTTTTTTGCAAATTTGAGACTTTTAGAAATGCAGAGCCAATGCTTTTTCTCTCTTGTAACCAACTCTGTTGTTTAATTGAGCTCAGATAAAGTCCAAATCTTTGGGCATTAGCAGACATGAATGCAGATCTTAAATTTTTCTTTCGGCATTGTGAATAGATTCTGTGCTTTGGCATGCTTCTGCAAAAAACATCCAACAATGTGACCTGAGCACACAGCTGAGAGTCCTCTTCATAATGAATCAGGCTTGATTTCAGTAGCTGTATTTTATACATTATGATATCCTGCTGAGCTGGTTGGTTGTGGAAACATGGAGTACAGCTGTTCAAGAATCATTACAAGGCAAATAATTTTTCCTGTCTATACTGTGAGATAGAAATCCTTTTACTAGCTATAGCCATCTTATTTGTAATTTCTTATGCCATTCCTGCTTCTATCAGGAACTACTGATTGAAATAGACAATTCTACTGATGCATATCATTGTTTAGCAAACCTTTGAAATTTTTTTTGTCATTTTTTTATTCAAGCATCCAACATAAACAGTTAGATGGTGCCATGCACTATAGTTTTCTTCAATTAAAAAATCACTACAGAGTTATGTGGTAGTGCTTCCTTTCCTCTTTCCTTTCTGTGGCTTTGAATACAACCACAAAACTTGCAATCTTGAATTACCTCCAGGGTCAAATGCATAATGTAACAACTTACCTGCTGTTTGATTTCCAAGCCCTGGCACTCTGGGGATATATCTTTATGGTTGTGGTGTTGACTTGTAGCACTACAGGCTAACAAATCAATTCATCCTTCAAATCATCCTATCACCTGTCGATATGAAATTCTAGCAATTACTAAAGTGGGATGGCTGCAAAGCATCTGAAAAACATTCCCTATTGATTAGTTCATTGCTCCAGAGTATGATGAACTTGTTTAAGAAAAATTGATCTGGTAAATTGATTTTTTTTTATCAAGGAATCATATGAATGTAATTTAAGTAACAATATTTTTGCTCTCAAGAATGTGTAATATATATTTGGTGTATGTGCACATAAATCACAAAAAAAAAAAAAAGGGAAAGATTTTATATGAAACAGCTTTGAATTTGGAAATTTTTTCTCTAAGGCTTATGGGTTGTTTTGCAAGCTCTTCCAAGCATCATTTTTTTATTGTTCAACGCATTTTTTTTTCCTTTCTTTAATCAAAAGTGTATTTAAAAGTGAAGTTCCAATATTTAATGAATAAATTCATTCTCTTGTGATGCCCCATGATTTTTGGGATATGTGCTCTCTTATCTTATGTCCAAGCCAAGATGCAATTTTTCACAACCAGTTCCTTATAATGCAGATGATGAAGGGAATAATTAATACTTGGAAAGTATAATACAATTTCAGCTCTGCTACTACGTCCATACTCTTGCTGCTCTGTTTTCTTTCTGTAGGACCTAAAAGCACCCAGCCCATATCAACCACAATCTTCTGCATGACAGTGCTGTCAAAGGTGTTGCTCTCAGTCAGGGCATGCAAATGATCAAAGACTTAATAGTATAGCTAGAAATAAATTTCTCCCTGCCTTGCCTTTTCCTCTCCGCACTATTTCATACTTCAAAACTGTATAAAAATGAATGCAGAACAAACCCAGAAATTCTGTTCCTATTCAGAAAAAAATAGTAATAATTTGCCACAGAACTAATGTATTCTAAAAACTCATCCTACAAATCTTGTGCCCAGGGTTATGTGTGGAAATCAGCCCTAGGACAATGCAGCATAGAATCTGCTGTGTCTTCAGGACACGGTCATTTAGTAATTTTTCACTTTTGATGTCTACGTAGATTCTTCTAAGATATGCTGAGAATTCACTTCATGTGTGTTGGGTTGTCAGAGTTACTGTGTAAATCTATATGCCAAGTACTAACAATTTTTCTTCAAAAATATTGCATTAAATATATCGAATATTCATGAATATACTGAATTTGAATGACAAAGACAGCAGTAGCAGAACTCATGAAAAACTTCAAGTTGTCAGATTTCTTGTTAAAAGAAGGGGCTTGTTTTTTGAATGTTTTCCAAATGGAATGTGACACAAGACGGTTTTCAGCAAAATGGTTCCTGATATATGGTTATAAGCTATTATGAGTGAAACACACTCGTAATTTGAAAGTGAAGTAACAACACATATTTAAGATTATAGAATCATTTACATTGGAAAACATCTCTAAGATCGTCAAGTCTGGCGATTAACCCAACACCACAAAGTCTTGCATTAAACTATGTCACCGAGTGCCATATTCTCTCGGCTATAAATACCTCAAAGGATTTTGACTCAACCATCTCCCCAGACTTTTTCAGTTAAGAGATTTCTCCTAATGTCTATCCTGAAGCTCCCTTGGGGCAACATGATGCCATTTCCACTCCTCCTGTTGCTTGTTATCTAGGAGCAGAGACCAGCCTCCACTTGGCTACACCCTCCTTTCAGGGAGCTGTAGAGAGCGGTAAGGTCCCCCCTGAGCCTCCTTGCCTCCAGGCTAAACAACCCCATCTCCCTAAGCTGCTTCTTATAAGACTTGCTCCAGACCTTTCACCAGCTCATTTTTGTTCTTTGAGGGCAATAAAGCAAATGTTCATTTGAGACGTGATTAGCAGCAGCATAACAAGCAAACTGATACTTGAACCTGAAAGAAAGTATACCCATCTGAAATCATTACACTGTTTGCTTATTTTCGTATTGCAACCTGATGCAAAGGTAAACACACAATAATATGAGTTTTGTCTGTCATGTGCTTAGTAGATCAGTGGATGTGCACCATGTTTGAACCGCCATTGTGTTAAAAGAAAAACCTGTCAAAAGGAGAAAAAAGCCAGGTGCCTCAGTTTCACCAAGTAAAGCAACAGATGTATAAATTGTTCTATACCGTGGTAGACTGTTAGCTTTTAAAAGGCACAGTAATCAGTGAATGAACAAAACAGCTTGCCTTGGGAAATTATGCCGTTCAGTTTCTTTCAATTTAAAGTTTATTTCCTCAGATTTTACATGGCATGATTGTTTGCCATGTCAGAGTGTTAATCGCAGTGCAAAACACTCTGATTTTCTGCAAGGATAAATGAGCTCAGAAACATTCTGAGTTCAGATCAAGTTGAATGCCATGATGGTGATCCAAAATAATTTTATATTTAAATCAATGCTTAACTGGGTGTTTAATCTGGTTCTCATGTGACTGCAATTTCATTTGAAATTCAAAACTTTGCTCAAACACGACAATGATAGTTGTTTTATAAAGTCATAGAATTGGTAGATATTAAGAACATATTTATGAAGTCACAAATCAGAGCTACATGAATGGTTTGGTGAAGTGTAAAATGACCTACATTGCAGTACTTTGAGGTTTCTCCTCCTCATGAAAAGGCAAGCACATTCACTTTTAGAATTTTTGAATGCCGTGTGATTGTAAGAAGCTTTTGTGCTCTAATGTCTGTGAAGCTTTAAAATAGAAACATAGAGATGTAGCAGAAAATAACGTTTATCTGACCTTAGTTGTTCCCTAACAGGTGGTTTACTCTTTGTGATGACAATGCTTTCCTTCCCTGCCTCTTTCTCAGCCTCTTTACAGGTGTGTATGTTCTGGGAACTTCTCCCAAACATTTGAAAACAAGTTGAAGAACAACTTGTGCATTCATTTTTTTTTTCTAATTGGTTGCATGACGTCAGTTTTGAAAGGAAGCTGCTGTTATTTAGCATTCATTCTATAAGTATTTGACAAAATGTACAAATGGTACAGTCACCTGAATGTCTCAGAATAAAAAGCTACACCTTTGCTGCCTTAGAGAGGCCAGCTTGGTAACCATGTAATGTATTGTTATGTGTGCATCCATGATCCTGGGGTGTTAGTAGCTTGGCAACATTCCTCCTTATTTTGTAAGAACAGGGTGAGCTTAACCTGTTCATAAATCCTTTCTGAGAAACACGTCTTCAGGGTTCACCTGGAAAGGCTCCTGTGAGTTGTTTATCTGTCCCCAGTGTTGTTCTAAAAGGAAAAAACGTAGTGTATTGTGGTTAACTATGATAACCAGACAGAAAAGCAAAGGAAGTTGACATCAACTGATTAGTGTGGCTTGTATGTGAAATTGTTTTGATCAGTCTTGATCAGGATTAAATTTCTCAATGAGTACTGACAAAACAGCTAAGAAGGAAAAGCAAACAAATTGAGACTCAATGTGCCATGAAAATGTGACAGTGTAGCATCCAAAATATTTTCGATTAATGAATAATTAGGGTTCAGTTGTAGAATGTTAATTGATAAAGATGATGCGGGAAGTTAATAAGTTACTAAGAAAGCTAAAACAGCATAAAATGGAAGCTGAAATATATGCTGCAAACATGCATGTGAACGTTCATTTTTACTTTTGAATTCACTTAATGTCATTCAGTCACTCAACTGAATTTTTCCTTTACAGGCCTAAGACGCAGAATTTTTGTAAATACTGAATTTTTGTTGAGGAAGTACTTACCCAGCTCTAACAAAGAAATATCTTTCTTCAGTTTTTAATTCTGAAGGTTGTACTGGATGTCGACATTTTAAAACGCTTACAATGCCGCAACATTGCAAATTATTACCAGCAGATATGTCTGTTGAAGCCAAACATCACTGATACAGATTTAGAAACTTGTCTGCATAGTGGCATCTTATTATGTCAATATTTGCCACATTTTAAGGGTGTCTACTGATTGAAGTGTGTAAACTAATATTATTATAAAAACATAATGGTAATTCTCTAGTAATTATTCATCGCACTTTTTGGCATTTCAAGAGTTCATTTTAACAGCCTCTCAGGACATGAATACTTATTTCATTTTCTCTTTGCTGTAAAAATTCTGGAATTAAAGCAAGTCTTAAAATTGTTCCTATAACTAGCTTTAGTGATAATTCTGAGACTCTGCATTTTGGCTCTAATTAGACAAAAGAGCAAAGGAAACACCCTACACAGTACGAGATTCCATTCTTGATGCATATGTTGTTTAATAAAAAGCTTGATGTACCAACAGCCTCGTCTTGGTCCTTGGAAAGTTTCCAGCTGAATTTAGATAATTTGAAAAGTTTTTAATAAAGCATGTACTTCTGGATGTTATGTTGCTGCCCTATTCTTATTACAAACTGTGGGAATGCTTTGCAGTAGTTTTAAATGTGGTATATATTAGGAATTGCAGGCAAGCAACTGCAAGTATTTTATATACTTACTCAGTTTAATGTACTCTGATATTTTCTTTTTATCTAGTCTGTCTGCTTCCCTCCCTCCCTAGCTCTTAACCTGCTTCTTCATATTCAACCTTCAGAGGTTTCAAAGATCCACCTGACAAAACAAAATCACTGTAGCAGAACCACAAAAGCATCTTGTGATTTCTGACCATTTACCTTCTGACCCTGAGTGTCTGATGAACAAGTGCACAGCTGCCCAAATTCCCCGTCTCTCTGGCTGTCTCTCTCTCCCAGTACAATTGCATTGAGACAAAACAACTAATCTTCATTAGAGCTCTGATTCCTAATGCAATTAATTGTGTCAGGAAGTGAAACACAGTCCTTAAGCAGGCCTGCCTCTAAAACATGTCCCACCATGTGCTGAACACTATAGTAAATGTTTCACAGAAGAAGGCAGATACAGAGGGATCTGGTGTTTAATGCACTTGGTTTCCACTGTTGGTTTTAGGGAGACTGAAATTTTGTTAGCAAAGAAAGTATGGAAACTAAATCATAGTATGTTGATCCTGCTATCATAATTAAATATTAACAGTAACATCGTACTTTTATTTTTTCCCAGTGATTGTCCTCAGTCTCATACTTCCTGGGCAATCAGAACTGAAGAAACATATTTTTAATTCTATACTCAATTCAATCTAATGGTAAAATTATCTTTGTGACACCCATGACTGGATTTATTGTTTCCAACATGAAAACACAAGATGGAAGTATAACCCTCCCACATAATATAGTTTGGCATATTATATGTATTTGTGGCTGAAGTTAAATGCTCCAAGATTTTTTTCTTGAATTGAGCTACATACCACTCCTGACCCTTTATGCAGATGTGATGTTTCCTATAATTTGGAAGATTTTGTGCATAATACATAAATAATCACTTAAAAAAAGCAATAGTAGGGTTTCAAGAAACATTTCTCTAAGATGATGTTGAAAGGATGTTTAATCCTAAAAGAAATTAGTGGAATTAGAAGTGGTCCTGTATTTTAAACAAACTGCATTGAATGGAATTTGGAGTTTTTTAAGTTGTTATAGTTCTCTAGAACTGAATTTTTTTATTTCTCTATTTTTCCTTCTTTTGTATTAATGTCAAATGCTTTTTTCACAAATAGAAATGAATATCTGCTTGTATTTTAAATGCAAAATTGGGTTGTGTTTGGGATAAATTTCCTCAAGTGATTTTCCTCCCTACTCTTACATATATAATTATTTACTTTCTGTCCTCATTTGACAAAGTGAGCTTAAATATGAATAACCAATATTTTATTAGCATATGGTGAACTGAAAGTGTGCTGCAGGTGGACAGATATGCTCTCCAAATAGATTATGGCAAGGATCTACAGAGTAGAATATGGGAATAGAGGCTCAAAATTGTATTGATATTCAACTGAAGCTGGATACTTAATTCCCATGGAAATCCCATCTAAGTGCAGTTCAATTTTATGTTGTAGATAGTGGGTGAAGACATATAAAATGCCCTTAAAATATTACCCATCCTGCTGTCCAGAATCATGCCAATATTTTTGCCAGCTTCATCCTCTTTTTTCTAATCTGTCTGGTTTGTTATTATAAGTGGTTTGCTATTCACAATAATGTCAGTATAGGAACACCTGGAAACTGATTTTTATAAATCTTTCTCCAGACTGAGAGAAACACGAGGGAAAGCAGCCAACTTAAATACAAACTGCTGTGGCAGACAAGGATTCATTACCATGGTGCACTCTGAGTGACCAAAGAAAGATTCAGGCTTTGCTTGGAAAAGCCATTAGAGATGTTGAGTTTTCATGAAAGGAAGGATTGACTGTTTGAATTTGTTTACATTGCAGAGAAAAAAGTGAAGTCACTTGTACACTGCTAAGCAAATCAGCTGAGGTGGCTTCAGCATAAAAATCAAAGATGGATTGGCTTGTAATGGAAGTGAAATAAGTGTATATGTGCTGTTCTTTGGTCTCAAGAAAATGAGATTAGCCAAACTTGGGGTGTCTCTGCTTAACTCTCACCTGTAATAAAATATGCCTGTTTTCTAGTTTATGCCACCAGTAAATAAACAACACTAAGTCTACCAGTGTTACTGGAAAAGGTAAATGTGAGAACTTCTTGGTTTAAGAATGTTCTAAAGTTTTACTTCTATGTGATGAAAACTTTTAAGTCACCATATTCTCCTGGGATAACTTGCAAAGAAAGAATTCTTCATTTTTGGAAATAGGTGAAGGGTTTGAGCCAAAGATCAGTTGTGTTCTCCACTGTGGGCTTGCTGTCTAAAGGCTGTCTAAAGATTCATGAACTTTGGGCTTTGAAATTTAGGCTTGGTGAGACATAAGTGGATGGCCACACAGCATGGCCGTGCTGCTCTTCTGTTTAGATCAAGGACCCGTGAACACACAAGTAACTGTGTCTCCCTGCAAATATAGGAAGCTGAGCAGCAGAGCTTGCTCACCTGCATACTTAAAGTCTGAAAAATCTTGAGGACCTGCAAAGTTCTGTTTGGTTTGTTTTGAGTAAAACTGTAAGCCTTTCATTCATGAGGAATACTTTCTAGTAACAATTTTGGAGCATTGCCAGTCCTTGCTGTTTTGTCACAAAGTGATGATAGTTCAATGTTTACCTCAGGCTCTGGTTTCTGAGAACAGGTATTAAATAGAAAACAAATCTTTCACTGAGGGTATGAGGAAACAAGAAGAAAATTTTATTTATTTCTAGCTATAGAGAAAAATTTGAAATTTGGTCTTGGACCATCCTAAAGTGTCAAAACAAAGGTGGTAAGTGTAAAGATATGACAGCACCTTATTTTCTCCTCATCCTTACTTTAAAGTTCATGATATTTAAGTCAGCTTTAAGATATTTAGCCTACTAATTTATGGCAATCTGGGACATGACAAAGACTAACTTTGTAAGCAGTGAAGACAATTCTTTTTTGCTGAGCGCTGTCTTTTAGTAATTCACCAGAGGTGGCTTTTACATAAAATTTACTTATTCTTACAGTCACATAATTTTCTGGCTGGTGTTTGTTGAAACTCTCCACCTTTTGCCTACTGTCAAGGAGTTGAAAATAATTAGGATCAATCACAGACATATCCTTTTGCCTCTGCTTTGTCTCTCTAAACAAACAGACTGTTAAACTTGCTGGGCTTTGCAAAGAGAATGCAAAGGTGTTCTCTTTCCTAGCCAAAATCCACACTATGGCAAGGTGACAGGAATGAAGGCTGTCTTGAAGATACATGGTACTACTGGATAGCATGGTGTACTTTTGGAGTGTTTTAGACAAAATTTGAAAAGATGCTGAAATGAGCATTTCTTCATTTTCTAAAGTGGCTTTCAGTGAATGAAGACCTTACATTTATTGTGCTTCAGTGAGCCTCAAGATGATCTTTTTCCCACATAAAAATTAAAAAAAAATAGTTATCTTTATAAAGTAGAGTAATAGGAGAGAAGCCAGAAGATATTTGTAAATTTACACACCCACATAAAAAGTAAAATAATTTTAGACAAATGTTTTGATTTTTAAATACTAGTTTAAGGATCAAACATATTCCTGTCATTAACTAGATCTGTAAACTTATATGTAAATATCACTTGCTCTGAGTTAAAAACTGCATGATAATATAATTGGACTTTATTTGGGGGGAATTCTCTCTTCTTGTTTCCTTTTTAGCGTATGTGGAGGGAAAGGTATTGGTTCAAACAAATGTAGCAACTGAATAGAAGCACAAAGCTTAATTATTATTAATTTTTAATGTATAAACCAGACTTTACATTCTGGTAATCCCTTACTCTAGATATCCTGAAATATCCTGCCTCCTAGTTTTGTAGTAAAAATTACTTCTAATTAAAGGAAAAGTTTGAGTTTGAGGCTGGTTTGGACTTCAAGATGCTGAACGGGCATGGCAAACATGAATGTTAAAGAGGTGATGGTTTCCAGCCAAATAGGGCTCAAATCTCTCTGTTTCTTCCTACTGCTGATGACTTTAAAGTCTGCCATTGACACTGAGCCAAAAGCTTGCTCTTGCTCCTTGTCAAAAGAAGGACTCCGGAACAGGGTCAGATAGATGCATGTTGGTTTCTAAGAGGACAGAACTTTTTGGCAGTGAGCAGAGTGATAAAAATAGCTGGAAATGTGGAGAGAGCAAAGACAAAGAGAATAACAAAAGGTAAAAGGGACACCAGAGTTTGAAATGCATACAATCACACCCTGGATGTATCCTGTTCCTGAATTTCTACCAAACATCTCTTTTTTTCCTTTTGGCATTTTTCTGCAGTGTTTTGGTTTCTTAGTCAGGACAGGCCATTAGAGGAGTTCTGGTGAGAAATAGTTGTAGGAACATGCACAAATACAAAAAATAAAAGAAAACAATGATTATTTAATTATATGTCTGAATTAAATAATTTTCCAAGTAATTTTAAATAAAATGAGATATAAGCCATTAGATAAATGAATCGTGATCAATAAGGTCAAGACATTTGCATGGAGGATAAGCATTAAGTCTCAGGTGCACTTTTAAAAGCAGTTTAAGGAATTGTCAAACATAGATACTCCTTGTGGCAAAACCATCATGAGAGTCCAGTTCCTGATTACTCAATCTAGCTCTGTGCCACAGCTTACTATGCCCCAAGTTAAAATGATGCAAAGGCATGAGAGTTCTGGCTGTAAATCAGGCGGCTGCTGTTCAAGAATTCAGCAATAATCTGTTAAGCACCTTCTTTAGAGCTCTAATTTGCAAGAGCAAATAGTTGAGTTCTTAACCACAGTTGTGCTTTCCTCCTTTTACACAACCATGATGGCACCTGCTGTAACAGTCTAGGTAATTACTCTTCCAGAGGACTGAAATAATGAACATAATTTTTCCTGCTTTGGAACAGCTAGAACTTCTTTCATGAATGTTTGATTTTTGAGTTGTCAATTAGGACTAGAGCAACAGAAAACTCCCCGTACCGTAGTCTAGTTCACACAAGAACAGTGTAAGGTGTTAACATTATTTTTAAAAATACCTCTCAAACAGCAAGTTAAATTAAGGAGATAAAGTTGAGAAGTCAGGTGGTTTATGTGTTCTGTTGGTTTGCTACTGATGCTTTAGTCAGTTTCACACATTTCTACTGAAAAGAAAACCAGCCATTCTAATGTTTCTACACAAAATCAGTTGTAGAGAGGGTTGAGAATTTCTTGACCATCCTGAATCACATACTATTGCCATTTTATAATCTGTACCATGATTTGAAAAACAAATGTATGAAAATAAGTCTTGAGATGTATAGAAAAGATGCATTGATATGATACATTGTATGACTAAAGATCTGGGATGCAGCCCCTTAGTTTTCGTCTTCTACCTCAAGTACAGATTTTTTTTCACTTACAACAAATGAAAAGTGGTCTGCCTTTTGAGTATTTTCTCTTTCATGCTTTGCTAACCTGTTTTTGAGCATATAAATTATGCTTCTACAGTTTCAGTATGTTATTAATTGGTGTTATAAGATATCCTTGACCTCACTGATCATGTTTTTAGTACTGGATTGAAGCTTTAGGCACATCAGCTTTCAGAAGTGTCCAGCACAGAATCATAGAAGGGTTGGAAGGGATCTTAAAGATCATCTAGTTCCAATCCCTTTGACATAAGCAGAGATCATTTTCACTAGACCAGGTTGCTCAGAGCCCCATCCAGCCTGGCCTTGAACTTTTACAGGGCTGGCGCATCCACAGTTTCTCTGGGCAACCTATTCCTGTACCTCACCACCCTCACAGGAAAGAATTTCTTGCTGGTGTCCATTCTAAATGTACTCTCTTTCAGTTTAAAGCCATTGGCCCTTGTCCTATCACTACATACCCTTGTCAAAAGTCCATCTCCAACTCTCTTGTGTGCCTACTTTAGGTACAGGAAGGTTTCTACCAGGTCTCCCTGAAGCCTTCTCTTCTCCAGGCTGAACAGCCTCAGCTCTCTCAGCCTGTCTTCATAGGAGTGTGTCACTTTCTTTGTTTTCTTCCCTCTTTAACTCAACCCAGCCCAATTTCCTCCTGTCCTACCTTACCTGTTTCTTTCACCTCAGATTTAGACTGTCACAGAGTGACAGAATGGGTAGTATTGAAGGGACCACTGAAGGTCATCTAGAACAACCTCTGTGCTCAAACAAGTTTCCCTAGAATGTGTTATTCAGGCTTGTGTCCAGATGGTTCTTAAACATCTCCAGAGAAGGAGACTCAACAAACTCTCCAGACAAGCGGTTCCGGTTCTCCAGGCCCCAAACTCCACTCTTGGGCTTGTTTTTTAACAAGCTGCACATTAAGTAAATTACATTATGGAATAAACAGTAACAGCTGCCATTTCTATCACAGAAATTGTTGTTATCCTTTGAATTCCTAGATGCTCTCAATTGTACTGGAGACATCCCACTCTTCTCTGCTTACTGTTTTCTTCTTCCCTGTCACCAAAACTGACACTGTCCTTCAGCTGCTGTTTTGTGTCAGGAAGAAGGTGAACGCTGCTTATTTTTCCTCTCACCCTGAGCTTTTCTGCCACTGTATTTTTCTTTCTGTCCTCCTCATAAACGCCTTTCTTCAGACCGCCTGGAAGAACTGATTCATTCTGTGCCCTTCTCTTGCTGTAACAAGATTTCTGCCAGAGAAGTCATTCCAAGTTAGTCTTGTCTTCTGTTCCACCTGTAACCTCTTCCAGATAGGCAATAGTACATGCAAGAAGGCCTTTGTCAGCCCAGAGCTGACGTGTTGCATGCTTGGCTGTTTATATATATATATGTACATACATATGCACACGCAAACAAACATACACATTTTTATAGGTATAAGTTATGAAGGTGGTTCTTCAAGTCAGTCAGTAAAAATGGATTGTGTGTAGGTAGAATTCTCAAGGCCAGGCTGTTTCCTGGAGTTGCATGGTGCTCAGGTGTCTTCACACTTGCCTTCTACCAGCTGCCAGAGAACTCCTGTGCTGAGCAGTTTAGCTCTTTGTTGGAACTTGTGACTAGGTCTCAGTGAAGAAGCTTGGTACCAGAAGCGAGACGTCTGCACTGGCAGAGTGGTCACATCAGACTCATGAGAGTGACGGGGTACAATAGCAAGAGTGCAGCTTCCTGTAACACCACAGTTGCTGGTGCTAGAGTTGGTGGTTGAATCATTAAAATGAAACAGAAAAGGCGCATATGCTCCTGCAGAGAAAGAGAGGCAAGAACACAGTTTTTGGGTTTTGTCAGCTTGGACATCATACTCGGCCTTTAGAATGATCAAAACACTTGGATTTCAGAATTTCTGAAATTTCTCAAATTGGGTGTAATTATTTCCTCTTGTCAGAAACAAGAAAACATGTAGAAGATACTTAATCTAAAAAGTAAGACTTCATAATCTTATTTTGCTGACTACTTTGTTTCTTGTTAGACCTTAAAATGATTGACATTAGGAACCATAGCTTGATAATTTTCAGGTGATTCTTTTTGCTGAAACCCTATGAGCTGGTTGAGTCTCTTGCAGAAGATCATGTCAGAGACTAATCCTCACGCATGGTATCCTGCCACACATTTTATGCTGTACGTGTATCTTGTTCTATTGGTTTTGGTATATAAGGGATAATATCTAAAAGTCACTTCTGGCTGAAATACTTGTACTGTATGTTCATTATGCAAAGTTGCTTATGCATATATTTTTAGCAAATGAAGTAACAACGGTTGGCTTGTGGAATATTTTTGGCAAGCAAAAATCCACCTTTACTGCAATTCTTGAGGGAACAAAATCAGTTTTGTTCCAAATCAGAACTAAATTTGGTGTTTGAGACAGTAAACTTTCCTAGTGCATCTGTATATATCTACTTTTTATGGCTCAGCTTGTGCCTATGTACCCTGGGATGTCTGAGCTGCTAACCTGTTCTGTGAGATTCTTCTGACTTTTCTGTCTCTATAGCAAAAAACCTCATGTTAACCACTCATAAATATGCTTTTATGATTCAAAGGTTCTGTAAGACATTAGTGGATGCTACAATGATATTTATTACATGAAGTTAAACTCCCATTATGATAAACATGATGATGAAATTATTGATGTTCTGGAGGCAACTTTTTCCAACCGAAATATTTCTTGGGTTTTCTTTTGGTTTTGCTTTTTTTTTTGTTGGTTCCCTCCCCTCTCCCCCCGAATCTTTTCAAATCCTTTTCATAAAAAATGAAATTTAATTCTACTACCTGCAGACTGATCAGGAGTGGGTTTCTTCATTCTTCTTCCTGCCCTCCTAGGCACCTGCAAAAAGTAGATCACTGTTCTTTTAAATGCAATTCAGTTATAGCTTTTATTTCTGTTATGTGTGAATGAAAATCAGTCTTTTACTAAAAACTCGACTTCATGTTGGTCTCAAACAAGATTTTGAAATATCCATCAACACTAGTAAAAGAAAAGCAAAGAAATGACTTTCAGTAAACACACCAATGAGTAGAAAAAAGATTTACAATGGCATACATAGCCCAGAGGACATCTATAGTTGAGATAATGGGCATTTAAGCCATAGTTTTGGAACATGTGAAGTTACATAGTTAAAGGACATTATTTTTAGCACATTCTTAGTTTCATCTCCTTGGTTTTTTTCTTCTTTAAAGTATGGATCTTTCTGTGCATTTATTTTTATAAATCCCTTCAGGCTTATGAACCTTGTAAATTAGGTTTGAATTTTGCTGATTTTTGCCTAAAAATTTCTTTCCAAATACTTGTTTCCATCCAAACTCCCACAAGATGAAACAAAAATTTTAGTTCTTTGTCATGTCATATTTGTATAATGATTTCTTCTGGAATGAAATATAAAAATCTGTTGAAGAGTACTGACAATGCTTTGCCATTTACAGAGAAAAATAAAGTTTGGTAATTTATTTCACATCAAATAAAACCTAAATGATAGAAATTTCTCTATCTTAAAGGCATTCAAGAGTTGACAAGAATTACAAAAACACTTGTGGTGAGAAACATATGGTTATACATGACTGTGTGTACATTCCTATAGTGACTGTACATTACACTGGGGCACACTCTTTCTTGATAAATTTTTTGCTCTATTCTTGCTGTTCCCCAAGGCTTGCTGTAGGTCTCTAGGTGTCAGAATGAACTGCATGGCTATGTGATGTACTGTGCTATCACACAGCGTTGCAGAGGTGCAACATGTCACCCGTTTTGGGCAGAAAGCACCCTATACAAACGAAGCAGGAAAATCAGGGCAAGCTAGATGGGTAATTTTCCAGAGTATTCAGGGAAATGGTAGCTGTTAACAGTTCACTGACTATTCAAGATGCTTTGGCACACGTATCATTTTAAGGTATTCAGAACACAGTAACCAAAACCCACTGAAGTGGCCTGATCCTGTCAGTTCCTTTTCATTTACTGCAGTCAGATTTTTCACATAAATTTTAGCTACATCTCTCCTGTGAATTAGAGTCAGAAAAAAATGGAGGAATGAAGCAAAAGCTGATAAGAAGTAAAGGTTTTAAGCTCTGATTATAAAAAGATAACATTTTGTGTCATTATCAATGAATACCTGTCATTTTTATAGAGCAACAGAGGAGCTAAAAATGTTTCTTTTTTATATTCAGTACAAACTTCTGTTTGTACAGATACTAATAAATATATACAACATTTCTAACCTTTGTCTCTCTAACCATTTTTAAACGCTGATTTTTGAAATCCTGGTTAGGAATGCAAGATCATATATACAGTAATGCACATGCAAATAATTACTGTGGCTGTGTCTTTATCTTAACATCAACCTAATATGGAGTTCTTTCTTTCACAAATCCTCCTAAATCTTTAATCTTAATACTCGCAGTGACATAGACATGTAATTTTTTGACATTCTAGTTATGAATAGTAGTAAAGATATACTCACTTTCAGAACTAGAGAGATTCTATTTTTGTTCAAATGCAGATTTTTGTCAAACATTTTGTGTACATGTATGCTGTGATGCCTAGCCAACAATGCTGACTCTTGTCAATAAAGCAAGAAAAAATCAAAAAGATCATGAGAGGTGTAACATTTCTTTAACTGAAATGTTATTATATTGTTTATTAACAGACAATCCCTAAAACCAAATATCTGGATTCTTTAACAAAAGCTTTTTCAATATGGGGAGTAATAAACAGATTCTGTGTGCTCTGTGTGATAATGAAAAGTGAAACCTTTTCCATGAGATTTCCTTTTACTCAACCAAATGGATATTTAGTACACCAAACAAAAAAAAACCCAAAAAACCACCCCCCAAAAACCCTCAAGTAACAAAACACCTAAATCCCTCCAAAAACCCAAACAAACAAACCATCAAACCTACATTCCTATATCTGCACTACAAGGGACACTGTTTCAATATTGTACCAGCTACGGGCGAAAAAAAAAAGATACCACAATTATATTTTCTTACCGGGGGTGACCTCTAGTGTGAAACAATGGCATTTAGCATTCTTTAGGGTTTGAAATGACAGCTTTTTGCCGATTACACTGGATTTCTCAAGTTTTCAAGTCCGTGTGTAGAGTATCAAGGTACTTCATTAAAAACACAATCCCTGGCCCCTATCCCTGGAGTAATTCTGTCTTCTCAGACTAGTGTTTCCTTGAAATGTTTGTTTGCTGATATTATCTTTAAAAAGTCCAATAACATTTCCTGCCCAAACACTGTAATTCAGATTCTGTCCTGTTATTTCTGGCACCAGTGAAGCTGTTAGTTACACCTATAATTAGCTCTTCACACATTCATTTGCTCTCTACCATTCAGCTGCATGAATACATCTATGCTAGACAAAACCCATGAAAACAAGTTTTTTTAAATAATTCACAGAGAAACTGTATTAATGAAAGTCAAATTAACCAAATGAAAATGTGAAAACCAGAGTACTTCCTTCTAGAACTGTTAATTATGCAGGGATGGTGCGGCCTTTTCCATTCCAATTTGTCTATAGATATCTTCCATCTCTTAGAGCTGGACACTCCCTGTATATTCATCTTTGTAGAAAGCATATATTTATAGGCTTTTGTTTGTTTGTTTAAGTCACAGGCTATATTCACAGCAAAGCTGACTTTGTAAGTAATTGCATTATCCCTGGGACTGTGTTCAATAGAGGCATGAGTTTATGTGCATTATGGTATGACATGCTTTACTCTTACTTGTCCTATTACTTGTAAAATCATTGCTGAATATTAATTTTCTTCTTTGCTGAGAGACATGTGGAATTACTGTAATTCCAAATGGTGCTATCAATATCTGTAGGAGACGCAAATTACTGAGATTATCTTCTCTTCATTAACATGGTGGATGTTAGCATAAAGATTATCAAATAATAGCCACATAAAAAATAATTTACTGCGCATTTTTATTATCTAATTGTAAATTTAACCCATGTGGGCTTGTGAGGAAAGCAATATTATTGAATGAAAAAACAGAGATATTAGTTTGAAGTAAATATAGATCAATGTTAAAAGAAGTATTTTAAACTTCTGAAATTAATTTAGAAAACTGTTTATTCTCCTTGAGATCCTAGTCTTTGGTTATTTTGTGGCCACGATGTTCTTAGTATTTGTCCAGTCCAATCTTGTAAGCTAAACAGATCCTAGGCTAAGTATAAGCTAAGGAGCCTCTTGAGTACTAAGTGTGTGGACATGTAGTGCACTAATCTTTTATACTGACATCCATGAAAAAACAAATTAAACTCTGCAAGAGGTGGACTGGCATTTAATCAAGTTGATGTGATGGCCAATAGAGACCATTGCTTTAAAATACTTTAGAAGTTTGCAGTGGAATGGGACTGTTGCAAGTTGTGTGCTCATTACCTTAAACAGATTTTAAAAAGTGCATCAGATTGTTCATGTTTCCTTTTTGAAGGGTGTTTTGAGATCTGCTGGCATGCCAGAACAATATTAATGTTTCAATGCTCTTAGAATAATGTAGTATTTCAAAGATTTTCAAAACAGAAGCAGATAGTTTGAACTATTGTACAGTTTCCCTGGAAGTTGATTTTGTCATATCTATTTCAATTACTCCCTCCAGCCATTCCTTCCATACTGAGCCATCTGAGAACTTTTTTTCAGGTGTCAGATAATTCTGAATCTTTTGTTCATTCATTAATGAATGTCATCTTCTTCATTGCTTCTACTGTTTTTATGCATCTTGAAAAAATTTTCATCATGTCCTATTTTCTGTCTTTTCTTCTTACAAAAATAAATATACAGCCCCCTCATGGAAATAGCATGTGTCCAATTGCCATAGTTTAAAAGCCTCTTGTACTTCCAGTTCAGCAGTTAGATTCCTATCTTCAGCTAAGCAAAGGGACAGAGTTCACCTTCATCTGGAGTGAAACAATATTAGAAGATTAGGGAAATAAGATCTGTGTTTATCTATATCATATTGATATTGAAGCTGAACTAACTTTGGAGGGCTGTTCTTTCACAGACTACAAATCCTGAGATTCAGGTGGATGGAAAATACTTTGGATAGGGGATCCAAATATTTGTTCAGTTGCTAGTGGTACATGTTTGAACTTACCTAATAACTTGCAACAGAAACTTGAATTATTGGAGTTTTCCTCAGCTGAATTCCATTTATAGTCAGGTAGACATATACTAGAGTGTGCACTATACTTAAACTTTGTTGTTATCACTGTTAGGAGTCGTCATGACAAATCTGTCATGACAAATTAAACTGAAACTTTTCTGCAATTAAATTATAACTATTTTAATAGCACTAATCAGAAATTTCAGAAATACTGTTCCCTTCGCCATGACATTGCATCGATTCCAAAATTCATAGAATTCTTCAGAGGACTATACTGAAGGTGTGAATATGGTTTTCTGAGTCCACTTCCAACTAGGTTTCCAAGGAGGATTTTTCCCAGTTGTGGAATATTTGTGGGTGCACAGTTAGTATAAGTCAAGTCCAGGGCTTCAAATATTGGTGATGGAGAGTTGTTTAGCACTGGTTACGTCATTGATCAGGAGGATGCCAATATGTTAAACCTGACATTGTGAAAATAGAGGTAAGAAAAGTGGTATTCTGAGAGTATTTTTGGAAAATTGAACAAAACAGTCTCAGAACTAGAAATTATTTTCAGGAACTATGCTTTGTAAATGAAAGCTTGTAGAGTAAGTGGTATTTGATATGCTTTTCCTTTGCACTCTTGTATGGATACTAAGGGTACTTGAATGGGTTCAGTCACAGTGCGTTTTCAATATCTGCAAGTATTAAAGCCAAAGGCATGCTAGTATTCTAAGGTACTTCAGTGTTTCCCAATCACTTAAAGGTAGTTACTTTGGAGACTTCTCCCCTTCCCTCCAGAGTTATAATCTCAAGTGTTCTATAGAGAACCTTTATTTGGCTTGTAACCTTATATAGTTGGATACCACTTAGTAATTTAAAGTCCTGAGTAATTCCTGGACAGAAGTATTTTCCATTTACTAGAAACATTCAAAGCAGTTTTACTTTCCCCAATTCTTTTTGCAGTGCAAAACACACTAAGTGTAATTTGTGTGAATACTGTCTTACCTGCATAGTGTAAAAATTCTCATGCTGTCATTGCAGAAATTGCTTATTTCTTTTGCAGAATTTTCCTTTCTTCTCTATATTTCTCTTTGATCCCTACACTCTTCAGAATGAGTGTGGTCCAGAAGAATTATATTCTGATGAAAGCTTCACATGTCTTCTCATGCAAAGAGACGTGGGATACCTCAGTTGAGAACTAAGAAACACAATGGGATTGATTTTGGCACAGGCAGTACTGTGTTACATCCATTTCAAATGTTTTGTTTGTTGGGTTTTTTTTGAAGTAGACATCCAGACTGATTTCATATCCCCTAATTTCTGGAGTCACTTGAGCATTTGAGCAAATATTACTTCATATTAATGATGAATGACTAAATTATTGGAACATTATCACAAGGCCTTTTATACAGTTTCTAAGAAGAGTTAACTCTATGACTCTGCAATGCTCCATTCTGCTCCTAGTCAACCAATTTATTAAATATGGCTGATTTTTCTGTGAAGTATATCTTAAAATATCCTATAATTAAAATAATTGTATGTATTATAGAAAGAAATTTTAAGAAGACTCTTAATTTTACTTACAGCATATTTACAACATTAAGAAACACACAAGCTTTCATTCATACAGTCTTACAGCAAAACCAATGTAACCCATCACACACTGGATAAAGAAAGCACTCTGGCTTGTCAGATACCATGTTGCATTTAAACCCCTTAAACTGCTTCATTCACATTTCTAGAGATGTTTTATTAATTACAGAACCCACTCAGGTTTGCAAAATATTGTGGGGATGGTCTTCACAGATCCTCTCTCAGGGATCCACTGAGGTTGTTTGAAACCAAGAGCTGCCACTGTGCTGGTTTAGGTCAAATATGGTGCACTTAAATAGACATCTCATTTCAGACATGGCATTTTCCATGACGTTCTGGAGTCCAACCTCTCTTATTCAAGCTCTTCTTAACAGTCTACTAAATTAATTTGCAACTGTTGCTTGGGATTAAATTTTATGCCTATTATTTCAAGGAAGTGCGAGTTAGTGAAACATGCCCGACTTCTAGAAAATTGTACTGCTACGTACTGGCACTGCAAGTGGACTCAGCTTGAAAAATGAAGTTAGAACTACTACTGTGTTAGCAAATACAATGCATGCTAGCACAGTCATTATCATTGTACAACAGTCTGTATTGTGTTTTTCATTCTGACAGCCTTACCTTCTGCAGGCCATCACCATGCACTTTGATCTTTTTCACCAGGCTTTTGTTCTTGCCGTTTTATGTTGCTGCTTTCCCAGGCTCTATGCAAGGGTTGACACAATTACCTTGACATCTTGAGATATAATTATATTGTTTCATTTTTCATGGCTCATTTTGGCCATAATAAGTAAGTCAGCTCACATAACTTTTGTCCTACTTCTTTGTGCTTATTTAACTGGTCTTAATGCGCAGAGTTTTATTGCTTGTTTTGGCATCTTGTGCCACCCAGCTTTCCCACAAACACTCAATCTGTGTAGCCTTAATAATGCTTATTTAAATTTCAATGCAAAAAGTTCAGTGCACAATTTTTAGTATGCTACCTACAAATTGGTAGGTTTGTTTCTATGTATAGCTCCTGTATAGCCTGTTCTGCTTTCTGATTAAGTCTATGCCAACTTGCTGACTAGTCAACTAGTTATATACTACTGGTTTTCTATTTAAAACAAAATTAAGAGATGAAGACAGATGACATTAACTATTACTGGACTTGTGAAAGTCTATGTGTGTATGTGGGAGCACGAGGTTAGCTAATAAAAAAATGCCATTGCCCATGAGAAGAAATGTCAGAGTCCTGCAGAAGTAGCTTTGGGCTAGCACTGTACGGCAGTCTGCAAAAGGAGAACAGCCTTGGTTTTCAGAAGGTATTTAAACAAAAACCAAAAAATTGTGTTGAAGGTGAGGCATTTCAGTCTGTCTATATTGGTCTTCGCTGGAGTGAGCCATTAACTTCTGGTTACTGAAATCCACTTCTGCATCGGTTAGTGTTTTGTTTCTTAAAAAGTGAATCTGTGCTTATGCAAAGATTCCTTATATGCTATTCTGAGCCTGTTTTCGCTTGATTCAACTGAAAATACTCCTGCAGCCCAAGACCAGTCTTTGCTTCTGACTGGTCCATGCCTTGCCCCAGTGTATCAATATAAGGGAGCATTTTCCTGAATTTGCACATAGGAGAATAGTCCTACTAGTTCTCATAAATTAGGGCTAGACTTCATGACAATCAACAGCCAATATTTTAGCTCCTGCGCTGAAGTCTTTGTTAAAACAGAGTAAGTGTGAAGAAAGTAAGTTTAAAGTCAAGAAATGGGTAGGAACTGAGAAATAAATGGAGAGAATTTTTTTCAGCAAGCAGTTTTGTGAGTCTGGGCTTTCTTCAGCAGCACAGAAGCCATTCTCCCATGCTCACACATTCACATCTTCCCATGCACATACTTTGCTATAACAAGTTCCATTCATATGGATTTTGGTATAGTGATACATACTTCACCTTGGAATTCAATGCTGCCAGTAATTAGAATTTGAGTACATTTAATCTTATGTATACGAAAACGGAGAATATAATGCATATGGAACATAAACAATTAGCAAAAAGTGAGAGTGGAATTTTATAGGACTCTGCTTATTTTTCTGCTAATCAAATCTTTCTGAAGATGTATTATGATGCATTAATATGATTTTCTGCACAGCATAGGTTGTATACTCTCAAAGTCAATGCAGTCTTCACAGAAGTAATATATTATTTTAATTCTACATGTCTTTGTCAGTTTAAAATAATCAAAATAGTGATAGCAAATGACTTCCAGCTGTGTGGACAAGAACATAGTATTTCCTTATTCCATTATCATGTTTTTTACATTGAATCTTTTGCTTCCTACACAGGAACAAATTCGTGAGGCTGAATTATGCCTGAACCTTATCTCATGTCTAGATATTCTTTTCTATGTGAAATATTATGAAGAGCTGCTATTTTTGTTTTGTTTAAGCAGCAACATTTTTCATTCTTTCTGACAAAAAAATTACATATTCAAACTGTAATGATTTAATTTTTTTTTTTTTCATTTCAGTATGACCAGGTTGCTTGCTTTGCTAACAACAGCAGCAGCTGGAGAGAGGAAGTTTACTTTAGAATACTGTTTTTTACTCATTTACAAGCTGTTTATGTGACAGTTATAACCTAAGAGGAATCTAATTGACTTTTTTTCAAACACTCGTGTTTCTTCACTGGAATAACCAACATATTTAGAAGCTGTTAGGGATCTTTTGGTAATAAATTTTTTCCCCTACAATTATGTGTCACTGTAAAGAGCTGTTAACTCATTTATAAGCAATTAATTATTAATTAATTTCTCTAATGTACCAGCATTGCTTTCTGTACTTCTCCGTTGCTGTATAAACAAAATTCCATGCCACATTTGTGTTTGAAAACCTTATCCTTCACTTTCATGGCGCAGCAACTTCCAATAACTTTTCCTAGCCTGGCAATCCACACGGGGGGATACAAACATAAATACCATGTGCAATTTCAAAGCTGTATCTTCAGACTCACATTTTGGCCATTGGTGGTGAAGATACACCTAAGGACAGAAGTTTGCAGAGAGTTGATGCTCAAAGTATTAGAAAAAGGGCTGCCTGGAAGCTGCCTGGCTTAGTAGATAGAGCATAATATTCCCTCTCCATTGGTACCTGGGTTAAAAGGCCATGAGTCTACTTCAAGGTCTTATATAATTCTGCCTACCCATTTTCTTCTGTGCTTTCACCTGCTTTTTCTATTCTCTCTTTGTTTCACCCAAGGGAAAGACTTGCAAGCTGGTCTCAATGTTCTCCTCTCTCTCTGCTCTCATAACTTCTTCCATATGGCCCAGTTTGTCTTCATCCCACTTCCTGAAGCAGTCTGACAACCCTTCACACTCTTTTTGAATGACTCGTGAAGACACAGAACTTGAGAAAAGAGAATGATAAATGTTGGCCTACTCATCCAGTGAGTAGAAGCATGTCTATAGACATAAGAAACTTATGAGTCATGGGGCTAACAAAATGTGTTCTTATCTTTTACCCTTTCTTTTCAATGATTTCATCAATTCACTCTTTTCTCTCCCACTCCCTTACGTATGTGCTATCTAATTAGACTAATATTTCTGAATCAGGGCCATTTTTTTATATGTTTATGGAGTGCTCTACACGTCACATTTATACACTTGTGATGTTTTTTACCCTGTCATGTGGTTATAACGCATATTTTAAAGGTAAACATATTTACTTGAAATCCTTCTGTATTATTAAAGATTCTTTTGTTTTCAGTGATGTGAATTAAGTGATAAAAGTGAATGATTACATTAATTTTGCTTTGTCTCCTTGGAAGAAGACAGTTTTGATATATCTACATTCCAATGTCAAAAGTGTGTGTTACATAAAACCTCTGTATTTTCCACTCCTCTTAATTCACATTGAGGTGTGGTTTTGCATTTGAATATATTACTTAACTTGTGAGACTAAAAAAAAAAGTCATACTAATAGTTCTGAAACATGTTGGATGGCTTGAGCTGCTACTGACTGAAATGTGTGGAAAGTCTCCCACTGATTTCTGTGGGTGTTCAGTCAAGTTCTCTGTGTTCTTCTACCTTCATGCTTCAGCTTTTAGCAGTTTGGCAAAACTTCAGAGCTGCAAACCTTTTCTCAAGTCTAATGTGGTTTTTATGGACTTGAATTTTAAGTATCCCTGCTCGGCTGGCATGGGGAACTTTAATCTTGTGTTTACAAGAGAATAACTAAATAGATAGAAGTTCCTGTCTCTCTTCTTCAGTTTTATTGTAGCCAACATAATTTTGGATGCCTCCATGCTTCCTGTGTGCCTGAATCTTCAATAATAGCTCATGAGTTTGTCTTAAATATCTTAGAGCACACCAGTGAAAGTTTTATGTGGAGGCCAGATCAGCAGTTAGGGCTGAAAATCCAATTTTGAGCTGTCATCAGGCTAGCTGGAGTTATAGTTTGAGCTAGTAAAAGAAACATCTTCAACTGGCTATCTTACTTTCAATAGTAATGAATCCAATATTCAGTAGGAATTTGTATACAAGGCCTGCCACTGCTGCTGAACTAAGTGGCAAAGTACCTACATACAGATTGAAGCCCTAGTTGTGCTAATCTATGTTCAGTAGAAGAAAAGTATCAATGTTGATAAATTTATATAAGAAGAGAAGAGTAATTTAAATCCAGGATAAAAGTAGGAAGAACAGCAGATAGATAATGCCTGAGTAATGAATATAAGAATGAAAGGGTACAGAAGCAGTAAAGCAGAGGCACAAGATGTAAGACAATATCAGCTCATCCCTTACATTTTCAAGTATTTCAAAACCTCTTGAGTGTCAAGGTATAGTGGAAAGTGGCAAATACAAAAAACTCACACCAAAGCCTAGCAAAAGCAGATCATTGCAGACGCTTTGGGTACGTGGGTCTTGGAAACAAAGGTCACCCTGCTTCCTTTTCCAAATGCTAGCAGAAACCTTTCTCAGAGTGCAGTGGTTTTATTTTCAAGTGGTTTTATTTTATTTTATTTTTATAATCACTGTTGCCAGTGATTGACAAGGTTTCCACCTCCAACTTTCTTCTGTAACTGTGTTTAAAAACTTCTAACTTGCATCCTAGCACTTGTAATGAAAATTCACCAGAACTCAGGGAAGCTGAATATCCACCAGTGGGTTTTCTGTAGAATATAGTAGCTATCACTGCACTTGGCAGCTAAATAAATACAAATATTTTTATATTTATCATACGATTACAATATTTTTATTTTTACCATAGCAGACAGATCCTGTTGCACTTGCATGCAGAAATATTATTGTTCCAAAAGGGTATTATAAGAGTCTGTTACACAAGTATACGGTTTTGTCAACAAGTGTGATACCATGGGCATTGAAGATATCTCTTACTCAAAAATTTCGAGTAAAAATCCAAATAACTTTTCTTGCTCTACTGTATCTTCTTTTCTTCCATTAATTTGGTAGCTGTTATTACCTCCCATTTCATATATGGATAAAGATGGGAGTGAGAGTCCAGCAAAAAAGGAACCAAGTCACTTTCCCGCATTCACATGGTTGGTAGAACAGAATATATTGATTCAAGATTCCCTTCTGTTCTTTTGGCAGCAAGAAACAAAGCAAGTATTTGAGGTAAAACTCTACTGTATCATGAATTTAAGATTAAAAAAATCTCAAATATATCAGATTGAAACAACTCGATAATGACCCTTTGCCACGTGTACACTTGTATGAAGACCATAGCTGTATGCCCAGGAGTATGATTACCCCATTTGCTGCACGTGCCCACAGACATTTAATCATATCTTCCTGATCTTTTCTGTCTGTGGCTTGTTCAGTGGTCACAGAATCTTTCTTACAGGACAAAGATCTGATGAAACCGTCATTGAATTCAGAAGAGGTTTTCCCATTGATTAAAGTGAAAGGAGTGCTTTCCTAAATGAACATAAAAGCTGAACTAATCTCTCCCCTCATAGGTCATTCAGGCAGGTCAGGCTTAGAGCACTCCAGTGGGCAAGCTTGCACTATTTCATATTTCACAGTAGCAGTCCTGTGAATAAGTCAATGAGTTCAGTCTCTGGGGCTAATACCAGTCTCTCAGTCTAATACCTTTCAAGATAACTAAATTCACTTTATAAGTGAATTTATAGCTGGAATTTGAATATCTCCAGTCCATCGCCAATTGCTTTGTTCAACAAATTGCAGAAGGAAATCTGCCCTTACTGCACAACGGAAGTTTTTTTAAAAAAAAATCAAACAACAATTGAAAAAATTTTAATTGTTTCCTACTGGTTTCTCTAAAGACACTAGACAGAATTTTTGAAAGACGTGGGTAAAAGGAGAAAAAAATATTAGTGCTGGTGAATGCACTGAGATCTCATCTGGGTTGTGCTTGAGTAACTAGAGTCTAACCTTGGCAAGTAAAGGAACAAAAACATGACAGCAGGGTTAAAACTCAAGACCTAATAGCACAACTGAGACTCTTTTGATGTTTAATGTTTTTATGATTCTCCAGTGTCTAATCAACAGAAATAACCTGCAAGTTTCAAAGGGCAAAGCTGAGCATCTTTATGTCAATTTGGTCATCTGTTTTCCCCAGTTCTGTCACAGTGGATTTTTACCAGACAGATCCTGCAGTGCTCTCAGCACTTATCACACACATGGAGATTAATCTTCATTTTACTCTTGTACTTCTTCTGTACTACACTGCCGTCTGGAAGCTTGAACCAAAGGCTCTGGAAGACCCTTTCTGAGAAACTGAGCGTCACAAGAAATGGCACTTCCTGATCTTTTCTAAAGAAAGCACTAAGAAGCAGGTCACATCTCTAAACGTGCACAACCTGTCTTTTCAAATTTTTACAATAGTTGCCTTTTCTAGGACTGATAAATCTTAATATAGCTATGACAAATAAAAAAAGGAAAACGGAAAAAAGCATGCAGATGATACTTTGTGATTTATGATTCTGAAGAGGAGAGATGACTGTAATAGATTAATAGGCAACATGATGGCAGGTGAAATGTTATGTCAATAGAGACAAAACAATGCACAACTGGAAGAATAATTTCTCATCCTACTGCATCTTTTTTTACACAAAAATAACTGAAGAAAATAAATATTAAGCATTATTGTGGATTTTTGGGTTGCAATATTCAGCAGTCAAAACTAATGACTAGATAGGTACTAGATATTTAATTCCTTTTTACTTGCATAATATAAAGGAAATCCGCACTATAATTGCCTCGTACTCTAGGTAATAGGAGAGATTTCTAGCTATGGGGGTGAAAGAAAGAGAAACTGGTCAGATGAACACAAATGCATGTACAAAAATTTCTTTTACTAGGAAAAGATGAGGCTCTATACATTTGAGAGAGAAACAGGTAGTAGAGCATTTTGGTGCCTCAGAAGTGATGCCATGGGAATGTCACAAGAGAAATCACATCCCTGTCATCTGTAGAGGTCTATGGTTTTTTGCTGTAAAAGGTGCAGTAGACTTGACAGACACAAAAGAGTCTTGAAGCAATTTGATATATCTCTAGGTTTGAAACAGAGTAAGTAGAATCGGTTGCAATATGAAAGGTCAAGGTATTAATAAAATATAATAATCTGCATTAGCATTATATGAAAATGCATATGTTTCTCTGACATACAACAGATCCAGGATGAAAAGAACACTCCTCCTCTCATAGCAAAAGTGAGTTTCTACCAGAAGTGTTGTTGAATAGGTATAAGTGTTGTCGAAATGGCTGTGTTCCTTTATTGACATAATAGATGGCCAGATGTTTACAAAAACACAGAAAAGGGTCTGTTGAGGGTAAAGGAATTTAAAATTGTTTCTTCAAATGAAGTGTCATTAATATTCTTTCTTTCATATGGTTCTGATCCGACACCTCCTTGTTCCCTTGAAAACAAGTTTTTCAAATACTTTTCAACTATATGTAACTTCATGAGATTTTTTAATATGTAATCATCCAAAGGCATTAGTAGTTCAGTAGTCATGGCTACTGGCAATTTCACCTGTGGTTCTCCACCAGCCATATTGTGTTTGTCCTGTTTTCTTTTAGCCTGCGGTCTACACCGGCCACCTGCCCTTCTGTTTCAAAGTGCATGACCTTCCCATTTGATTGTTCATTTATTCAGAGACCAAGAGTTTTCCTTGCAGATTTGGAAGACAGAGGTGAAATCTTTGTGAAGGTTCCTGAGCCAGTGAGATTGAAAAATTCGTTATGTGTTTGACTTAGGAAGAGCATGACCAGGATGAAAACCTTCCAGTCAATGTATTTAATTTCATTTGTGACAAAATAAGTTACTTCACAATGGTTTAAGATGTCTATTTTACAACAGGCACATTTAAATGGGATTTAAACATTGATTACTTGGAATCGGTAGGTTCAGTAATTAGAATTCTTCATGAATGTGTGTCATTTTTGGGAATTATTTGTGACTTTATCTGCCCTTCTTTGGATCGTTTTCTTGATTAAAAATCATCAAGCCTCTAACACTAGTGTGAGAAATCTACTGTTAAAGAAAAAACAATAGATAATAATGATAGATTTTTGGTATCTAATAACCATTGAAAGAAAATTGATTGTTCACTATGTCAGCAGCAGTTCTGTCAAATGTTTATTATTACACCAAGCGTGGGTGAGGCATTTGCCAATGAAATGCAGCTAATTCTACACCACTGTGTGGATTTCATCCCTGCTTTTGTTACGAGTGTTGATGTACTCCCAGTGCTTCCATTTCTGTTGTACTTTTGATAGTTGGTGACGGATGGAGCAGAATCCCATTAGTTACCAGAGTGAACAGACATGCAGCACAATTTTAGAAGTGAGAAGTCATTTAAAGGTGTTTGCTTTTCAACACCACAAAAGGCAGCTAATCTTCAGAATTTTTCAGGACACACTTAGTACGTGTGTTTAAGCACAGACAGCGTACTGCAAATTGTTAGGGAACGCGGAAGATGCACTATAGCCTGTAACAGCTTCATGTTCTGGGAGCTTTATGCTTCTTTCAGTGAGTAAAGCTATTTTAAGCAATGCAATAAAAATACTAACCTTAGAAATCTCAGCTCCCAATGAAAGGCATGTTAAATTTATTTATGGAGTGCATGGAAACCATATGTTCGGCTTTTTCTCATAAAAATGGCAAGAAAGGAATGTAACTTTTTTTTTTTATTTTATCTGTTAAAAATTCATGGCTCAGCTGGCTTTTCATATTGTCTCCCAACAAGCCTTCAGAAATCCATTTTTGTCCCTGCACCTCAAAGACCAATTGGCTGATAGACAGAGACACTTGTGAAAGCTGCAGATAAATTAATAGCGGAGAATGTGCCTGAGGACCATGCCTGGCTGCTCTTGAAATCCTTCTGAAGCCTGAATTATTTGTATTAAGATAGGCCAACACTCAGGCCTCTATGAGTCAATTCTTTGTAACAGTTGCCAATATTTTTATACCTGAGAGAGCAGCTTCATTCTTTATTATTGCTCAGGAATCAATACTCCCATTGCCCTCACAAAATGCTATACAAGCATTATTGGCATTTCACTTGGCAGTGAAGGGTATCAACATCAATCTCACCAACTGCACACTTCGCTAGCCTTGTTCCACTTCTCCAGCACAAATTTGTATTCAGTCTGCACTGTCCTCTCCTGCTCAATTTAAGTGGGAATCCTTAGTGAAGCCGACACCTTCTGAGATGAGGAAATAGAAAGTCATCATATAGCCACAGAGAAGAGCAGTTTCCTATTTGTGTGAGGTGAGGAGTACGTGGAAGCTCTGACTGTGATTAAATATGACTTGAAAAACACAACAAAAAAACCCCAACCCCAAAAAACATTGCTACTGATAGACTTTCAAAAAAGAGTCAAATCTAGATCCGGACAGCAGCTTCTGACCCAAAAACCTACAATTGGCTATAGGATAGTTTTTCAATGATTATGAAATCCTTTTGAAATAACAGCTCCTAATTCACAAATAGTGCTATGTGTTGGAGATAAGTGATGTATTTCCAAACAAATGAACAACAATATATACTACAACAAAAGAAAGGCTCTTTGAAACAGCAGCCACATTTTGCTCTAATTGTGTACAGCTGCACCAGTTTGATATGCCAGTTCAGTCTCAAAGATTTGCATTCAACATGTAAATTCAGCTTTAAACATGCAATTTCTAGACGTAATCTAAAATGGGAATTGTTCAAAGCATCCTGTCTCCTGCAGAGCTTTGTGTCACTACAGATTACAATAGAAGGCACTTTGTTCAAATAACACCAGAATAATGTCAGTGAGAGCGCCATTAATAAAATAATAACCCCTTCAGTGTATCTGCTTTAAAAGAACAACAACATGCTCTTATTCTGCTTTTTTTCTCACTCTTTGGTGTTGAGTATATGTATGCTTTCCTCTCTTTTATGATTATGGCTCAGCTTATCCTCAGGCAGAGAACTACTTCAAAAAAAATATAACAAATAATTTTTGTGCAGGGGGATTATTTGGACAGTATATATTTGTGGGTAGGTGGGTGTGGGGTTGTGGCACGTTGAGGTTATATATTCATGTTAATAACAGTCAGGAATTTTCAGATTGCATTTGATTTGGTAAGAGGCACAGCTATGAGTTTTTCAGCGGGAGAGAAATGTTTGACTTCTCTTGTATTGCTTGCTATAGCTTCCTGCTATTGGCAACTACAAAGTATAAAATAGCTTTCCAGTCCTGTTTTTTTCCATCTAGTGCCATCTGATTATACATTTATCCTTAACATATATCAAACAAGTATTTTTATTCTAGATTTTACTTGAATCTAAACTTGCTTATTTACTGAGTTTTCTTTTGGTTTTGCTTTAGCCTACGTTCAGACACTGGAACAGGCTTCCCAGGGAAGCGGTCACAGCACCAGCCTGACAGAGTTCAAGAAGCATTTGGACAATGCTCTCAGGCACATGGTGTGACTTTTGTGGTTTTCCTGTGCAGGGTCAGGAGCTGGACTTGATAATCCTTGTAGGTCCCTTTCACCTCATGTTGTATAATTCCACCATCTTTTGTGGCAAGCTTAACTACAGGAAGCATCACTGTGTTCCAATAGTCAATTTCTCATTGTTTATCCGCAGAAACTGGATAAACTGAGGTCTTTGCTGCATCACTCCTAAAAAGTGAGCAAGAGATAAGTATTATCTCTGACAGGAATAATTTAAGAGCATGTAGAACAGGGATGAATAACAGTCAGAGGTAGGAAAGTCCCTCTCTGATTACAATAGTGTCCATTTAAACAGCTAAAAAGTCCAAGTAAACAGCAGGATGGAAAAGGGAGAGGAACTGTAAACATCTGTCAGTATAACTCAAGCACAAAAATAAGGAACAAGGGACAAGGGAAGTATCAGAATAAAATATCTTTTGTACATCTGGCAAACAACTGATCTTTCATCAGTCTGAATTGCATTATTATTTTAAATATTATTGTTATTTAAAAACCAATGCTTGATATGAAAATAATCTTTTTCACACTTTAAACAAATAAATATTAGAGGTAACAGCATGGCAGGTGGAATTGCTGACTTTTTCCATTTCTCTTAAAGAGTATTTATTGTAGCACTATTTTGCATGTTTTGGAGGTGGATTCTATCATTCCTTTCAAGCTGTTCATATAATCCATAGAGCTAATAAAAGAAATGTGTTTTGTTTCATTACTTGGTTGGTTGGTTTGTTTTTTGTGGGTTTTTTTGTTTCGGTTTTCTTCTGGGCTTTTTTTGGTTTTTGGTTTTTGGTTTTATTTTTTGTTTTGGTCTGTTTTTTGGTTTGGTTTGGTTTGGTTTTTTTGGTTTTTAATTTACAGAAACCTGCCACAGCCTTTAATCTCACTCTGCGGTCTTTTTCTCTCTCCTCTGTGTAGCTCAGGAACCTGTAATGCTCATCCATATCAATTGTGGATGTGGACAGACAAATTATTCATCACCTCAGAGGAAGCCACGGATGCCCTACACATTGTGATGTTAGTTTCTAGGACTCAGGGTACTGCTGTGCTTTCAACATACTTGTACAGTGGCTGCAAAATGCCAATTTTGATATAAAACCATAAATACCTCTCATAACTATTTCCCAGCAGCATGAAGAACTGTGACATTGTAAAACAGGGTTCTAAGAGCAAGGCTAATACCGGTATCAAAAGTCTCATGCAATGAGGCCTGACGAGCAAAGTTATGAGAATTTCTATCTCTGAGCTACTTTCTGACAAAGTGAGGTGCTTTAGTTCTGTAAGATTCAAGACTGCAACTGGAAAAGCGTAAAGCAGCAAACACAACTACCAGCAACAGCCGTGTGAAAAGAACACCGCCACTACAAATCTAAACCAAAGCAGATGGATGTTTATGTAGATATTTAAGATCACACATGTGGTAAATTCCATAAATGTGGAAAAGCAATGTGATGTTCCTATATAGCCTGTTCTAAGTTGTTATGGGTACAGAACAATGATGGAAACTGGGATATTTATTGAGATGTGAGATTTTAAAATTCACAGCTTGGGACTCCAAGTAATACTTTTGTGAAACAGACCATTTTCATGCAAAATGGAAAGCTTGACAAGAATATTACTTTTTTTTTGTCATTCTTCATGGGCCACTGCTGAACAAATTGTTTGGGGTTTTTTGGTGTACATTATGCAGGTAGAAATTTGGTACATTTTGTTGTTAATCTTCTCATTTCTTTGAAGAGAAAAAAAAATTTCTTAGTGCCAGAGTCATTATAATGAATAAACTTCACTTGGTTACAGCTGCAGTCTACTCTTTTCTCAAACTGTAGTTCACATTCTGTTTGATTTTAGAAATTTATTGGTGAAAGCAAATCAATTTTTTTGTCTCTCAAAGAATGTGTTCATTTAAAGGATTCAAAAAAGAAAACTGGTTCAAAAGCTATAGTGTTGTGGTTTAACACTGGCCAAACACCAGCCCCAGCTCCCACCATTAACAAAAACCAGGCTCTGCAAAACCAACACATAAGCTATAGTTAGAAGATATTTACCAACATACTGGAAAAAAATCACCTAAAAGCAAAAATAAGAATAAAAATAAATGATTAAAAAATGTCTTTTGAAACAGTGTCTGGATTGTGAATAAATCATGTATTCTTTTGGTATAGTTAGTCATTAATAATGTATCTCCGCCTTGGTTTCTTAAAGAAATGTAAAAACATTTTGCTCTGTGATTGATTTGTCTTCATCTATTGGTTTCTTAGGAAATGGTTATTTTATTCTTTATGGAAACATTGAGTGGAAAGTGGAGAGAGGAGATCTGACCGCATTTTGAATTATGTTTGTGTTGGCAGAGCGTGTTTACAGAAAATGCTGCGTTCAGAAGGGATTCCTTCTGCTTGCTGGTGATATTTTGAATTGTATGAGACTGTTTAAGCTGATCATGATGGCATGACATCTGAAGAGGAAAGGGAGAGGAAAAGATATGACTTTTAATGTTGTTTGCAGCTAGTTCAGTGCTCATCTTGAAATGATTTTGTGTTCAAGCCGTTCAACAGGCATGATGAGGATGATAATCAGACTTTGTTTTTAGATTCCTTTTAGCTTTATTGTAGAATAATTTAATCAAAATACATTTTTATTGTCATTTTACTGTCTCTGCCTGCTCTTGTTACTGCTTTAATTTCCTGAAAGGGAGATGTATGACATCCTGTGGGCATCAATGGTAGCTTTCAATTGTCAGTTCGTGTTCTTTGAAATCATTTTCATTTCACAAAAAGAACTTATTGTGAGGAAACAGAAGTGATTATCTGACTGAGAGCTGGGGGGAAGAATCCTTTCTCTTAACACTCTCTGATTTTGTGCTGATACGGCTAGAAGGACTCAAATTGAAAAATTATGAGTGTACTTTATTGTATGGTTTCATTAGCAAGGAAGGTTGGTCCTGGGTAAAGGCTGGGATACTGCACCTGGGGAGATCTTACTCAATGACAAGACCATCATGTATGATTTATCAAGGCAGTGGTGCCAAGGCACCTCTATGAATTTCTCCCTAATATTTTGTGTCTTGTTTGTTCAAACTCCTGAGTTCTTCCAAGCATTACCCTAATCTACCAACCTCTACTGTAATTTGCCCGGCTTTCGCTTTGGACAGGGATTTATCAGTTATTAGACATCTGGCAGATGTGGCAAATGCCTGTGATGCAGGTACCAAATGCAGGGTACATCAACAACGCATACATTGGGTCTTCATGCCTTAGATTTAGCAGTGCTGGTGGGACTGCCTCATGCTATTTTCAAGTATACTATCCACATTTCTTTATGGTCCAATCTCTCTTAGAGGTTCTATACATTTTAGTCACAAAACAACTATCTTTTTTTCCACCAAATTTGTAATGTGTGTTGCTCTTTCCACCAAATTTGTCCTGAGAATGGTGCTGCCACTTTCATTTTTTGGTGAGCTAAAATACCTCTAAACACAAAGGAGTCACAAGTAACATAGAATTACAGAGGCTGAATTTGTTAATCACAGTAGCCAAAACTCAGTTATATGTCGGTTGTTTTTTTTTTCCCAAAACTAGTGGGAAAGCCAATACCCTGTTGCTCTAGTGTTGTGGGAGCAACTTCCTGATTAGTGTTTATTTAGTGTTGTGTCACCAGATTCCTTGCAGTGGGTGCAGTTTTGCACACTGTTCAGTCAGCAGGGTAGCTCAGGCGCATGGGACCTAGAGGAACTAAAAGTGTGCCTAACTCACATCAGACAAGCCTGGGTATATTAATGAGAGCTGGAATTAGTATATTCCTGGATAGGCTTTACTTCAATAGAAGTTAATAACCTTATTTATTAATAAAGTTTCAGTTGGAGGTTTTTTTAGTTAGACTTGCTTAGACAGCAATGCAAGTTTATGTGCAGCAGTTTTTGCTTTTCTTTTCATTGTTGATTTTTAATGGCACAGAAAATGAATAAAGGTAGGTGTACAAATGATAAATGCCTGGGTGTTCGGCATATAGCTGTTCAAGAAAGGTTTCTGAATTGTATCTGCCAGCCTTAAAAGTAGAGTTTCTTAAACACATAAATAAGACTGTCAAAGGAGCTAATCACACTCTTCCTGTCAGATGGTAATAGAAAACTGCTTTAGGATGCAGGTTTCTCAAGATATCTTAACTGTTTTCAAAAGTACCTGGAGATGAGTATGTCAAGAAGACACTATGTCTCAGGACTTCCCACGTGAAGGAGGTTTGATTCTGGTTTTGGTTTTACACCAAGATGTGAACATAAGCAGTTCTCACGGATAAGCTGTTTTGCTCATATCACAGAAACTTAGCTCATGTCTGTAGTCTTAAGAACTTTTCATTATGTTTTAAAACTAAATCAATTTCATACTTGGATAAAATATGTAGGTTCTGTCAGAGATGCTGAATATCTGAAGGTCCACTGTGTGACATTTATTGAAAGATCTGTATTTGGTATTTTTGAAAAGTCAGATAATTAATGCTAAACACTTTCTAACACCGGTTTTGAAAACAAGAAGATAAATACTAGGGGTGTACTTTGTTCTTTTATGGGATTAGAAACGGAAAAGTAGAAAGAGCTTTTCACTGTGATCTGCAGAGTTATCTGACACCAGATTAGTTCTAGGGGTCAGACTGGTAGCACAATTTACATAATGTGTGTTTGTGTTTGATTGAAGGCTAGGTTACTGGATTGCTTCCAGCCTGCTGAGGTTACACCTCCCCAGTTCATTTCCCCTGAAGAACAGCAGGCACAGTCCTGAACGAGTGCTGTTGGTCACATGGGTGAATGACAGCCATCAAGAGTGTAATAATCACTCACTTTTTTGACATATTTAACTGTTAAAAGTGTTGGTATATAAGGGACTTATTCAGCTATTATAAATATCATTAAACGAGCATGTGGGCTCCCAGGGAATGATTATGGCAGGATTAGTCATTATTTTTCTTTCAACAAAGGGAACTTGTCACAGGGCAGGGTGAGTCCTCCTGTGCCTCTTGGCTTAGTAATTGGAGCATTGTGCCACTGGTGACAATGCCATCACAGCAGCACTGCTCGTGTCCAGAGTTATTCATTACCTTGATAAAACTGGACCTTTTAAGAATTCAATTATATATTAAAAAATTGTACGTAAATTGCAATGAGACTATAGATAAATATGACGCCCTTTAAATTTCTGGATTTGAATTTATATTTGTTTGGGGTTTTCCTAAAATGAAATTAAGTAAAGTATATAAATTTAAGAACCTAGATATATTAAAAGAGACTTGAGGAAATCCAGTTTTTCAGCATCTTAAAAAATCACTTCTGTCACCTGGAAAAGAACTGGTTACTTTTAAAACAAATTAGAAATGGATTTGATTTATAAGGAGAAGACCAGGAGAAGGAACACACATTGTTTATAAATATATCCTGAATAAGGCCATTTCTAGTGCATAAGGAAACTCAGACTACTGAGAGCATCAACTAAGAAGTAACGTGGTGCCTACTGCTTTTAATAGTTTCTTTCTGCACAAAGAAACAGATTTTTGTGTAGAAGCTGCAAAAAAGGTGCAATGAAAGATGGAAACAAGTCATGCTATAGTTTTTGTCGACCATCCTAGTTTGTGAAGTCACTTTTGCAATCACTGATATTAATTTGATGGACTTTTTGCCTGGAGTTTTTGGATTTTTGGTTGGTATATTTACTACCTTTAAGAATTTTGTCATTCAGATTTGCAGTTGAAACATTTATTTATTACACGTGTGTTCGTCTTAGTCAAATCTTAGTGATTTCTGAAAACATGACAATAATAAACAAACTTTGGTTTGTAGACATGATCAGATGAGATATTACTTGTGATGCAGCTCATGGAAAATTCTGAAGTCCTACAACAATTCCTTCTATACGTTACAAACATTTTTTTAAGTTTTCATAAGTTACAAATATTCTCATAATTTGAAATATTTCTTTTATTTCGGAACCCCTTTTGCTGTCACAAAAAATGAGTAACTGTCTTTTGCTTGGCGGTTCATGTAGTGGCCATGTTATTGACTTTTTCTAAACAGGTATTTGCCCCACTCCTTGACACAGACACTGCTAGTTTGCATGAGTAGTACAGATGTTGGTGTAGCTCACTGGGAACCTAAATTGAAGTTTAACAGTAGTTTCTGGGTTTTTCTCCATTGTCACCATGTAGTTTGATTCAATAACCTTGAACTAGATTGCCAGGATATCACAAATTTGATGGTAGGGAGGGCAAAAATTGTGACTAGAAGGACTAAGTCTGTTGGCTTTTACCACTTCTGGGTGTGACTTGTATAGCTTTAGGATTAGATAATGAAAATGGGAGACATTGACTTCAATTGTGACTCATTTTGGCTCTCTTGAAAGTTCTGCTTGGAATGATTTGTTGCTTCTGGACAGGTTGGAGGGTTTTACTCTAGTGTTTTTTCTCCAGTCCGTATTTTGTTTATGCAACATGTGGTGGGAAGGAAAGACTAAGTTAATTTGTCCCTGTGGAGATCACTCTTGTTTCAATTCAGGTACCACTTTTTTTCCCTATTTTTTCCCCCTTTGTTTTGTTTGTATTTTCTTTAGCTCTGTTTTTGCATAACACTGTTTTTCTCCTGCTATGACCACTTGCACATTGAATGCAGCCCTTGAACACTGATGGCTTAACAGCAACTGTCTTTATTTCCCTCTTTCCACGTGGTGGCAGAACGGAGCAAACAGTTTTTGGAGGCAAAGGAAGTGTGTGGTGGCAAAGGTGTTTTCTTCATTTTGAACTCATCCACTAGTATATAACAGAATGTGAAACCTCTCCTTCATTTTCTGTCTGTCTCTCTCTTCTTTTTCCCCTTTTCTGCTTCCTGTGCCTGAGTTTCCCATGACATTGGCAATTTATTTCTCTGCACCTTTTATTTGCTAATGGCTTTCAGGGAATAGTTCTCAGGTCCAAAATCTCAGCAGGTCTGATACTGTTCTTTTAGAAGTCCTGGATGTAAAACTGAAATCTACATTATGCAACTGTTTAAACTTCTAAGGGATTAAATATTTTGATTCAATGGAAGCAGTGTGACCCCAGTGTGACCCATGAGCAGAAGCCAATAGGCTCTTGCTCAAGAATTTTGGTCAGTGGTATCAAAGAACTTTTTGAATGAGCTTTTGTATTTGTTTGGTTGTTTCTTTGTGCCTAAGTCTCTGCGCTGTCAAACGACCATAATACTGAGAGGAGTCCTTTGTGTGTTGGGGAAATTAATTTTAATAGAAAAATATGTTATTTCTGAGTGTGCTGAGTGCTTCATGGAAATTGCAAAAGAAAGGTGATGTCATTAGTGAGGTTATAACCATGATGGACACGACATATTAAGTGAGGATTATGATGATTATTTAGTACAGGAACAAGAATACGCACTTGATTTTCTAAAGTAGAGTCCTTATTTACAAGTAATGTAACAGTAGGAATTCAATGAGGAAAAGATGTAGAAACCTGATAAAGATGAGTTGTGAAAAGCAGGTCAGCAACTTTGTGACAGATTTTTAAAGTTCTGTTTATATAATTTCTACATCATCCTCTGTCCTCTCTTCAAAACTGGATGCCAAAATAGAAGTATGACAGAATTTCTGAAAATTTGAGGCATGTAAATGACTAAAGTTTGCACACAGATACAAGTAATTAGAAGAGCTAGGTTTATTGCATGGGTGATTCAGAGAATTTTGTAGCTGAAAGAGGTGAATTCAGAGTAGAATGCTGATCACAAACAATTTGGTAAGCTTTTTATTCTGGCAGAGTAGCAAGCATGATCTATCTATCTCTCCCACTTTACCTGGGTAAATGGTAAAAAGCTTCAGAGAGTGCATGTGTGTGCATGTGTGTGGCCCTAGAGTCCAGGGCGCTGTAAAAAGAAGAAATGTTTAATGCAGTTTCTGCTAGCCTATATTAATTGTTCCCAGGATAACTCCTTGCTTCATGCTCCTGTCACGTACTTTTCCAGGTAAACTGTAGACACAGGTGCTGAGTTTGTTCTCTTTGCTCTCGTTCCAGAGCTTTCCTGTGAAGGAAGGGTACAATTAGCGCAAACTGGGGATTACATTGTCATGTGAACAGATGGACATAAGGCATTGCCCAAGTCAGACTGATACAATATTTATAAGATTTCGCTGAAATGGTCTGTGATGAATATATAATGCTAGAGCTGCCAAGCAGTTAGCCAGAAAAGCCAGTGCATTGCTTCAAATGTGTGTGGCTCCACGTCTGGCTGTGCTTTTCAGTTCCATTCATAAGGTCCTAATAACTTCCTTGTCTGCTGACATTAATCATCATCATATCTAAGTAGTATTGATCTTTTAGGGTCTGCCAGTCATCTTTATGTGGCATATACTGTCACCACAAAGCCTTATGTTAGAAAGTTTTACCTGAAAATAAGGCTATCAGCTGTTGGTTTTAAATTCTCTCAAAGCCTATTTCTTACATTCTAATGCATAGTCTTTCATATAATGTATGGTCATTGCCATGAAGTACCAGCAACCTGAATACATATCCAGGAAAAAGGGAAAAAGAAAGTATTAATGGAAAAGAAATGCTGCAAATTCTTTTCTTCCCTGTACAACTTTTTTTGTTTTGTTGCGATTCTTTAAAAGTCTTCAGAAAGGGAATATGTACTGTCAAATGGAAGCTGCAGTGCTTCTATGTCGAATAAAGGAGGAAATCTTCCCGTTTTTACAGCACAGACTGTGAGTTTAAAAGAAGAAGATATATCACTGCAGAATTTATTTTCCCTAATTCACACATATTTTTTGGTTCTTTTGCATATGCTATACTTCAGATCAGAAATTTGGTAATGAATTACCTCATTGATGTATATGCACACCAGGAGCATATTTGGCAGATTTCTAATAACTCTTACCAAGTGTAAAGTGAACCTAATTGGTTTTTGATGTATGATAGGTTTCACATTGCTAACATGTGACTATTTTTTCTAACTTATGGTGGTGTATGACAGAATTCCATCATGACTTTTTTCTACCACGATGTGTTTCCATAAAAACATAGAAAACAGGATAGATCAGAGGAACAAGACTAGAGTCTTGACTGATTATATTTATTCAACTAATTTATCAGAATTTTAACTTCATGTTCAATGAGCAGCTCTGTGAAACTTTGAGTTTTGCTACAAAATTGTCAAACTTATTAAAGGAGTTGATATTTGCAGTAAATTTTGTTGTTGTTGTTGTTGTTGTTGTTGTTGTCATTGTATCATAGAAACTGACTTCTTCAGGCATTTTAGTCTCCATGGGGTAACTTCCTTAATCTCTCTTTTTGTCTTCTCCTGTCTTGTTTGTCTGTATTCTATGTGATGGTGATGCCATGATGATTTTTTGCCTTTTCTTTAACACCCCTTTTATACACCTTTTTATAGCTTTTGTATTCTTAGTGTTTTTTAGCCTACATTCTTAGACTTACTTTGTTAAGCTAGGAGACAAAACATCTTAGAAACCCTGTAGTTAGGGAGCAGTGTGCCCCAGACACCCAGGTCCTCTCCAGAACACATTTTGTAAACTAAGACAGAACCATCCAGGGAAAGGTTCCCGGGGAGGGGGCTCACTCGAGCCTCTCATTGAGGAATCTTTGATAGATATGCTAATTAGTAAGACCTATAATGTGATACCCAATCTATAGTGTGTGTGCATTGCGGTGTGCATTTCAGCGCATTCCACCTGGACGTGGCGCACCTAAGGATCCTTAAAATAAATACTGAGGTAAAATCCCTTTTTCCTTTCTAACCATGTTTGATTCTTGATTTTGAGACCAGGAAAAGGCTTCAATGGTCTAAACTACTGGAACCTTATTTTTCTGATTGCATTTAGTGATTGAGATTTTCAAAGTTATTAAGGATAAATGGGTGCACGATTTCCAGAGCAATTATTAAGAATTTGTGACTAAATGTCTAGCTTGTGATTTCTTTTCAGAAAATATAATTATTACTGTATATTTCATGCCAGATACATTAATACTCAATAATTTATGGTGGAGGTGTTATATTTGGGATACCATTGACTCTCAAAAGCTCTAGGTTTTTAATTTTGTGATCTTATACTCTTCTACCCACAGTCTGAACTCTGAAAGCAGCCAATGCCTTCTACAAGCACAGAAGAGGCTAATGCGTATGTCTCAGACCAGATAGTCGTGGAGCCAACCAAGAAGAGTTGGTAAGAGCATGCCATGAGAAAGAATGGGATTTGACAGGAAAAGGGGGCCTTACAGGGGTTGTGCAGGACAGACCTCTTTGTTCCAGCTCCTGGAGTGGAGGAGACACAACACAGTACAGTGCACATGTGGGAATGAGGTCAACTCAGTAGTGGGGGCATCAAGACCACTAAGTCTCCTAAAGCCCTTGGACATATTCCCAGAAAGGTTTAGAAGAATGAACTGTGCATAATAACTAATTTGCTTATTAACGTAAGTGAGAAACTCAGCTCTAGGGTGGGGGGGAAACTTACATATAAAGAGGTGCTTCCCTGAGGACCCTGAACGCCCCATCCCAGCTGGATCAATGCTGGAACTGGGATGGGTGATCTTTCCTTTCTTTCTTCCTGTCTCTCTCCCTCTCTTTAATCTTTTAATCTCCCTCTCTCTCTCTCTCTCTCTCTCTCCTCTTTTACCCTACCTCTTATACAAAATCCTCTGCCATGTTTTTATACTGTAAGAGAAGGGAGTAATGTACTAATTTCCATGCTATAATTTATTAACCAAATTTTACAAGCTTTTGCAGACAATCTGACCTGTGCTGTTCCTTTTTGACTATGAGCATTTGCACGTCTGCATCCCTCCACTCCCCTTCCCCTCCCCTCCCTTCCCTTCCCTTCCCTTCCCTTCCCTTCCCTTCCCTTCCCTTCCCTTCCCTTCCCTTCCCTTCCCTTCCCTTCCCTTCCCTTCCCTTCCCTTCCCTTCCCTTCCCTTCCCTTCCCTTCCCTTCCCTTCCCTTCCCTTCCCTTCCCTTCCCTTCCCTTCCCTTCCCTTCCCTCCCCTCGCCCTCGCCCTCGCCCTCGCCCTCGCCCTCGCCCTTGCCCTCGCCCATACTTAAATTTGTGTGGAATTTAACCATAAGTGAAATTTTTCAGTACACTTTGTGAGTGGAAATCTTCTTTAAACAACAACAGAAACACTCGACACAATCTACCAAATAAACACTTATGAAGGAACTAATTCTGAAGAACTTTTGTTACACAGTCAATGAAAATTAAGGTCAAAGTAACACTGTCAAAGCTATAGAGAGAGTCTATATTGGACCTTAATTTCATTTAAAACCTTTCAATTATAACACTTTTGTTAGAAAACCAAGTACACATCTTGTTCGAGATCAAAGATTCACACCACTTTGTCTCCAGAGGAGGATGAAAGCATCTGAAACATACAGGCTACATCTCTATCTTGGGATTCAGCTGTGGGCCGAACCATTCTCTGCACTTATTTTGTATGATAGGAAAAGCCACCAGAGAGCTCCAATAAAAATCCAATCCATTGCTGACTTTTAGGCAGTGAGCGCTGTCAGGAAACAAAGATAAAACTGTGAAGTCTTGAGAGTATGGGCAACAAAAATGTACGATAAGGCCTCATTTCTGAGCTCAGATCACTGGGTCAGTTGCTGTGTTATGGAACATCTCCATCTGAAGTGATAGGTGGTCAGCTTGATTCATCACCCCTTATTTTGCGAGGCTTGCAGCAAAATACTGCCACGCTCACTCTTGGCTGGGAAGTGCATATTGCCACATGAGGTTATGGGCATTGTAGCTAGCAGGGGAATTGGATGGCCTGGATTTAAAACCAGAGTGACCAGAAGAAGTGCCTTATTCTGCTAATGGAAAAGTGCAAGCTAATATTTTTTTAATTCTGCAGTGTAGCAAAGAGAAATACAGTGAAAAATATTTACATTCAACCTAGATAGAAACTGGAAGGGAAAATGCATAAATTCTCTGGGAGTCTTTGGAATATGTAGATTGGGAAAGTAAAATTCTGCTTTCTGTCATAGTTTTTCTTTCATGATCATTATGATGAAGAACTTTACTGGGCAAGTAACTGAGCACTGGCAGAGATTGCTTGGAGAGGTTGTAGAGTCTCCTCACTGGAGATAGTCAAGAACCATCTAGACAAAATCCTGTGCCATGTGCTCCAAGATGACCCTGCTTGAGCAGGGAGGCTGGACCAGATGACCCACTGTAGTCCCTTCCAACTTGACCAGCTCTGTGATTCAGTGATTCTGGCCCGCCTAATATAAATCACTTCTTCATAGCTTTGGGGTTTTCTACACCAAATCCCAAATAATCTAATATTTACTCCAATGAAAAAACAAGCTTCTATTTTAGAGTTAGGTCAAGACCTGCATTTAACTAAGTCACAAATTTTCCTTTTTATTACTCTCCGAGTCAAAGCTGAAAGTATTTAACAGCTGTGATCATTACAGATCAGTCTCCAAGGCCATTAAAAGAACACCAGCATCAATATAAGAACAAACTAAAACAGGGAGCTTCTTCTTTAATTTGGAAACATGCAGTTTTTCAGAATTGAACCACCAAGCCACTCTCAGACTGTCCCAGAATCTTCCCGGGAGGTGACTTCAACTGCACGCACGTGTGTACGCCAGGGAAAGGCAGAGAGGCAGAGGAGACCCTGAGGTGGAAATCTAATAAATGAAAAGGTCTTACATGATCTAAGATACCAGGCCCATTTGCAAAGCCTGGTGAGCTGACTTCATTATTGGCTGCCTCAGGTTATCTGGGTAGACAGTGACAGATCATTTTGTAGGGCCTGAAGGGAGCCAGATCAGTCTGCTTAGAAAAACAAATAAATCCAGGACTGAGACTGAGTTTAAAAAAGATTTACAAGGCTCACTGGTGCATGGGACCCTCTCAGAGATGATTTTGGCTGCTGGCCCTGTATGGTTACCCTGTTTCACAATTCCTGCAATCTGAAAGTGAGTGAATTATTTTCTTCTGATTGCAGGAAGTTTGGTTTTGTTTTTTTTTAAACTAACATCTGCACAGTAAATGGACAACAAACTGGATATAAAAAGAAGAGAAAGGAAGGATCTTTTACAAAAAGATCACATAAAAGAAAGCATAAATCTTTTGATGTCTGACCTTTTAGTTATAGATTTCCAGGGACAGATTGAATAAACAAAACTCATCAAATTGTTGAAAGAGTTATGTCTTCCATTCTCTGTAAAAACAAAAGGCAACTGCTCGTCTAAGTAAGATAGAAAAAAACACACAGAACCATTATTTTTTTAAAAATCAGACACTTAAAATCTACATAATGTAGCAGAAATTAGAATGTGTCTTTTCTTTATTAGCAGAGCT
>JACSVZ010000014.1:34730016-34847516 GCA_014706295.1 Lycocorax pyrrhopterus obiensis | reverse complement strand
ACCAGAGGCTCTCAGTTGGGCAGAGCAAGGGAGTCTTAGATTTAGTCTTAGTTTGGTCGATTCATTTGAGAATTGGTTTGGGGAATGAAAGGAACACGGAGAGAATGAGAGAGAGGGGAAGCTGTAGGCAGAAGCAGCTGGAGCTTTTGAAAGAAAAATTGTGGAAGACAGGTCTCGTATGATGAAGTAATGCTGTAATGTAACACAACGTAAGCAATGTTGGACATTGCTTCTTAGAGCTTTGTCTGAAATATGGTGGATAAGTGGGAAGAAACCTGGCCCAACCAAAAAAGTGAATTATGAAAAACAACAGTGCATCACAGTAGCTGGAGTAGCAGTACATAGGAGCAGAGGGAGAAAAGGCCCTCTTCAGGCAGAGGCAGGAGGAGGCACCTTTTTATATTTGCTATTACAAATAACTGAGTGTAGTCAATTACAGCTTTTCTGTTGGTGTCTGCCAAAGTGAATTCTCCAATGAGGTTGTTAATTTTGCTTTGTAAGCACAACTTGTAATTGACTTGAAAGATGGGTAAAGACAATTACTGTTCTTATTCCTCTCCCCACCTCCTCTGAGACACCCATCTCTTCAGCTGTGGTATAGCCTTACAAACAGTTGAAGCAGCAATTATCATTCTTGAGTGATCAGGAATATTCTGAAGAACATCACAAAATTTGTAATGATGTCATAGAAATATTCTTCGTGACAGATCCGGCAGGAAAAAGGAAGCCCCTTCACTTCTTCATGTCTCTTGTGCTCTGATGTTCTTCTGTTCCCCTTCAGTGTGGAAGCTGCTCAGTTAAGTCACATGTGACTGGTGCTTTACCTCATCAAAGGGAGAATCCTGTGTCAGAGAATGGCTACAAACCACTGGAAATATGGGGCTGGAAGACATCCCTTGTTAATGATTAAAAAGTAACACCAATTGTTGCTTCTGAAGATAATCAAGAGGAAAACTAGTCACCATATGACAAATTGTCATATGAGAGAGAATTGTCACTAGAGAGAAATGTGGTGAGCTCTGTAGTAAAATCTTGGCTATGTCAGCTTTTCAGATATGTAACCATCCCTTAACTTTTGTGTAAGCCAAACTTGCTACTTCAGTAGTTAAATATACATGAAATTGTGACTAATCTTCTTTTTCTTTCTTGTTTGTGTCTGTTGCTTTAACTACTTGATCTCTTGATGTCATTGGTCATGGAGGGAAAAAAAATTGATTATCAATACTGATTTTAGTTACAAATTAGAAAATGCCTCTTCCCTCAGTCATCAAATTTTAACATTCATCTATGCTCTAATCTAATCTTTTACAAAGAAAGGGAGTCTGAGTTTGCATATGGTGCTGCTTTTCTCTGTCCATAGGAGAATTTACTGTTATTAGAGATGATTCTACACAGAAACATTTAGTCATGTGACGCTGTTAACCTGCTTACCCATGGCTAACTCTTTAAAATCAGTTTTCTAGTGTTAAATTTTCCTTCCACCTTTAAAATATATGTATAATCTTACTGTGTTCCACCTCTTTCTTAATCTTGCCACTGGGTACACTAGAATCACATGGTTTAGGCACAATTAGAGGGTGACTCAGGGAGGACGAACATCAATCACATTCACAAATTTATAGAGACTCCTTTTTTTAATATAGGTACAGAAGTAGATAAATAATCCTCACAATCAGTAGTTTTTTTCATTAGTCTGTACATTTAGAGGCAGGCATAAGCATAATTCTGCTACTGATACATCTCTAGTTATTACTAGGTTTGCAATTCAATTACCCAAAGAGCCTCAAGTACCATTGATTATTCATGGGATTCTTGGGTTGGGCTGGCTACAAAACTACTCATTAATCCCTTGAGTGCCCCTGGGCAGTCAGTATGCATCTTGCATAGCAAATCAGCTGCAGCTGTAGAATATAACAGGCTTTGGATAGTGAAGCGGTCGGAGTGAGGGCAGGGCTCTAACCAGGTCACAGTCACCAATGACTGGTACTCTCCAGCATAACAATTCTGTTCAAAACCAGGTAGCTGTGTGCCTTCTGAAAACAAAGTCCCTGAATGGCTGTTAGCCAAAACCAGGTGGCTCAGTAGACAGCCACATAACTCTGTGTGACTTTTTAAGGAAATAGAGGAAAAAATTCCTCTCTCCTATGATTTCATTTGCTGCATTGAAGAAATTGTTCCATCAAATGTACATCTGTAAGAGAAGAGCTGCCAGTGTGCCACAGTGACAGGATTTGAGCTGCTTGAGGTGCTTATCCTTGTTCAGCCTTCTTGGAGATCAGTACAACACCTGTTTCCTTGGCAGCTGGTCGATGAAATGTTCGGAAGTACCAAGACAGTGCCTGGAAAGCAGGACACACTATTTCTTACTAGCTAGAGTTTAGGTTCAGTGTTTGGAATCATTGAGTAACAGCGAGGATAAAACAAGAAGCATTATTTTCTTGTGCCGCTGAAGCACCCAGACTGACAAAGTCCATAATCTTCAAATTCATAGTTCACACATGTTAATTTCACACATTTTATTGCCATAATTAACTATGCTCATTACTGTTTTTGAGGGGATATCAAGTTAATTCAGCAACAGTTTGAAGGTAGTTCCCTTTTTAATCTATTCTTATGTTGCCTAGCACTCATAAGCTAATGTGTGTCAGACTGGTACAAAGACTATGATCGCAGTGAACTCATGTCCAAATCAGATTAACCACAACTGTAAACAAAAAGTCTTCACTGATAATTTACTGCTTTCAAATACAATCACACTGCAGGTGGTTAACATGAAAAAAATCTCTGTTTCTTGCTCTTCTCTCCTGGTTCTGTTTCATCAGACAGAATCAGAAGATTCTTTTATGGATTCAACATATATATTCTACATATATTGCATTTCCCTGTGTGAGAAGCTAAGATTTTCCATTATTTATTATGTAAATGACAAAGCCCTTGCAGACCAGGCTGTGCAGTCCACATAATTCCGTTTTCTACAGAAAAATGCTGAAGCTATATCAGTAAGTCAGTACATCAATACTGAATTAAGTCGGTAGAAATGTCTAGAGAAGCTTTCACAACTCTAATTTTACGATGTTTGGCTCAAGGCAATGCTTTCTGTGCATTGCCTCTGAGTGGTTGCATTTACCTAAATCTCTTTCCCAAGTAAGGTAGACATAAAACCAGAATGAAAACGGATGGACTCCAGATTTTTCACTGGACCTGTCTTTTTGTTTTTGTGTGCAAACACATACCTTTGTGTCCATTTACATACATCAGTGTATTTCCATACTATATATATATCTAAATATATAGTGGGAAGAAGGAGAGAAAAGAAAGAGGGAGAAGGATATGAAGCTCTAACATTACAGAACTTTTCTAATCAATACCTTATTGTCATATGTCAATGCTTGTATCTTTCTCCAGGTGGGATGCTATTGTGGTTAAAGTCCAGCTGGAGATGAAACAACATGAAACTTCTTGCTCAATCCTCCCTCTCTCCCCTAAACCCCAGAGGACTAGAGAGAATAAAATAACACTTGTAGGTTGAGATACAAACCATTTAATAATTAAAAACAAAGTAAAATACAATAACAGTAAAGAATAATGCTAATGATAATAAAAAGGGAAAGGAAAAGAGTCCCAAATAAGTGATGCACAATACAGTTGCTCAGCATTCACTGGCTGATGTCAGACCCCACTTCCCAAACTCAGATCATGTCCGTCTTCCGAGTAACTCCCCTCAGTTGCTGAGCATGACATTCTATGGTTTGGAATACACCTTTGGTCAGTTCAGGTCACCTGTCCTGGCTATACTCCCTCCCAGTTTCTTTTGCGTCCTTCCTCACTGGCAGAGCATTAGACACGAAAAAAAAAAAAGAATTTCCTTGACTCAGGATAAGCACCACTTAGCAAAAACCAAAGCACCAATATGCTATGAATATTGTTCTTATCCTGAATCCAAAACAGAACATTCTAACAGTGACTGAAGAGGAATTAAGCCTATCCCAGCCAAAACCAGGACAGATGCTAAAACTGGTACTAAAATATGCTTAATATATTGATCATATGGCATCAGTGTTGCATCCAGTCACGAAGTCAAGCTGTTAGTTAATGTCATTGAGATCTATATGTAGATCATTATGAAGTTCACAGGATCAGAAACATCTTTTTTGGTGGCTTTGTGTCTTAAATGAAATATGTGACAATTTCACCCTATTTCATGTGGTCCTTGCTGCACATGTTGTCAAAAGATCTTGAGAATCTTTGCTGGTAAAGTTGAAACCAGAACAAAATAATTGTGAACACTGAGAGAAAGAAAACTCAGAGGAGCAAACCTCTTTCTTTCTTGCTTGGTTTTTACTACAGAGATTCCCCCAAGACTTGGAAAAAGTAGGTCCTGAACTGGAAAGACTGACCCATTGCTTTCATGAAGGCACAATAGCATTTTGACATCAAGTCACCTAGTGGCTTGTCAGAAAAACACAACCTCCTAACATATGGGGAGAAAATTACGTACTTTTCATGGTGAAGAAAGACTAGAGAGCTGCATTGGGTGCAGAAAATACTAAGAACAGTGTATTTCTTGTCAGGATGCAAAGGTTCATTTCATGTTCAGCAGTGTTCTTCTTATGAGTACTTGGGTACTTGGGAAATGCCTTACAACCAACCTTGAAAATAGTTCAGCACTATAATAAGGCAGCAAGAAAAACCCCAACAAAACAAATGAAGCATGTCTTTGTAATTGGGGTGGAAATCTTCTGTTTACTAAGAACTCCATTCTTATTTATCCAGTTGCTAATGTCCAATGGACCTACTTAGGTGCTCAATGTTATGCCTGTATCTAACTGCCTTGCCTGAGCAGAGCCAAAATGTTGAGTACTTGAAGAATGGAGATGAAGGATAGCCTCCCTGGGTACCTGTGACCTTTAGATGACACTTGTGCAATTAAAGCAACAGTTGTATCTCCTGTAAGAGTAAAATCCAGATATTCACACAAAAAGAAAAATGCATATGCACAGTAAAAAATATAAAACCTCTCTAGATATTAATGAGATTATGATAAATATAGTTAGTGTAATTCAAGCTTTGATTTCTAAACACCTAATAATGCTTATATTAAGTAAGGCCAAGTTCTATCAATTATGTAAACACAACTGGAAGACCAAATAGGTCTAGTCCATAAGAAATTATATTAGTAATATTAATTTCTTATTTACAGCTATTCATTAACAAATTATTACTTTGTAGAGAAGTTATAAAGAGCCTTTGCAGCTGTTGGAAAGTTGCAAAACAGCAGGTGAGTGCTGCTGAGCCTGAAAAGTAGCACTGTCTTATAAATGCCTTTGTTAGGAAATCTTCAAAATCCCGAGCAGAAACAGCCTCTTACAATCCAATACAGAGGGGATTTATAATTTATGATGTGATTTAAGGCAAGCTGAAGTACATTTAGAGATAAAAGAGACTTCGCTTCATCATGCTTAACTTAGTATTGGACCTTCTTAGCTCCTGTACCCCACAGGGATGATTTTAATAGTGTACATCTGGCTAAACACCACATTTCTGATAGGGGCCAAAAAACCAGTGAATACATATTAGAGATTTCTAAACACTAATTGAGGATTTGAAAGCACATCACAAGAGAAATAATCTCAAGTGTTGACATTAGTGTTGTCAGAACCATTCAGGACCTAGCAGGTCAGTTAGTCAGACAAAATGGCTGAATTAACCAGTGCCTCAATTCCTTCATGTCCTGAGCATTTTATTTCTATTCTAAGTTCTATTTAGTCTTGAGGACCTGATTCAGAGGAATTTGAATCTCTGAGCAGCAGGCTCACTGGACTGGGTATTTCAATTTTTTACCCCAATTTTTACCTGTTGATTACCAGTATGTAATGTGAGTTACATAATGTAATGTGGGCTACATAGGGGTTAATGCTTTGAAATATGGCTAGAAATTTGGTTTTGGAAGTATTTACTATCTTCTGGAGTAGATTTTTGTTCAGTTTTTTTGGTGGTTTTGTTTGTTTCTTTGTTTCTAATTTAGAAGAGCTGACTTTCAGTAACTGTTGGACTTTGTTCTCTTACAAGGAACTTAAATTTTAAAATCTCAGACAAGCTCTGGTCAAGTACACTGTTTTACGTGCTATTTCTGCAACTGACTGTGGAAAATCCAGTAGTGTGTTGAAAATAATCTGTAGGATTAAATCCTAAAAAAGATCTAGCTGAGTGTATGACACATGCTATAAATAGTAATTTTAAAGGGAGTTTAGGGGGACAGAAGTGTGTCTTTCAGCTGGTGTGATTAATGGGGAGGATGGCTCTGCTGCTGAAAAGCTTGTTTTATGTTTTAGCTCTGCTCTTCCATCTTGATGATTTTTTTTCCTTAGGGTAGCTTCAAAATAATTTTAAGTGAGTTCACTGGTCTCACTGTCAAGTCACTGCTGTAGGCTAGACTGGAAATCAAATAGCATTGTTTCATTCTTCCATGTTACCCCCTTTCAAATGCTCGGAAAAGCAGCTCTTGCTTCCTGTTAAAACTCAACTCATCACAGCACTCTGCAGCTAGTGCTTGTTTAATAATGTTTAGCAGATCTGTGAATGTGTAAGAAAGGATACTGTACAGTGCATATGGCATACAGTTATGTCTTTCCGCCTCTGTGCAGATTGCTGTCTTCTTTGAGAGTCAAGGTTTGAGAAGGTTTCCCCTTTTTAATTCCATGGTTTGCAACCCTCTTTGAAAGAGATAAAACACTGACATCGTATGTTTGGGAGTGAAAATGTGAATGCTGGGCAATCTCTTCCTGTCTTCTTATCTGGGAGAACACATCTCAAGAGGCAAAATCCCTCATCACTCACTCCAGCAAAATTACATTGTCACTAGAAAACAGATGCGAGAACAGCTAAAGCAAGGAAACTTTGATTTTTCCTGTGTGTTACTGTCTACCAAAATGTGTTTTACAGAACTTTCCTTTGACTATATATAGAAAAATAAAGATATTTAATAGTGCTCAGGGATAATTTTTCAAACATCATTCATACAATCTAAACTGTACAATTGCAATCCCTTCCTTGGTGTGCTGTATTATGCAGCATTGTCTAGTGTTTGCACCAAGGTCTGTGGCTTTGCTTAAACTGCAATGTCAACAATTTTGTCTGGAAATAAAATATTGATATTTTATCCTTCCTTTTTTCACCTTTTTTTCTCTTTTGTTTTAATCTATCAAATAATTAGAAAATGAAAAAAAATTATTTTGAATAGCTGCAAATCCGGAAAACCAACACAGAGTTTCTGTCAAACTAGCCGCAGCAACCAAGGGAAGTTTCCTTCAGGGTGCTTTATGGGGCACGAGATACTGAGTTGTGTTAAAGCTGACCTAGGAATGGATTTCTGTGACTCAGGGTGTCTCTCTGGAGTTTCCTCTCCCAGACTATTTCCAGGAGCAAGGGTAAACATGTGCTGCGTGGGGAATCGTGAGATACCAGGGCAGCTCCTGAGATGTTGTGGGCAAACCTTTCTCTCTCACATAAAAACCAAACTATTACTGTTTTAAATTCGGGAGTAATTTGTGCAGGAGGGGTTATTGAATGACTAGCAAATTGTAGGCCACATAAAGTCCTGTGGCTTGATGTTTGGGTATGTGAATGTAGAAACTGGTTATTTCAATATAAATAGCAGAGCCATCTGGCGTTATCATACAGATTTGATTGGTGTGGTGTGAGACATAAGGTCATCCCTGACTGTGTGGGGACAGACACTCAGACAGCAAAATGCTGAGTGCTAGAAGTGTAGCAAAGCACTGCTGTGATAATCCATGGAACTTGTCATTGCCTGAAATTGTTCTGGGGTATACTGAGATTATGTATGGAGGTTACATGGGCAAAATAGACTTCATACACAGCACGGCCCGCCTGCTAACAGCACCTCTTCAAGAGGAAAAATGGTTTATATTCTGTATGTGAGCCTAAACCTAAGGACCAGACAGTAATAGAACTGAATTCAAGAGGATTTTTACCCTGATACCTGGAAGTCCATCTCCTTGAAAGGGACTGACCAGCACAACAGACTGCTGCTCCCATTCATGCTGTCCAGGGATGGGAGAGGAAACCTGTCTTCCCCCAGTGATATTGGGCCACCTGATGCACTTTTGAGCCAGCTCATTTTGACACAAGATTCAGTGGAGCACAGAAGATTAACTTTCTGAAAATGAAAGGGACAGATAGAAGAAGAGGAGCTGCTTATCAAATATGCACATTTCAGATGGAACTTCACACTCCGTGAAAAGATTTTTAGATTGCTGTAAGCTCTCTGGAGTGCTCCTGACAATGTGTTATCAGGTCATGTTTGCATGACAGTGGCAGGCCATGCAGGAAACATTAAGCCACGTGATTTCTGAGATGGAATCAATCAAGTGAACAGAACAGATACTGAAAACCGGTTTCACCTTCATAAGGTCTGGTTATCTGTGGATCAGACATGAGGTTTGTCAGCCCCATTTCAGTCTGACCAAGTTCAGTGCTGCACTGAGAATTTTAATGAACTGATATTGTATTATGTATGAAAGATGACACCGAGATGATTTCATGAAAACTAAGTCCCCATGAAATATGAACTATTACTGGAGGCTTCACCCCTCACTTAGCTCACATAAAATGCCCATTTAAAAGGTCTTTGTCTTGTTAAGCTTTACAAGTTTGTGTAAGGCTTTCCATTATCCTTAAGCAATGTCAGAACTGTAAATGAGGGGCTGACACCAACAGTTCAGAGTTTTTATGACACCAAGGTAACAAGACCATGCTAAACACAGAGAATTAATATTCCCAGGGCTCTTCTTACTGTCACACAATTATTAGCTCATAGATATTGAGTATACTCAGGAAACATGAGCAGACCTCAAGGAGAGTCGCCTGTCCCTGCTGTCAACAGTGAAATCATTTTCACAGAATCACAGAAAGGGTAATGTTGGAGGGACCACTGGAGGTCATCTAGTCCATCAAAGAGGGTCTCCTAGAGCATGTCACTCAAGGTTGGGTCCAGATGGCCTTTGAATATCTCTATAGTGTCCCTGGCTGAAGAATAAATGAAAACAGACATAGCTTTCAGTCAAAGTTTTACTCGCAGTTTTGCTTAAAAGCTGAGAAAAGAATCAGAAATCAAATTAGAGGATTGTTAACTCATCAGTTCATTCTGTGCACTCTGCTAGCAAGATTAAATTGCATACTACTACATTTTTTTAAAGGTTGCTATTCCAAAGATGCAACAGGCTTTGGGGACAGCACCAGAATAACTCTGGATGTACTCTTCAAGGTTTTGAGTGGGTGGTTTTTAAGGTCTTAGATAAACGCATAACATAATTTTATTTAGTGAAATAATTTTTCTGACCATACTGGTATTTCAATTGTTGTTTCAAATGTGTATGTATTCTTGAGCTCATTTTCATAAAGATTGCTATAATGGCTTTATTTGCTGTAGCAGTCATTAAGTAGAACATTGTATGATTCAAGGATCTCTCTGTTTAGGATACTAAACTTAATTTCAGTGCTCATCTTATTGTGTGACAGTTATCTTCCCCATAAAAAGAGATGTCAGCCTCCTCTGAATGTGATGGATGACTGAACAATTACTCCTACATTCCACTCTCCCATATAAGTGCAAAGGTTTACAAACTCCTTCACTATCTTATGCTGTTTGTTGAAAATAAGGACCTACAAAAAGAGGAAAGAGGTAATTTAAAATACTTGAGAGATTTGAACATATAAAGAGGAACAGACATTTTAAAATACCTTTGTGTACTCTTTAATACCTGTTTATTAAAATCTAGGTTTCATTTTGAAGTCTGTTTTTCCTAATTGACTTCTAAGTTTGAATTATCTTTTTGTTTAAGTATTTTTTCCTGGTTTTGTGGGGGTTTCTTTTTGGTTTGTTTTTTTTTTTTTTTTTTGAGGGGGTGGTTTGCAGCTATTACATTGTACAGAAACTCTGGGAGACATTAACTGTACAAATCTTCTTTAAAGACATGTTCCTTCATGTTCTGCCATGTCAGGCATTCAATTTTATCAGCACAGCCAACTTGTTAATTTTCGGTAGTTAAAGAAGTATTGTCTGTTGAGTATTGTTTAGACTACGCTTTTACTCTCTGAAAGGGTGTTTGAAACCTGAATCATACATCACATATTTCATGTGGGCAAAAAAAATAAAGCAAATTTGAGGCAAAGCATTGTATCAATACAAGCATACCCATCTTTCCAGTGTTGCAGTGAATGGTGACTCAAATAACCTTTTTGTCTTGTTCACATGTATCATTTTGCATGTTGAAAAGGTTGTCTTCCATCAAAAGTTTAAACAGTTATACGAGATTCTGAGTCTAAGAAGGCTTTCCCTTTGAAATAATGTTTTAAAATCCTTCATTCCATGTTCCCTAAATGTGTTTTTGCAATAAAAATGAAAACAGCTGCTGCATTTGAATGTAAATTTAAAATGGGCTTGAGAGGTGAAGGCAATTTAAATAGCTCGCCTCCAAATATATTTTCCTATATGTGAGGGTAACAGTCATTAGAATCACACTGTACAGTGGCTAACAAAATAGATCCACATAAAAAACTCCCAAGCCCCCCACAAAATGACAAAGTAACCTTCTTAACTGCCCCCCCTAAAAAAATCCAAACCCCAAACCAAACAACAAACCACCCCCCCCCCCCCCGCTCCCCAGCAAAACAAACTAAATTAACAAACGAACAGAGAAGAAACAGGATTAGCCTGTGGGAGGAGAGGAACATCTTTCTGCATCTTGGAATTATAGCTCAAGTTAATGCTAGCTAGTGGCATTGTAATTAAGGCAGAGTGATGAATTTGTTGAGTTAATTGCAGGAAATCGGCACGTTTTGTTTGATGCAGCTGCACTTTGAATTTAAAATATATGTTTGTCATGGTGCTCCTGACAGAAAAAAATGCAATCAACTTCTTTTTCTTTTGCCTTTAATCACATGACTCATAATGCAAGGCTTATTGAGGATTTTTATCATTAAGAAGTGCTTTGAATCAACATGACCTTATTGAATGTCTAAGGAAGGATTACATAAACCACGTCATGATTTTCTCCCTAAAGTACTAAACACTTATTTTTTATTTCAATAACATCCATCAATAGGAAGTTTGAAGAGTATTTCCCCTTTTATTAGTATTTTTCTCCTTTACTTTCTTTTAAAGCCTCTTCTGTACTGTAACAATATAAAGCCTGTCAATTAGCCCCACTGCCCTGATCAACCCAAAAGAATATATACTGTAAGTAGGAAAAAGAAAACAGTGCTTGAAGAATATTTTTTTTAATGAAAAAACACTGTGAAAAATTAATTGCTAACATTCTCAGTGACATTAGGGAATAGAACTGGTTTCAGGAACTTTCCTTCTCCTCTAAGACCTATAGTTTCCTGACACCTTTCCTCACTTTTGCTCCCATTTTTTTAAGCTAGTGTAGATTTGGGCAAACTTATTTCTCATTAAGTGGGAGAGGACTCCATTTGCTGATTTCTTCTTGAGAAATTTAAACACTATAGACCTTATAGGCCATCATTGATGTAACAATACTGAATTACAGGAATCACAGAATCATAGAATGATTTGGGTTAGAAGGGGCTTTAGTCTAACTCTACTGCTATGGCCAGGGACAACTTTCACCAGATCAGGGTGCTCAAAACCCTATCCACCCTGACTATGAACACTTTCAATGACAGGGTTTCCACAACTTCTCTCAGCAAAGTGCTTCAGTCTAACCTCTTCCTGGTATCCTGTCTAAATCTAGTGCTACCCTTTCTCCTACCATAGGCCCTGGTAAAAGTCTGGCTTTGTTTTTCCTATAAGCCCTTTTTATATATTGAAAAGGTGCAATATGGTCTCCACAGAGCAGGCTTCCACTCCTCAAGGTTCCTCTGGATGTCGTCCCTTCCCTCAAGCGTACCACTCAGTTCGGTGTCTTCTGCAAACTTGCTGAGGGTACAGTCAATCCCACCTGCTATGTCATTTATGAAGATCTGAAATAGCATTGGGTCCTTGAGGAACGCTACTCATTTTTGGTTGCCACCTGGGTTTTGAGCAACTCTTTGGACATGGCCATCCAGACAGTTTTTTATCCATCTAACAGTCATCTGTTAAACACATATATCTGCAGTTTAGAAGTAAAAATGTTGTGGAGACCATGAATGAATTTAGAATATGAATAAATTTGGCATTCTACATTTTAGTAGAATGAGGATTTATTAGAGCATCCCCATTAAAAGCCTCTGGTCATCTTTTCGCTTAACTGATTTTTCAGTATGGAGTCAGTTACAGTGATGTTACAGTTGTCTGTAATGGTGGAAGGTTCACATCTACGGATAATAGTTCAACATGAAATCAGATAATGTAAATGAAGATAAACTCAGGTCTTTGTTCTTTAGGACACAAATATGCAGTCTTAAGTCTGATGTCTACTCAGGGTTAAATTCTGAACTATTTTTATTGTTGGAAAGTCTGACTGTGTGTTGATTATTCAACTTCTGCAAAAGGAAATGCATACACACAAGTCTGCCAACTACACTTGGAAAGCTGTCATATGGAATTAGTTGGAAGTATTTGGGTAAGCAAGGACAGTGTCTTTTGGCTTTCAATATTTGAATTTTTGGTCTTTTCTAGTGCGTTGGGTTTCTTTTGTTTCTTGAACCACGTGGTGTTTCAGGATATAGCGTGTTTTGTAACTACATGCAACTTTTTAATTTTTCAGCTACATATCATTGACTAATACTAGATGAATCTCTCTTATTGCAGTGTCCAGGTCCTAAAAGAAGACTGCTTCCCTAACTCTGGTAGTACACTAACAGTAGAAGTACAGGGAATAAAAGTTTCCATGTTATATTTGGTTGCTTTTCTTTTTTTCTTTTTCCAAACACAGAATTTAGTTTTTTTAAACTTTTTCTATTCTTAATAACTTCCAAAATCCATTTCTTTTTAAAAGTCAAATAATGTTGTTAAGTCTCAGGAGACTACAAGCAAAAGACATTTTTTCCGAAATAAACCATTGTCTTTTTCTCATTAGTTGCTTTTGGCTTCCACCATGAAATAGTGTTGCTGGTCTAACTCTCTGGCAATCTGACTCGTTTGTATGTGGGGGGTCAAATTAATCTATGCTTTTACTTCATAAACCTCAAAGGAGTTCCACCAGGCATGTATCTTGTGCAGGTCTCCTTTTTACAAGGCACAGCATTCATTTACTCAACAGGAAAAGTATTCATAAAGGAATAAAGCGTGCATTTCCTGTATTAATATAGACATATTATGTCACTTCCAACAAAAGGGAAGATCCTGATTTCCAAGTACACTATAAAAATGCGCTTTTCATTCTGTATCAACTTAGCCTTTATACAGTGTTTCTACAGCAAAAGGTCTAGCTAGGATGAAATAAATTGCATTATTTTTAGGTGATAAGAGAATGACTGAAATATTATATTATTTTAAAACTATGGAAGTTATACAGCATCTTGTACTGACCTCAGTACTTGCAGTAGTTAAACTTCCTTTAATATCTGCAATATAAAGTTGAAATTCTGGCGAGATTGGTTAAATACACTAAAGTTTCTTAAAATAAAATAATCTGTTAAAGGCCCCTTTTGTTGCATTGCCATGTAAGGATTTGAATTTCCCAAAAGTAGGGAATAAATTTACAGAAAGTTGATGGAGAAAGACAGAAGGCAACAGAAATGTTCCTGGAAAGGAAATCACTGCAGTTAGGAAATGTTGGAAACAACAGACTCTTGTGGTCTTAGCTGAAACAATTTGGCAGCCTTGGAGGAAAAAAGTGTTCACAGCTTATTGAGCTGAGGTGAATTGTGTTCTTTGCTAGAGGAAAGAGAAGTTGTAAAGAAGACAGGTAAGAATGAACGAAAGTGTGTGAAGCTATTAAGAGCTTGCACGCAGGCTGGGAGGTAGAATATGCACATCTTAAAAACCTGAAAAATTCTCCCCTCAAAATACTCGAGCGTATTTCCATAATATGTTTTGGACCCAGTTATCTCTCTGGAATGGCACTGTCATTACACGCAGAGAAATTATGAAATTGTATTTGTAACTTCTCAATTGATTCAAGGGAATGAATTCTTCATCCTGTTCAAAGACAGATGACAATTTTCTCCTTCATCTGATGTAAATTCTCTGCCAAATATTATTATTCCACCTTTACTCTTTGACATCTAGCAGATTTACCTCATTGGAAGGGAAACTTGAGGGTGTCAGGCAGTTTCTAACAGAAGACACCTGCTGGGTGGGAAGCAGTAGTGTAAAGCAAAATTGCTCTGTAAGTGAGCTAAAATAAGTGTATCTGTGTTTCTTTAACGGTGAAGAGGATAGTTAAATAATCCCTTTGATGCCTTTCACTCCCTTTACCATCTTTGCAGATTTTTTCCACAAAAGACAGTTTGTCCTTGGATGACATTTGCCAAGAAAGCAGTTGCTAAATCAAAGTGGCTAACCTGGTTCTGCCCTAGGAATACAGTCTGCAATGTGCTGCCTCACTGCAGGAGAACTGCGAAGAAGAGATTGCAGCCCAGTGACCCGTCACTCCCTCCTCTCACTGGTAACAGGGGTGTGTAATGGGGAGCTGAGGAAGCAATACTTTGCTCTCTGATGCTCTGTGTGTCTTCTGTCCTAGGAAGGAGGAAACAGAGGCTTCAGGTTGCTCCCCAGCAGGTTGCTCCCCAGCATAATCACATTTTATGAGTTTACAGACAAGTACACACAGACTCCTTCTCACTGTTTACAGCACGCATCACAGGCTCTGCTCTCAATGTCAAAGGGAGAGAAGCTTTAATTTACAGGGGAGTACAAGAGGTCAAATAACCTTTATATTATACACGGTTCTAGTCATCTTCTGTTTCAGAGGGAGATGTGACCACTGGACTATTTTGTTGACTTCAAATTCTGAATTATTTATTGGGGGAAAATATAATTTATGGATACCCGGACCCATCTCTTTATCGGCAACTCGAGTTGTTACAATCAGAGCCCTTCAGAGTTGGGTTTACAGCTCACCCAATTAAGAGGTATCCTTGCATGTATTCTGACCCCAAATTCATTGCATAATGGATATACTGCACCTGATATGTCTGACACATAAGGAATATGAGACATTTTAGATATCAATTACTGCCTACTATGTTTTTGACTAGCAAGGTATTAACAATGATAAACTACTAATTTATGTAGAAAAAACATTAGAAATGTTTGTAATTCATTTAAATATAATATTTGAGATTTTGTCTGCATGCTTGTTTTGCTTCCCATACTTCTAAAACTTTTATTTTTCCTTCCTGCCCATCATCTTTCAGAAGTAGATCTATGACTTTATACATTCACTGGTAGTTTTGCTAACTATGTCCGTGCATTCCTTTACACCTTGCAAGACTGAAAATGTATTCCAATGCCAGGCTGTCAGAGGAAGCTGTGGATGTGGGATACTGCAAATCAGAGGTGTGGTGGGAGAGACAAGTGTGTGCAGCAGATAACTGTACTTGATTAGCTAGATTTAAATAGTGTTGGAAGAATTTGCCAGGTGAAAATAAAAATTGTCAGTTCAGTTTAATTTCATGGTGAATCAAACAAGTAAATTAGATTCTGCTACTCTACTAGTTTGACATCTACAGCAAGTGACAATTAGAGATGATGAGAGAACTTACATTTATTTCAAAACTCTTGATTTCCTTTTTTTTTTCTGATGGGCATGTAACTTTTATTTACCTTTGCTCAGAAATATAAGTTATTATTATTTGATTGACAAGTTGTGGATTTCAGGAATTCATTATTTTATTAAGTTCTTTTTGATAGAGTACTGCAGTTAAATTTAGAGGTAACTTGAAGTCTGCATTTTATTGAAATAATTTCTTGGGATGAGGCATATCAGCCACAAGTACTCTACAAGGAATAAAAGTGGTAATGCCTCAAACAAGGAAATATTACAGTTTAATGAAGTAAGGATGAGGGAAATGTGAAAGAAATTCCTTTTGCGATACTTGGCCACTCAGTTCAATCATGATTTTCTTCATTACCCTTGGAAAACAAGATTAAATAACAAATCAAAACACAAACACATTCTTTAAAAGCACTCCCAAAGCCCAAATTCTAATTAAGTGAACTTCACAGTTAAATTAAGGTTCAAAGAGCATGAAAAATCAAGCATAACTGAGGCATGAAATGATTGTATATGAGGTTGTATTCACTTCCCGGCCCATGCAGTGCGGTTTGTGCCTAGGAAATCTTAGATTTACAAGCAATACAGAAATAGCACGAAGAAATTATTTCCCACCTTATTTTGCTACTTCAGATAGAAATGCATTATTGTCTGGCAGCTGCAAGGAAGCCATCAAACAAACATTGAAAAATTGAGAAAAAAAAATCATTATGAGACATTCTAAAGGAAAAACACATCTCAGATCCTGCAGTAAGTTGCCTTATATTGTAATATGCTGTGAAGAATGGTATGTATTCTTGCTGCAGTTCTCCATTTGTTAAAAGAAGAAAATATTTCTTTTATTTCATCCTGTACCTTGTCTATGCCTCTTTTAAGATTCTGAGGGCAGGAATAAAGCATCTGTACCTACCACTAACTGGGAATCAAACATTATCAGTCTTAAGTAGCCTGGGAGGTTTGCTTTGGTCCCCATTGTTCTCTTTTTCTGAAGGTAGTCTCAAACTGCCTATTTTCATATGTAGTTAGTTTTAGCTTGTCATACACAGTTGCTCAAATACTCATGTGGCCTTGTTGTGCTCTGTGGTTCTTTCATAGTTCATTTATTTGTGGATAAAAGGAGACATGCATGAGTTCTCTCATATAAACCACCTCCTACTGCCTTCATTATCACTGCCAAATGCACACTCTTTAATAGGAAGCTTCGTGATGGTTCTTAAACTGGCAGTTATCTGTCATGTCCTGCATAATTGATGTCTGGAAGGGAACTCCCCAGGATGAACATCCCTGCATGATGTGTTGGGTTTTGTTTTTTCTTAAGGATTTCCCTAAAAAATATCTTGAAAGTGGAATTCAGTTTTGAAAGTACAAGACTGAAAAAAATATTATTTATTTAACTGCATTATAATATTTTGTACTACTGTCTGGAGAAGGCCTAGAGGGGAAGCCAGAGAGCGACTCCTTATCAGAAACTGTAGTGACAGGACCAGGAGTAATGGGTACAAATTGAAAGGGCAAATTTAGGTTAGATATTAGGAAAAAATTCTTTGAGGGTGGTGAGACACAGATTGTCCAGGGAGGCTGTGGGTGTTCCAGCCCTGGCAGTGTCCAAGGCCAGGCTGGATAAGGCCTTCAGCAACCTGGTCTAGTGGAAGGTGTCCTGGCCCATGGGAGGGGAAGCTGGGAGCAGATGATCTTTAAGGCCCGTTCCAGCCCCTTAACAGTCTACGATTCCTTGATTCTGTAAAGCCCCCTTGGAGGCCCAACAAAATAAAAATACAAGATGGGTTCTCTTTCACATCCACTAGGGTACTATGTGCATCCTGTATGTCTGACGTTACCAGTTTTTCAGAGCTCTTCACTGTGGGATACCCTAGTGTTTGTGCTGGCAAAGCAAGCTATATATATATTTTGGTTGACTTCTGGTAGGGTTTATTTTAAACTTTTCCAACTTTTTTTTTTTTTAATATTTGGTGTTTAGAAAACAGAATGGACAAGATTCAAAGAAAATTTGGGAAAAAATTGTTGTGTCATTAAAAAAGGTGCTTAGGTGTTTTTTGTTTGTGTGGAGTGTTTCAATTTGCACTGCATAGGGTTTGACAGGTAATAGGAAAGAGAAAGCTTTAGGAATATCTTCAAAGTGAAGCAGTGAGACCATAAGTTTTGTTTCAGAAGAGTACATGTACATGACTACATGAATGTGAATTGTTGTTGAGATGCTCCTGACTAGGGGATCCATTTGCAAAAATTTTGTTTCTTGAAACTTCTTGTTTGTTGAAACTACTCTCATTCACAATATCTTTAGAAATTAAACCTAACAAAGATACTACAGTAAAAGATTGGCTAATACACTGCATTTTTTGACTTTTTTTTTTAATCTTTTAATTGGAAAACATACAGTTTTAACAATAACCTCCCTTCTCCCAGTTAGGCATAATTGGTCCTGGAAAGAAGATATGGTTCTTCCAAAGATTTCTGAAGAAATACAGTTTATGAAAATATTGTTAGCTTTTTATATCAAAATCAAACAAGCGTTTATGGTGCTCTAATCTTTACCCAAAAACCACGGGTTTGGTTTTTTCCTTTTTTTACAGTGAGCTTTTAAAATCACACACAAACTCATGAAATGCCCATAGAATTTTGTGTTTTCTGACTGATGCCAGGGCTCAAAGCCGAAATAATAAAGTCCATACAAGAATTTTTTTTTTTTTTACTTTGTAATTAAGATTCAGCTAAAACCGGAACATGATTAATTTCAAAATTAATTCAAAATTAATTTTAGCATTTTATTTCAGACCAAAATACAATTTTGAAGCTGTTGTCCCAGTTGCTACCACACAATCTAGATTTCTTTCAGGGGAAAGGTAAACCAATAGCTCAGCTCCACGTGCTCACCAATGCAGATGCAAACCCCAAGCTATCACTTCTTCCTGAGACAGCCTCCAGCTGTGTGCTTTGTGAGGACATTCAGTCCAGAGTAAAAAACAAAATTTTTTCCAGAATGAATCCGTGAATGACTTGCAACAGACACAGTGCCCTCGACATCAACTTCTTTGATATTCTAATTGCTCCTAGTCATCCAGATTACTTAATAAATTAGACATAGCTGATTATAACAACTGAGATACATTTTGTATACTCAATTAAAATGCTAAAAATCCTCTAATGCAATAATTAAAAGCCAGAGGCAGGCTTGATGTCCATGTCTATCTCTAGATGTCTGCCACAAGACAGTAAGTAGGTGCAATTAAATCTTTGCCCTAATAACTTTTACAATTTAGTTTTAATATGTCATTCCTACCCAGGAAAAGCCTGTTTTCAAAACTGCTTTATATATTGTTTAAGACAGTTGCAATTAAATTTCACTGTGCTATGAAGAAAACTTGGAAGATTTTCTTTTATGTGTAATGAAAGTCTTGCAGTGGAGCTAAGTATGAATACTAGACTAGGCATCTGTCTAGGATTAGGTAGCATGAAAATAATATGCCAGGGTTGACAGCCTATTGTATGTTGTGTTTTCATAAAGCCTGAAATTGCTGGGTGTGAAACTGTTTTATACTCAGTTCATTAGACAGTTTAAGGCCAAAAAGCTTTATCAGTAAAAAAAGGGATTCATTGAGCCTGGAATGGCTTGTTGAAAGTGTGTGTTTGACAAGTTGCTCAAGAACTCAAGAACTGTCTGGGTTTCCATCAAATGGTGGAAGACTGAGGTCCTGAAACAAATCCTCTCGCTTTCCAGCAGAACCTGCTCCTCTGGGAACAGAGGGCAAGGACAGACCTGGCGAACCAGGACAGCAGCACTTCTGAGTGAGCTGCTGGGTAGATGTGCTGTGTTGGCACCTCCAGTTGCTTGTCACTAAACCTGCCCCCAAATCTGTCCATACAGATCCTGCCAGAGGGAAGGAAGCTAGGTGTCTGCACCATCTTAGCAGCTCTATTAACAGTGGAGATCACATGAAAACCTTTAGTATTCCTCAGTGGGATTTTGCCATTACATATATTTAAAAAAACTAAGGTTAGACTAAATAACCCAGTATGTCTTCTTGCATAGAATATAATTTTATTTCAGTGAAATTCACATTTAAAACAATTCAAAAGTACTAAATTTCTTCAAAGAGGAAAATAAAATGGAAAATTTGCTTTTTCACTAGTTCAAGGATTAATTAAAAAAAAAAAAAGAGTTATATAGATAAAGGTGTGTGTATATAGCTGTATCCTGGCACTTCACAGGATATTAGCAACCAAAACAGAAAAGCAGCAAAGCCTTAGATCTAATTTGTGGATGTTATATGGTTTCACTAACAAATGCAAGAACAAGTGCAAGAGCAAGGTTAATGTTACGATGCACTGTGGAAACCAAAATAGGAACGTGAAAACCAACTGGAATAAAGAGCCACAGGACAGCAATACAGTCCTGCAGAAAGGCAGAGGTGGAAAACTGGGAGTTAGGGGAAGTATTCCTGAAGATGCAAGCAGACATTTCTCTTACATCTCCTGTTTTAGGGAAATGTAGTTGCCTACATCATTACTCTGTCAATCTTATTTTCTAATGGCAACTATTTGCCAAAAATTTTAGCTCAGGTTAAAAATAAATTTGCTCACTAACTTTAAAAACTTTTTAAAACATAACTTTGGCAGTAAGCAAACCACAACAAACTTTCTTCAGAGAAATAGGTTTATATATTCAATTGATTTCCAATAAACATATGTGCAACAGGTCAGTGAGACAAGGCGATATTTTTAGAAACGCTTGCCCTTTTTGACTAAATTCTGGTATACATGTGTTCAATATCTATTATACCCTTAAGCTTGTACAACTGATTGAAATGAGTGACTCAATTTCAGGGTTAGGTGTCTCTAATAATCTTTTCATATCTCAGCGTACTAAGCATCTCATGTTCATGAAATTTAGAGAAACTTGAAAACACTTATTCTAAGGCACTTCTTATATAAAAATTCAATTGTTTCAATTACAAAACTCACCAAGCCCTCTTTGCCACTTTAAAAATAGAGTACAGTATTGATAAACAACTTGACAGAAGAATATATTAGCGCAAACAGCTTTTCAGGAGTATAGAATATCCATTTTCCCATGCCTTTTATTTTACTGAGAAGGCTAATTGATGTTCAGTTTTACAAGTTTAAGTGTATAAAAAAGGTGAACACACAGAGGTGGGCTATTTTTTGAGAAGTCTAATAAAGAACCTGCTGACTTTGTTCTTCAAAACAAGCAACTTCCTTTCCTCCGCCAAATCCAACTCCACTAAATGTGGTCTGAATTACACAAAATTTGTGCCTCGCTGTACACATGGATTTACCATTAACATTAAAGGAGGTGTAGCTAAATGCTTCTGAAACAGAAAATTTTCTGTACATGTCACCGTGTTCTAGAAGTGTATTCAAAATGTTAATTTGAAAAAAAACATAGTGTAGAAAGATGTGAAACTTAATCTAGCCTGATAAATAAAATACTGCAATTATTTTCTGATTTCCAGAGCATTATTATTTAAATATATACTTTTGGTGCAATTGAAGAGGATTTGGCCCATTTTTATACTTAGATATAAATATCTGCTTTAATAATTTTGGTATAGTAAGTGCTTGTGTATTTATGTGACAATACAACTGTCACTACTCTGTATCTAGGCACGATTGGAAATATCATTGCAATGCAGATAGCATAAAGCAATCATCCAAAATATTAATTATCAATTTGAAAACTATCTATCTCAGCTATAACACAGTGCGGTGGTTCATTAACTGCATATACACTCTCCTCAGAGTACTAATGGCTACATGCAGATATTTCAAACGACTTCATAAACACATGAGCACAGACTGTTAAGCAGTGATTAATTTCTGCAAGACCATGTGATGTCCCATAATTCTTTAATGGTGCCAAAGTGATGTATAGCATGAGCACATTCATTGGCTGATTCAGCAAAATGCCCATGGGAAGTATCAGGGTTGTATCTCCTTGGTGAGCTCTGCAGGGATTTAAATCACCTTGAAAAACAAGCTATGGACAAGAGACTTGCACATGAGAGTGCTTTGTGAGAAAGAGAATAGTTATTTTCTTTTAAAGGTATAACCATTCTCCTTGTAATTTGAACATGGCTGCCCTTCATACATGATTGTGATGGTTTGTCTCACAAATTAATTTCATACAACCCTATTCAGACTACCAGAGATACCAACCAGATTAAAAGAAGAGTAAGTTATTGCAGGAGAAGGAAGGGAAGGTTTCAGACATTTGTGGCCTTCCTCTGTAACATCTTCCTTAAATGTTACTCCTGATCAGGGTAACTTTTATGTTTATCCAATTCACAGTTTTAGAAATTAATATCTAATTTAAACCTCACATTTGGTTTTAGCTGCTCAAGGGTGCTGTGTGCACACAGGAGCAGAGTAAGTATCACCAGTTGTCTTGGCAGCAGAGCCTCATCTCTCAGTGGAGAGATTAAGGAAATCATCAATTTTGTCTATGACTCTGCATGGCTTTCTGCAGAGTGTTCTGTTGTTTCTTTTCCTAAGTACAATCACACACATATATATATATCTTGTGGTTATCTAGCTTGTGTTTCTATATTGTATATCACACACCTTCCTCATAAAAAGCCCTTCCTGAAGATCCACTGAAATAAATGGTGAGACTTCTTTGTACTTGGATTGGTCAATGAATTCTTTGTGGAAGGAAAATATGGTTTGCATTCCAGGAGTCTTTAAGATAATGGAAACCATTGTATTCCTAGATAGTCTCCAAGCCTATTTCTTCAGCTGATCCTTGCGAGATGTATTTAGTATAGGAACAAGTTTACTGGTTCAAACAAATATTCCTTCCTTCTTTTTAATAAAAATATATTTTCTATCAATACCTTTGTATTTTCTTACTCATGGCTACAGACCACATGTGAGGTAACTTGTAGAATGTTTTTCCTGTGGTCATGGCAAAAGCATGCTACTTTTTAGAGAAATGATTCGGGTTTTGGGCTAAATACGATGTATTGACACTTATTTTCTAAAAACGTGCTTTATTTTCTAAACATATTTTTTAATTCATTTGTTGTTTCTTTTGTGGTTATTTTTTTGTTTGTCTGGGTTTTTTTTACCCTTTCTGGGCTGAATAGATTAAAAAAAAAATAAAAGGAATACTAAGCAGTACTCATATAAACTAAAAAAAAAAGTAAAAATATTTCAAAGTAATCATGTCACTCACAAATACTTTTGAGACATACAAAATTATTTTCTTTCAGATATTCTGCAAGAGGTACACAGGATCAGCTTCCATAATTTTTACTTTTATCTTCTTTGAATGATGAGCTGACATTATAAAGGAGCGAGAAATATTGCATGAGTTTTTTGTGAGTCATAATCACAGCACAATGTTATTTATCAATTTATTTGTTTAATTAAAAGCAATTTCAGAGCCTAAACACAGAAAGTTCACAGTGTTTTCAACTCTACTTCATATTTCATAGAAAAGAGAAAAAGGTGAGGGGAGGGAAGGCTTTTGAAATACAGGATGTAAACTAAGTAGGAAAAACTCGAGATGAAAGAGAGGAACTTTTTTTCCACTGTGCTATTTCAAATGATGCAGTGTGTAGCTACTGAAAATTTCAGATACAGTCCTGGCTACATTGGAGATTATAGGAAGGTTGCCCTTAAATTTAATGAATTATCACTATTGAATTACCAATCTTCTGATAAATATTACTGAGCAGCCTAGGAGACCGGGTTTTATCTGTGTGGTCATCAGACAACGTACATCTTCCTGTCCTTCCTACCAGACTTACCTTCCTGAATAAATGACTCAGAGACTTATATTTTAGAAGTTTTGGTCTGTAGCTGATGGTTGTGGGTTTTTGTCACTGCCACGATGTTACAGAGTGGTAGTGCCTTGGTTTTGGTTTGGGCAAGGTGTCAGAGGGGTCCAGGCTGTGTACCCAAATCTGTCCTCTGTTTCGTTTAAGTATAAATTCTACCGCGACATTCCAACTGCTTGTTTTAAGTTATTTTAGGTGATCCTACAGATAAATAGCACAGAGAGAATAAACTTACAGTGATTTTGATTATGTTGAATGGTTCTATTCTTTTAAGAAATGAAGGTTTGGGACATTTTTTCAAATTTAGTGTTTGTTTTTCCTTTTTTCTAAAAAAATATTTTTTCAAAACATTCAGAAAAAGACCTTGTAAATTCATGATCAGGAAGCATGCTATCAAACACAGATTTCTTAACACAGTTAAAAGTACATTATTGCTGTTATTGTTGCTATTATAAATAATAAATAAGTTAGGGGTTTTTTTCAACAATATATCTGGAATTTAGTTTGCCAAAGATTTTAAACACTGGAGATTTACACCCCAAAACCTAAATCCCAGCCCTCCTCTTGTCTTCGATTCATATTCTGTTCTTTTAGGAAAATCAAAATACACCATTATAATGAGAGTAAAGGGAAACAGTTAGTATTGCATAAGGCTGAGCAGCAAAAGTTTGCACAGTACTATTCCCAGGAAAATTTTGCATTATCATTAGTCTTCCAGTATGAAATACAAAATCATTGTAGTGGAACGTTTTCACAGGTACAATCTTGGTTTCTCTGAGAACAAATATCTCAATTCACTGCTAATATTTACCTTGCAGGAAGATACTATTTGCCATTGTAGCAGTCCTTTTCAAATCTATGTATAGCACTGCAGGAATTTATTTGTATTATTTTACTGCATATTATGTTTTTAAAATCTGTTCCAAAACAGATGTCACTTTGCCTTTATGACACAAAGGAATACTATGACACTTTCTGTTCATCATCTATAAAAAACAAACTCCCCATTTGCTAGCCTAGGATTAAGTCTGGATGAGTGAAATTAAAAATCAAATTATTCTGTATGACAGTGGTATACCCTGGTGTTTGTCACAGTACGAGAAATCTAGAATAATGGAAAAAAGGTTAATGATAACAATAAGAATGAGTATGTTGAGTATGAAGAGTATTGCTTTATCAAGTGTTCTGCATATATGCTGCATAAAATGCAACAACACAGGCATCACGATTATTGCTACCAATACAGTAGTGCTTTTTCAATTTGCTTGAACTTTCTGACTTCACCTGCTATTTCTTACCTGAAATTGTGGTCAGTGCTTGGTGCTTTAGCTGGTTTCCCAGAAAAGTCACAAAAACATAGAGTAAATGTTTTCATCATTTAATGGGCCCACCAAAAATACTTTTACATGCAGAACAGGGCTTTTTGTCATTCATCCAGATCTTAACAACTGCTTTCAGTGTTATAAACCAGTTCTGATTTGCTCAATGGCCTTTAGTGAAATGGCTTGTTTTTCCCCAGTCGTGTCATAGGTCATGCCTAACCTGTAGAATTATCATCACACCTTATATCAGCCAGTACTTACACAGGACAGAAGTGACACTGACAGGGGGTGGAATGAAGGTTGCTGTCGGCTCAGCTCATGTTGTCTCTGCTGCTTCTTTCTCTTTAAGTGGAGGACATCTCACACTCCTCTCATGCTCCAGCATGAGGTCACTTTCGTGGGACACTATCCTACACAAACCTCTCTAGCACGAGTCCTCCCCCCCCAGGCTGCAGCTCTTCATCAATTGCTCCTGCATGGGTCTCTTCCACAGAGTGCAGTCCTTCAGGGACAGGCTGCTTCCAGCATGCTTCCCCCACAGGGTCACAAGTCCTGCCCGCAAGCCTGCTCCAGCACAGGCTCCTCATTTCAGAGGTCCACAGGCCCTGCCACACTCTGGCATGGGATTGGTTTTCCACGTGCTGCAGGTGGGTATCTGACCCACCTTGGACCTCTGTGAGGGGACAGCCTGTCTCACAACGGTCCTAACCATGGGCTGCAGAGAAATCTCTGCTCCAGTGCCTTGAGCACCTCCTCTTTCTTTAATGTCTGCAGAACTGTTTATTTCACATATCGTCACTTCCCTCTTCTCTGCCTGCAATTGCTCCTGTGCAATTTTTTTTTCCTTCTCAAATATGTTATGCCAGAGGCATTATCACCATCGCTGATGGGCCTGGCCATGGCTAGTGCAGGGTTTGCTGCCAAGCTTGCTGGCACTGGCTTTGTTGGGAATGGGGAAAGCTTCTGGCAGCTTCCCAAAGAAACCACCACTCTAACTCCCACTACTATCAAACCCTTGACTTGTAAACCAAATACACTATCTCAAAACCTAGTTTATTCATTTTCCAGAATAATCTTCTCTGTATTAAAACTAATAAAACAAAATAATTATGGAAATAAACTAATTTAGTGTTAATGAATACTGATCGTCATTTCACAATATCGTCCCTGATAATTTTACACACTTATTCTAAGGTCAAGGGAATGCCTATAGTTTAGTTTTTGCTGCTTATTCTCAGCTTCGCAATCCTGATTTGAATCAGATCAGAACGGAACTGTCTCTAGTGATCTGGTGTGTGGTGTTGACCCTGGCTGGATGCCAGGCACTCCCCAAAGCCTCTCTATCACTCCTCTCTGCAGCTGTATGAGGGAGAGAAAATATAACAAAGGTTTCATGAGTTAAGATAAGGACCAGGAGTGATTACTCACTAAGTACTGTCACACACAAAACAGGCTGGAATTAGAGATATTAATTGAATTTATTACTAACAAAATCAGAGCAGATTATTGAGAAATAACATAAACTTTCAAAACATCTTCCCTCTGACTGCCCCCCTTCCCAACTCTCCCTCTTCCCCCAGCAGCACAGGGAGACAGCGAATGGGGGTTATGGTCAATTCATCACATATTTCTCCCACTGCTCAGGGAGAGGAGTCGTTCCCCTGCTGCACCATGGGGTCCCTCCCACAGGAGACACCTCTCCATGAACTTCTTTGATGTGGGTCCTTCTCATGAAAAACAGCTCTCTGTGACCTGCTGCAGTGTGAGTCCATCCCATGGACAGCAGTCCTCCCAAAACTGCTGCAGCGTGGGTCACTCTCCACAGGGTGCAGTCCTTCAAGGACAGGCTGCTCCAGTGTGTCCTCTTCTCTCTGTGGGTTTCCCACAGGGTCATAGCCTGCTCTCAGGCATCCACCTGCTCCAGCCTGGGGCTCCTCCACAGGCTGATGGGTGGATCTCTGCATCCCCATGGATCCCCATGGGCTGCAGGGGCACAGCTGCCTCACCATGGGCAGCAGGGGAATCTCAGCTCAGTGCACGGAGCACCTCCTGCCCCTCTTTCTCCATTGACCCTCGTGTCTGCAGAATTGTTCCTCTCACATGTTCTCACCCCACTCTTCTCTGGCACAAGTACAACTGTGCAACGACCTTTTATTTTTCCCTCTTCTTAAATACGTTATCACAGAGGTGTTACCACTGTTTCTAATTGTCCTAGTCTTAATGAGAACCACATCTGTCTTGGCTGGTTTTGCATTGGCTCTGCCAGACATGGAGGAAGCTCCTAGCAGCTTCTCATAGAAGCCAGCCCTGTAGCCCTACCTGCTACCAAAATTTGGCCATGGAAACCCAATAATTCTTCACACTTTTTTAAGGCCAAGGAACTGCTCATAGTTTGGTTTTCACTGCTTACTCTCAGCTTCCTGATTCTGATTTGAATCAGATCTGAAGGCAACTGTCTCTAGTGATCCGGTGTGTGCAAATCTTAAAGACATTTCTGTTTGAAACAGTAGAGTTTTCTTCCAGGTTTAGTGTTTTAAAGAGAGTCTGTAGTACCATGTCTTTGCAAGTTTCTGAGTTTGCGTGGGCTTGTAAAGGGGTACCACAGTAATCCTGAGGTTTTCAATATCCTCCTGCCATTGCCTTCACCTTCTTTTGTGCCATAAGGAGAAAGTGCACTGAGAAGCAGCTCGTATACACACTCAGATATTACTTGCTTTTCCTTTGTTGTCATGTCTAAGGGACAGCTCCAGAGATGAAAGTGCTTACATTGGTAAATAGTTGGTGGGCAATAGTATGTTTCTTGGCATTTATGGACACTTAACACCTTGCTTCTCAAGCAGGTGTGAAATTACACCCCTAAATTGCCTTCATTAAATTCTTTCTTGCTGCATGTGTTCTTCACTCAAAGCAGTCCCCAAAATTAATATCCCACCAGCTAAGTTTCTAGCCCATGAGAAGCCTATGCATTGTTAAAAAACAAACAAACAAACAAACAAACAAACAAAAACTTGAATCTAGCTAATAGTCTAACTAGTAACTTCAGAACAGAATATGCTTAGAACCATAGAATCATAAAATATCCTCAACTGGTAGGGACTCATTGGGATCGTTGAAGTCTAGCTCCTGGCCTTGCAGAGGATCACCCTGGGCATCACACCACATGTCTGTTTTCCAAATTCTTCTTGAACTCTGTCAGGCTGGTGCTGTGACCTCTTCCCTGGGCAACTTGTTCCAGTGCCCAGCCACCCTCTGGGTGAAGAACTTTTCCTGATATCCAACCTAAACCTCCCCTGATTAACTTTCAGGCCCTTCCCTCAGGTCTGTCACTGGTCACTACAGAGAAGAGATTGGTGCCTGCTCCTCCTCTTCACAAGAAAGCTGCAGACTGCATTAAGGTGTCCCCTCAGTCTCCTCCAAGTTGAACAGACCAAGTGACCTCAGCCACTCCTCCTACAGCTTCCCCTCAAGGCGCCTCAGTATCCTCACTGGCCTCCTTTGGACACTGTCTAACAGTTTAATGTCTTTCTTGTATTGCAGTGCCCAAAACTGCCCCCAGCACTCGAGGTGAGGCTGCCCCAGTGCAGAGCAGAGCGGGACAATCCCCTCCCTTGCCCGGCTGGTGATGCTGTCCCTGATGCATCCCAGGACAGGGCTGGCCCTCCTGGCTGCCAGGGCACTGCTGACTCACATTCAACTTGCCATTGACCAGGACCTCCAGGGCCTTTTTTGTGAGGCTGCTTTCCAGCATCTCATTCCCAGGTGCAGAATCCAGCACTTGTCTTTGTGAAACTTATACCGCAGATACTATGATGGGAAGTCTGCAGGGTAAATTACATCAAGCATTTTAGTTGGACCTTCTTCTTAGTTTTACCTACTATCAATTTCAATTGCCAGTAGGGACTGAAAAAAAGTGACAGTTTTTCTTGTCTCCTTAGTAACAGATCCCAAATTACTGTGCAAAAATAACAATTAGTAAGTGTTTAAAAGGGCTTAAAAATCACTCTGACCTCCTTCTTCTAGTTTATCAAAATGTCATTCAATAAAACTAAAGAGCAGAACTGTGGCATAAGTTGTTAGACTCCGTAAATAATTGGTAGGAATGAGAGAATGATAAAAATGCATGGTGAAAGCTAATAGCTGCTGGACAAAAGAATCTGAAAGATGTTACTATATAATCGTAAATAATTCTTGATAATTAAAAAATTGTATTTAGAAAAATTTAAGTTTTTGCAGAAAAAATCCTAAATGAAACTATATTCCTTAGATTTATCAAATCAGAATTATATTCTGTGAATATCTTGTCTATCTGCATTCAAAATTAAAAAACAAAGCTAGCCATCCTGGCATGGATGAAGTGAGACTTCAATGAATAGCAATGGGCATATTCCTATCCGACTGTGAAACTGATCTGAAAAATGTCTGTGTGCGACAATAATTTATGCTAATTTGATTTGAGTCTAACTACCCAAGAAACCAGATAAGACCAAATATTCATAAATATATATTCCTTTACTTACAAACTTCACATTCTCTTGACATGTTCAGGTATGGGGGTGCTGTGGGTTTTTTTCATTGTCTTCAGAAAACTCTGGTAAATTAATTTTTTTCTTCTTTTAGCTCAAATAATGTTTTTTATCTTAAATCCACTAGTAATCAGCACTGGTTAAGCAATTGTATGGCTTAAGCAATATTTTTTTTTCTTTTCTGTTGACTGTATCTCATTTCTTCCTTCTCCTTTGCTTAATAGTTAGTTTCTATGTTTTTCAAATGAGAAAACTCAAATGATAGCCTGAACAGAAAAGGTGTAGTAATTAATTACAGTATGAATCAACAGCAAATTCTACTTTAATACCCTCTCTATGTACAATAAAGGAGAATCAAAATATTTTTTCTATGTGTCAACATTCTCTCTCCTTTTACTTCATTAAATCAAGATGATATAAGCCCCAGGAGACAAAAGTGCAAATTTTAAACCTGTATTGATTTAACCTTCCCTCTGTAAATATTTCATAGTTCTATAATGTGTAAATGAAATCATGCACAGAACAAAGGATTGCACTTTTTTGTTAGTACACAGAATGACAGTATTTATTATGCCATTTAAACAATATTACATAGTAAAACACATGAGGATATTTTGTTATTGTTATAAATGTCGAGGATGATTGATAAAACACTATTTTTCAAAAGAAATGTTCATTAACAAAAGCTATTCTGTGATTTCCTTGAAGGACTAAAATGCCATTTATTAATTACACTTTCAATACCTTTTTCTAGCTTCCCTTTCCCACAACAATTTGATGCAGATTTGTTTGGTAAAAGGTTACTTCTCTCAGTGCTTTACAGTTTTCTGTTTTCTTCCAGACAATTTTCCATTCTGAAATTCCAAATCATTTTCATAACAGATGAGTGCTGGAAGCTTTTGGCATGGATTATCTGGTTTGTAATGGCTGTTGTATGGTCTTTTGGCAGCAACAACAACAACAACAACAACAACAACAACAACAATAACAACAACAAATCCTGGAAATTGCATGTACTGAGGCCCTGTAGAAGCCCATAATGGTTTGGATGGAGTTGTGACTCTTTTCAAAGCCTGTTTGTAAAAATATCATCCAAAAGTAAAACAATATTCTGAGAATTTCATTCTACTCTGGATTTTTCTTGAGTAGTAAATGTTTTAGTTATGAACACTTATACCAAAATTGATCTTATAGTTAAGTACATTTTTCTCCTGAACCAGAAGTGCTATGGCTTGCTACGATAGGAATCTGATGCTGACAATTTCAGTGTCACCAGTGGTGGAGTTTAAATAAAAAAAACCACTTAGGTATTCCTAAAAGGCAAAAGCATCTAGCAGAAAATTTGTATTTTACAATCTCTTTCTGTGTTGGTTGAAAGTGTTTATTTTATGTAGAAATTTACAGTATCATTCACATTTTTAATTTTGCAGATTTTAAAAGATCATATATAAAATCAAAATAATATCCATCTAGCCATAACCATATTGATATTAAACTGTCAAGCCCTTTTTCATGTCAAAGCACTTCTCTCAAGAATACTTTTATTGGAGTGATACCAATTGGTGTGAACTGAACCTTAGCCTTTTTTCCTTCTATTAGTACTTTATCATATCTGATACTTTTGAAGGATCAGTGCTGTATTTATCTCCATGTAGTTTCACTATGTCACAGTAGCATGAACATTACTGAGGATATTCCTTTTAGGAACATTATGTTACTTAGTCTGCTCCACTACCATCTCTAAGGTGTCACCCAGTCTTAATAAGCATACTATTTGCTTTAATGACAAATGAAGTCTTTACACAACTCTTCTTTTTTAAAATATATTTTAAAAAAGACAACTCTTCTTTTTTAAAATATATTTTACTTATAACTTCAAGCTTGACTGAGGTCTTCCTAGAAGCTAGGTTTCCAGGAATATGAGAGAGAAACAATCTGTCATTCATTTTAAAATGTGTAATTTTTCTTTGCTTCCTTTTGTCCACGTAGCACCACAAGGCGTCCGTCTACAGAAAATACATAGAATTTATGCTTTGAAAAGGGTCTTACATCTATGCTTTTAAATTACCCTTGGTTCTGCATACACATATAGGTCTGCAAGACATGTGACAAGGCTTTGGCCTGTTTAGGTGACTGATTAACAGGGTCACTTGCAGTTGGTCCTGAAGGGCAAGGGAGTTCAGGAAGGCTGGACCTGCTTCAAGAGGAAATATTAATGATCCAAGAGCAGGCTGTCCCCATATGCCACCAGACAAGCCACCGGGGAAAAAGACCAGATGTCTGCTTCAACAAGCAGCTTAGGTTGGAACTCAGGGAAAAAAGGGTGTATCACCCCTGGAAGGAGAGGCAGGTAACTTGTGGAGACTACAAGATGTTATAAGGTAGGAAGGAAATTAGAAGGACCAAATCCAAACTGGAACTTAGTTTAGCTGCTGTGGTTAAAGGCAACAAAAATGTTTCTATAAATGCATTGGCAACAAAAGGACAGGTAGGGAGAGTCTCCATGCATTGCTGGATGCAGAGGGTAGCACTTTGTCAGGGGATGAGGGTACTTAATTCCTTCTGTACCTCAGTATTTAATATCAGAACCAGCTGTCCTCAGGCTGGAAGTTAGTGACAGGGAGCTGAGTGAAGCCCCCATAATCCATGAGGAAATGGTTAGTGACCTATGCCAATCAGACACTCACAAGCCTTAGGGCCCAGATGTGACACATGAGAGTAATGAGGCAACCGGCAGTAGGGCTTGCCTGGCCACTTTCAATCATTTAAAAAAGTCATCCTGATTAACTGGAGAAGTTCCACTTGACTGGAAATTATCAAATGTAACATCCGTCTCAAGAAGGGTCAGAACCAGGGAACTACAGGCCTGTCAGTCTGACCTTAGTGCAAGGGAAGGTCATGGAGCAGATCATTCTGAGTGCCATCACTCAGCATGTGCAGGACAACTAGGGGATCAAGCCCAGACAGCAGGGGTTTGTGAAGGCAGGTACTGTTTGACCAACCTGATCTCCTTCTGTGATTAGGGTGTGGATGTTTTCTATCTAGACTTGACTGAAGTGTTTGGCACCTTTTCCTACGACATGTTCCTGGAGAAATTGGACGGTCGAGGTTTGGAGGAGTGTACTCTTTGCTGAGTTAAAAACTGGCTGAGGCTAGGCCCAGAGAGTGTTGGTGAATGGAGCTACATCTGGTTGGTGGCCAGTCACTAGTGGGGTTCCCCAGTGCTCAGTGTTAGGGCCAGTCCCATTTAACATCCTTAGTGATGATTTGGACTAGGGGATTAAGTTCATCCTCAGTAAATTCACAGGCGACACCAAGGTAGGGGGGAATGTTGATCTGCTGGAGGGCAGGAAGGATCTGCAGAGGGATCTGGACAGACTGCATTGATGGATTGAGGACAACTGCATAAGGGAAAGTGACGTGTCCTGTCTTTGGGTTATCCCAACCCCATGCAGCTTTACAGGTGGGGGGAAGTGGCTTGAGAGATCTCAGCTGAAAGGGACCTGGGGATGCTGGTTGACAGCAGCTGCACATGAGCCAGCATGTGCCAAAAAGGCCAATGGCATCCTAGCCTGTATCTGCCATAGTGTGGCTAGCAGGACCAGGGCAGTGATTGTCCCCCTGTACTCAGCCCTGGGGAGGCCACACCTCGAATCCTGTACTCGCTTTTGGGCCTTTCACTACAAGAAAGATGTTGGGATGCTGGGGTGTGTCCAGAGAAGGAGAATAGAGCTGGTGAAGGATCTAGAGCACAAGTCTTAACAGGAGCAGCTGAGGGAACTGGGGAGAACTCACTGCTCTCTACAACTACTAGAAAGAGGTGGGGGTGAGTCTGTTCTACCACGTCTCAAACAAAAGTATTAGAGAAAATGGCCTTGAGTTGCACCAGGGAAACTTCAAATTAGACACAAAAAATTTTTCACTGGAAGAGAAACCACTCTTTACATTGGAATAAGTTACCTCGAAAGGTGGTAGAATCACATCTAGACATCTCTTCCAGAGGTCTTCCAAAAGCTGAAGGGAAAAAGATGGGGAGAGACTATTGACAAAAGCATGTAGTGACAGGATGAAAGGGAAAGGCTTCCAACAGAAAGAGAGTAGGCTTAGTTTAGATATTAGAAGAAATTCTTTAGTGTGAGGTGGTGAGGCAATGAAAGAGATTACACAGAGAAGTTTTGTCCCAATCCTGACAGTGTTCAAGGCCAGAATGGATGAGCTCTGAGCAACCTGTTCTAGTGAGAGGTGTCCCTGTCCACGGCAAAGGGGTTGGAACTAGATGATCTTTAAGGTTCCTTCCAACAAAGGCTGCTCTCTGACTCGAGAATTCTAAGTTCCACCAGATGAAGTTTAGATTGGATGTTAGGAAAAATTCCTTCAATGAAAGGGTGGCTAAGCTTTGGATCAGGCTGCCTAGAGAAGTGGTGGAATCACTTCACTGGAAGTGTTCAAAAACCATATAGTTGTGGCACTTGGGGGCATGGTTTAGTGGTGAACATGACAGCGCTAACAGCTGGACTCAATGACCTCAGATGTCTTTTCCAACCTTAACGATTCTATGATTCTATGATTCTGCCATCCTTTCTAGGTCCTGACTGGAATCGAGAGCCCTGCAGGCTGACCGTAGATCCAAAAGTCCTGGTCATAAATTTACAATGCAAATGTGCTCCTTTGAAAGATTGACCTACTATGCATGTCAGCAAGGTGTACTCAGCACCTGCTTCAAGCAACTAGGATACATGGGGGCACGCAGGGTTATCAATCTTCTGCCACATCAGATATTTCTTACCTTAGTTCTCTCTTGCAACAACCTACAAGTAAGCCTCAGGGAAAAGAGGAAAAGTAAACCTTGACTATTTTTCCCAAGGTCATCTCCAATAAAGGCAGCTCGCCAGAGTTCAAATATATTGTTTGTAATAAATCTAGGTAAATAAATTGGCAGAGATTTTTCTTCCCAGTTCCCTCCAATAAAAAAAAGGGCTAAGCTAACTATCTCATTGCATTTGCAAGCTTTTAATAGTGGAAGCAGAAGGCTTTTGTTGTATTATTTCAACATGCAATTGAAATACAACATTCACAAATGGAAAATTTTTAACATGAAATATCAAAACAAATATCTTGTTGAAAAGGAAATTTTTTTGAATATTTTTCTAATAGAAAGCATATTGCAAATGTACCTATTAGTAGAATTTATGTGTGAAAACATGCAAATGGCATGCAGGCCTGTATCAGAAACAGTGCGGCCACCAGGACTAGGGAAAGGATGGTCTCCCTGTACTCAGCCCTGGGGAGGCCTTACCTTGAATCCTATGTTTAGTTCTGGGCCCTTCACTACAAGGAAGACATTGAGGTGCTGGAGCGTGTCCAGAGAAGGGCAATGGAGGTGGTAAAGGGTCTGGAGCACAAATCTTGTGAAGAAAGAATGAGGGAGCTGGAATTGTTCAGCCTGGAGAAAAGGAGGCTGAGGGAAGACCTTATCACTCTGTAAAACTGCCTGAAAGGAGGGTGCAGCCAGGTGGGGGTTGATTCCTACTCTTGAGTAACAATCCATAAGACAAGAGGAAACAGCCTTTAGTTGCCCCAGGGGAGGTTTAGATGGGATATTAGGAAAGAATTTCTTAAATGAAAAGGTTTTCAAGCACTCCACAGGCTCCTGAGGTAGGTGGCTGTGTCACCAACCCTGGAGGTATTTAGAACATGCATAGACAAGGTGCTTAGGGGCATGGTTTAATGGTGGACATGGAGGTGCTGGGGGTTGGACTCAATGATCTTAGAGACCTTTTCCAACCTTTATGCTTCTGTGATTCCTACAGCAGTCCTAAGTAATATACCGGAATGTTTTTATAGGAAGGTTCCCAACAGTGGTTGCCTTTAAAAAAAAAGAAACAAACCCACCGGCTTGTCATGATTGCACAGCCTCACCCATGTTACTTCAGGCAGGACAGTGAAAACCATTAGGTCCTCTCATAGTCTGTAACCCTTCCAAGGGACTCTAAGTTTTGCATAAACTATTGAAACGGCTGATAGGTCAAAACAAACTAAAACATGTAGTTATTTATTGCAAACAAAGCCTGATACAGCTGAAGAACACACTTAATATAGGCAAGCGAGGATTGGATAGGGACTCTAAAAATAAAAAAATACTTGGGGTACTGCTTTTTTCCCTCTACTAAAATCCTCTGCTATCTGGTCAAGTCACTTATTGTCACCGAATTTTCTAGAACACTAGGAAAAAAAATGTTGTATAGAGACACAATTTTGATGTTGTGATAGTGTACTCTGAATAATTATGTAAATTTGTATTAAAATATCCAATTAGAAGGTCTTAACTTCTGAATAAACAGTAAACTGAATAGTAGAAAAAGCAGTTCAAGGTGAAAAGACCTACAGCAAAACTAAAGACAATGTTTCACCATATAACTGACGATGAGAGTGCTTCTTATCACCATGCTTCCTCCCAGTAATTTGTTTCAAATTAATGCTGAAAATCTACGTACCAGTGAAGAAGTGTTGACTTATGACAGATATGATGCCCACATTATTTGTATTGCAACCTAGATCTGTCAGAAGAATTGTTTTCAAACTATTTTTTTCTAGATATAGCATGTCTTTATAGTAATTTTGTAGATAAGCACAGCCAAATATGCAAGGAAGAGAAATATTTTTCTCATTTCTATGATTACAGTATTTGGTTTTAATGAGAACTTCAGAGTTAATCTTTGTGTGCCTTCTTATCTGATCTTGCTTTGCTGAGCTTTTTAAACATAAATGTCCTGAAGCAAAATACCAGTAATCTTAAAATGTGGGAGGTAGATAACGTGCCAGTCAAACTGTTCACTTTGATGCACATTATCAGAGACAATGCAAAGTGCCTGGTTTTCATCATGAAACTGAACCCTGCACCCAAATGCTATGAATATAATAAACTTCTAAAGGGGGATGATGAACATTTTCTTCTATCTTTATTTATTAGTAGAACAAAGCAAAGGCAGCCTGAGGAAGGTGGGGGATTTTCTTGGATGGAAATGTTGTCGGTAAACTGTCAGGACACAGAGATATTGCCACTAATGTAACATAGAATTCAAATTTATTTTCAAGAACTTGGAGCTGGATTGTTCAGGGACCTGGCAATGGAGTAAGGTACTTGATGCAAGTGATTGTCTCAACAATGAATCTGAGGGTAGACGAAAGTTTTAAAACAAATTCCGATCAAAGTTTCAAAATTAAAACAGTAGCTTTGTAGAAGTCTCTGTATCAAATGAGGAACTGCTTCAAGAATAGTGCATCAGGGTAATGTGTCCCCAGTGACTGAGGTGCTGATAGAGCAGACTGAACTAACTGGAGTTAGTTAATCTGGTTTGTTGTTTTCAATCTATCCAGATTTGTAAGTTCTTGTATGATTGGTAGCCATAGAATTTTTGAACAGTGGAAAAAACATTTTGATTCCAAATGTAAGTGAAAAACTCAGACTAATTGTGTTTTAGAAGTTCAGTAGTTAGAAAATACACAACGTTTAAGAGAAGCCTACAATATGAAATGGTGTATCAGACTTTGATCCCTTATTCATCATCATGCAAGAGCTCAGTAGTCTTAAACCAGAACAGGAAGTTGCCATCTTATCATCCTGTTGTTACAATAGCACATGCTACTGTTCCTGTACGTCTGCTGAGCATTCAATAACTCGACTTTTCTTACTCAGTTAAATAAGTTAACATAAACAGTGGAATAAATTAACATAAACAGGCAAATGAAATATAAGGCAGAGAAATGGTATTAAATCTGTAGAGACTGAAAGGCTGAAAACAAATATTTACTTTGGAATTCTAGCCTTCTGATGTACCAACAAACAAATGATAGCAATCTTCTCTTTCAATTTATGCTTTATGTTATCAAAAGAAAGGATAAACAGTCACATTTTCAACAAACCTTATTTTGAGAAATGTGCCAATTTACATTCAGGATTAGTAGTGCACAAAATCAACAGTGCATCTGCAAAAAAAAAATCATACTGCAATAAATGTCTCATTTTAAATTATCATGGAAGATTACTAAAACTTCACAACAAAGCAAAAACCTACCTGTAAATCAAACTCTGAAATATTTCTGAAAAGGAGTCAAATATTCCTTTTAAGCATGCTATCAACTGTGGAGCCCTTCTTGTACCCACACATCAACAGAAGAGATTAAGGCAGGGCCCACTTTCAAAAGGATGAAGATGATTGGAAGTTGTTATCATTTTACTTGGTGTAGATGGGGAGGTTTTGGGCATGGTGGGAGGTTGCAGGGGAAGAAGCCAACAGCTTCTCCTTCGGAAGAAGCCAACAGTTGCCTTGTGCTGGACATGGCTGGTTTCACAACAGACTCACTGTGGTACACAGCCAAGTATACCAGTGAAGCTGATGGCACCCCAGTTGAAACATATTTTCAAAAGAGCAAAAAATATCAGTCGTAGGAAAGCAGGTTGTCAAGGAGTGAGAAAGTGCAGAGAGAAGGTTTAGGCTAGAAGTGGAAGATAAGATGCCATGGCAGACAAAAACACCTTGCAGCCTGTCAAGGAACTATACTGGACCAGATGAATGTGTGATGAAGAAGAGGTAGCAGAGAGAAACTGCTGTGTACTGACCATGGCAGACCCCTGCTTCCACCCTTGCTTCCCTGTTTAAAGGACAGAGTGTAACCTGCATCATAGCAAGGAGCATTGGGAGATATGAGACGCACATGGAGTGAAGGAGTGAAACTGAACCTGGTGAAGTGGAGAAAAGTTTTTCCAAAGTGTTTTGACAATTGGGGCGGTTGGTTTGTTTGTGTGCTGGTTTTGCTCATTTGTTTGTGTGCTGGTTTTATTTGTTCTGGTTTTGCTTTGTTTCTGCTTAACAATATCCAATAATCAGTAATTAAATATACGTGCAGTTATTTGTAATAAATTAACTTCCCCAAGCCAAGTCATTTGTGACTTGGTAAGAAATCCCTCTATCTTCACTGCAATCCATGAGGTTTCTCACTCCTGCTTGTTGAGGTCAAAGTGTGAGCAAGCAGCTGGCTGCTAGTAGGACCAACCTGCTGCAGGTATGAGTGGGAGCTGTATGGATGAGCAGGTGTGGGTAAAGCCTCAGGACCCGTGTCATAGCAGGTACTCAATGGGGAGAGTACAATTTAGGTGCTGTATATACGTCAGGATGGTCAACAAGAGGTTGGTTGGGTTGAAAAAGCATGTGCCACCTTGCAGAACTGTCAGATTCAGGAGGAAGTGCCACTTTATTATGTGATTTTCTTTAAAATGTGTACGCTTGTGTGACCAAGTCCTGCTGACTGGTCCAGGAGACCACTGAGATTTGTGCAAGAATATTGAAAGAAATAGAGTTGGCAGGGGAGATACCACCTCCTTTTCTATTAGCAGTTGCCAGGATTTAACAGAATGTCTACTTCATGTTGGCATTAAAGCTAGGTTTTGTTATTCAACAATTAATAAACTCTGCTTTGAAGGTTTTTTGGTTGGTTTGGATTTTCTTTGGTTTTTTGGTTCTTTTATGTTGCATTGATTTTTCAGGAGCAGACATAGGGGTGCTCTATGTCCGTATTCACAGATTCTGGTCTTAGTGATATGAATGATGAAAAATGGTTTTGCACTGGGCTTTCCCCACACGATGGAGAAATTAGCTCGTTGCCATTTCCACGTCTCTTGAACACTGGAACACATACATGTTTTTAAAGCACACTGTATTTCCTTTTTTCTATGTTCTGACAGTGAAGGTTTCTTTAATGGCTGATTTTCTCTAAACTTCATTAATTTCTAGTGGTCCCAGGTGGTTTATATCTTTCTACTGGTTGGGTTGTACTGGACAGCATTGATGATGCTGCCACATCTCAGAGTACAGCATGAAGGACCAGGTGCAGTTTCTCATAATATGACAGTTTGCAGACAGGGAAAGTAGGTGGAAGTCTGTGGATTTCTACCTCCCCGACCTTTCGAAATAGAAGGGAGTGCGATGGATACAACATTCTCCTGTTTATGACAGTGGTAACTTTTTCTCCTCCTGAACATGCTTGCAATAATAATAAATGGTTGTGTTGCTCTGACAAAGCCCCTATGGCATTTTTCCGTCTCAGAGCAGCAGTTCCAAGCTTTGTGGGTTTGGATGGGTCCTACTATTACTGTTTAGGTCTTAATGAATACTGATAAAATATTCATTGGCTTCTGAAGTTTTTTTTTAAGGTTTTTGAAATTATGCGCCTGTGTGGGTAACTAAAGGTATCCTGCCATAAAGGTCCATAAAAAAACAGTCAACGGAATGAAAGCATCAATAAAATTGTCTTTACAGCTACTTCCAAACTGCATTTTCTGCTGACCTGGGTTTTACTTCTTCTTTAAATATTAATTACTGATTTGCTAGTTTAAAAACACATCCTGGAGCTCCCGTAGGCACATAGATACATATTTTTTTGTTATTATTTAACTCTCCTCTTCTCCATCTTCTCCTTCACTTCCATTTTCCTGTCTTGAATCTTCCCCCACAATAAGCAAGGTTAATGAAACTCATTTTTGAGTGACGTTAGTGCTGTACATCAACGAAATCAGTGGTAGATATTACAAAGTTACTGGAAAATGTGTTCATACATAGTGTGAAATCTTATTGCAAAAGATAGTGGGGAAAATATTTGACAAATGCTGTAAGACCTAAGAGGTAAAGGACAAGAAATAGAAGAGAGCTCTTTATACGGTTTGGGTTTTTGACTGAGTACTACTCAGTCAAATACTTTTCTCAGTCCCAGCTTACATAAAAACAACCACAAAACCTTCTCAAGACTTGTGTTTAAGAGAAGTGTACTGAAAGCTTCTCCTCCCTGCAAAGTTTCCTTCTTGAGCCATGTTGCCTTTCCAGCAAGTCAGTCTTGGCTGTAGGTTTCTGGTGCTTACCTTTCATAAAATCATATATTCACAGAATGGTTTGCCTTGGAAGTGACCTCAAAAATCATCTAGTTCCAATCTCCCCCGCCACAGGCAGGGACACCTTCCACTAGACCAGTATGCTCAGAGCTCCATCCAGCCTGGTCTTGAGCATCTTCAGGGGCATCTACAACTTCCCTGAGCAACCTGTTCTAGTATCTATCCACCTTCACAGAATTTCTTCCTAATGTCAAAACTAAATCTACCCTGTTTCAATTTAAGGTCATTATCACCTTTTTCTCTTGTGATATGGCCTTGTCAAAAGTCCCTCTCCAGCTTTCCTGTAGGCCTCCTTTAGGTACTGGAAGACTTCAATATGATCTCCCCCGAGCCTTCTCTTCTCCTGACTTAACAGCCCCAAATCTATCATTCTGTCCTAATAGAAGAATTTTTCCAGCCCTTTGATCTTTTTGGAGACCTCCTCTGGACTCACTCCAACAGGTCCATGTCCTTCCTGTGCAGGGGACTGCAGAGCTGGATGCAGTGTTCCGTGTGGGGTCTCACCAGAGCAGACAGAGGGGCAGAACCCCCTCCTTGGCCCTGCTGCCCACGCTGCTTTGGATGCAGCCCAGGATGCAAGTGCGTGTTGCTGGGTCATGTCAAGTTTTTCATCCACCAGAACACCCAAGTCCTTTAATTAGTTACTTAAAATGCCTTTGCAGGCTGTGTAAAAAACAATTCTTCATCTTAGTGGACCACAAGACACTTAGTGGACCCCAAGTCTTTTGATTTAAATTTACTAAATTTACTGAAGTTTAAAACTGAGACAGATTTATACTTCCTCAGTCCAGGGATGACCTTCAAAAATGTTCTAAGATTTTCAGGATAAAAATGTATGCCTATTCTAAGTTCAGATGTTTCCTTTTAAATCAAAGTAGTTTCTTCACTGCTACAGAGTTCAGACTCCTTTCTCTGACTTTTATTGTGTCTATCCTTTGGAAACCAAGAAGATTTCTCTAATTAGCAAGGTTCCCCCATATGGTGCTTGGACTTTGTGTGAATGTGTTTTGTATGCTGTCATAGCTGGTAGCTGAATTGCGATTTTTATGATTCAAAGGCAACAGCTCTGCTTGGTGAGGCAAACGAAGCTTATCTGAAGCCAGTGGGAACTAAGAAACAGCTCTGGAGCAGAATCTGATCTTTCTTCCATTAAGCCTTTGAGCACAGTCACAGCCCTGTGGGTGTTAGAGAAAACGATATTAAAGAACTTCTCTAAGTGACACTGCAGCTTGCCACTTGTGACAATATGCCTCTAAAATGACCATGTCTTTCTGAAAATGCAGATGTAGCTCCTGACTCCTAAAAGTTTTTCCCTATCAAGCTGCTTCTGAATGCAGTTTGGTTGTGATTAAAAGCAAGCCTTGAGGCCGTAACTTCACTTTTGTGAAGATTGTGGGAGGGACAATTGCAGTTATCTTTTGTATTCTTTTACCACTTGGTAAGGGGAAGTACCCATGCCAAATTCTTCTCTAGAAGAGACTAGAACTATTTAAAAATGCTATATACACCTCGGAAGTAATAAAATGCGGATATTTCTAAAACTGATGTCATTGCTGTGTAAGATCTACCTTCTCTCCATACGGTCCACAGACAGTACTTGCAGCTTGTATCCTTAGTGTGCTGGTGGTGTTTTCTGGTATGCTCATTTTCATACATTTCATGATTTTGGCATTTTTTCTATACATGGGAATTTCTTTCCCATCCCAGCCAGAACTCTTTTGAGCAGAGTGGTAATTTTGGCTCTTTGTCCCTAGAGGAATTATATGGACAGCAAAAAAGAGAGAGATCCTCACCAAAAGCTGGTTCATTCTTTCTCAGCTATCATATATGCGGCATATTTTGAAAGACAGAAATTATAGCATCTGTATGGAATAAAGATTACAAACCCGTCATTTTGTCATAACCCCTTTCGATGAGTTTCTGTAGTAGTTAGGACTAAACTGTGTGTGCACACGATAGATTTATTTCTGCAGTCTTTCCTTTGGGAATCATGCAATTATGTGAGGATCCAGCCTGTGCAGTCACAAAGACAAGCTTGAAAACACATTAGTAGTGCTGCTGATGTAGTGGAATGTTCTAAACCCACAGGGAATGTTAGACAACACAGCTAAGAACACCCAGCAGTCAGTGGAACAGTTCCAATGGAAATTGTGTTTCTAAACATCTTATTTTTTGGAATCACAAACAATACTAGAGCAGAAGATTTTTTTATATTGAAAGTGGCAAAATCTGCAGTAAATTCTACTCATCAAAAAAAACCCCCTGTAAATTAATGCAGATTAGACAGCTGTCCACACACATTCCTGCCCAAGACAGATAACGGCTCTGCAGCAGGAGTATCTCTGCCCCTCTGAAAGCAGCATCCACTCTGTGCCACTACCCTTGCAGAAAGGTGAGAGGCCCTTGCCATTGGGCTCAGGAGACCAATGTTTTCTCTGGTGTGGTGGCTGAGTTGCACCATCCTTCTCCTGGAAATATAGCAGATAGTTGTTGTTGTAGAGCCTTTGCATTTGTGAGTGTACAAGGAGAAGGTAGGACATACAGCAAAAGCAGAAGGGGAGAATTCCTGGCTGAATTCCTTTTAAAAGGGAAGATTTTAGCACTTTTTTCATCTTTTATTGTCATATTTATATATTGACAATATATTAAATGTATTTAATATTTATTAATATGACAATATATTAAACATTATCATATTTAACCAGTCTAAGTTAAAGAAAAAAAAGGTGGGGGGTGGGGGGGAAGCATTCTAGCATTCTGTTGTTCATAAAATATTAGTGGATAACTAAACAAATAGAAGAGACCTGATCTGTTGTCCATTATATACCAAAAGAGCTCAACATATATCTGAACAGCTGGATACAACTGAAATGATTGTTCTTCAGGCAGACAGAGATTCCTATGGGACTCTGCCTGAATTTACCCATTCACTAGGGAGGAAATAGTACCCATTAGGGAGGAATAGACCAGGGCGTAAGTGATCTTCACAAAAAGAATTTCAAAGAACTCTTATAGGTCTTTTTTTTTTTTAAATTTATTGTCTGAAGAAATTATATGGCTTAAGCTCTAAATAATATTTACACAGGAAGTTTTTTTTTTGACTGCTGCTTCTGGTAAAAGTAGTAGTGTAAGCTTCCATTTGCTGTAAAAGGATTGACTGAAAAAGTCAATTATCTTATAAATAAGAACAATGTGTCATTTGAAGACGTTTCTATTTGTATGCAGTATTTAATGAGTTTTGGATAGGTGTATTCTCGAATTCCAAACCAAAAATCAAAATTCTAGATTTCCCAATCCAAAATATTTTCCTCTACATAAAAATAAAAGTTTAATATTGGTATAACTTTCTTAAATGCAATCTACAAACAGCCTTGGAGCACGCACCAGGAAGGGTATGTGCTGTATAGTACTTTGAGTAAGAATTATTTAAAGTGCTAATGATTCATTTAGATGGGGAAGATAGGAAGTTCCTTGATGTCTGATGATCTGTGAAAAGACCAAGAGAACATTTTATATTGAGTGGAATATCTTTTAATTATCTTTTCAAAGAAAAACAGAGAAGATGTAGAAACTGTAGTCAGAACTTTAGAAATTGAACTGGACTTTATCAGCCTTGGGTAGACTTGGGAAAAGATGAGTAAGTGTATCTGTATACAAATGTATTTAGACACAACACACATAGTCATATACGCTTACATATAAATATTTGCATAGATATATATATATACATATACAGTACTTAAAATATTTATGCCTACCTTAGAGATGTCTAATGAAGCATAAGACAATTATGAAATCTTTCAGTTAAGTGATATGTAATGCACCACTTTGTATTAATACTTAAAGGCTCTGTCATGATGTGTATTGTCAAAAGTGTTAAAAATTATTTCTTACTTACCAAAAAGGTTTGATATAGACACTTCACTATTAATGAACATGATGAGTTCATTTAACTCTAGTTAAGGCATGCTATGCATTGCTATTTTGTAAAAATAACACTGTAATATACCATCAAAATACAGTTCACACAGCCAACACAAAACTTCTCAAGTACACGTGCAAGTCTGCATATCTCTTTTCTGTACATATGCAAGTCTGAGTCACGCAGGGAGATGTCACGCAAATACACAACTGTACACAGCACGCTGCTCTTTCGACTTTGGTATTTGGTAGCTCAAGCTACTTTGGTAGTTTAAGGCTCGAAATAAAAATGCTCAGAAAGAAATTTCATGTCAAATTAAAAGGATGAATATTCAAAAATTTTCAAATTGCCATTTTATTGAAGGTAAACTCATCAGTTTTGGGAAGGGGGTTAAAACCCTTTTGAAGATTCTTTGCTTAAAACTTTTCAGATTTTCAGCAGCATTCTGAATATTCACTAAGGTCCCTCATTATCTGAGGCACTACCCCAGCACTTTCTAAGGCAGTTTAGGGAAAGTTTGAAGATAGAAGGCACATTTATACTTCAGACAATGCAACAAGAAAGTCTGCTATGGTCCTCTAAATAGCACTGGCTGGAGAGGTGGAAAAAAATTTCTGTTTAACTACTTTTATTTGAAGTGAACTAACAAATGTGATGATACTGTTTGGAGCCTACAGCCTTCACCATTGCTGCCTTGTAGCAGTTTAATTTATGGGCAAATATGCTTTTTATACTATATTTATAGTTTTTAGCCTTAATTTGCTTGTATTACATGGTTGTTGAAGATATTAGTCAAGTCTGGGCTTGCTGTTTCAAGCACCATATGAATGTATAATCAGAGGCTAAAAAGCCTTATAATCTCAACAGTCAGAACAGAAAAAAATGTGATACACTTTTTTTACCACGGAGAATTTAGATAGCAAAACCTATTGTGACTGAACAGAGAAGAAAGATTCACACTTTGGAAGATTCAAAAATGGCAAGGGAAGGCCACAGCCAGTGGAAGAGAAAACTTCAAAGGAAGAAGAGTGACCGTTCTGCTCTAGTCAGAATGTAAACCAGCATTCACCACTGAGGATAAATAAAGAGCATTGCTGAGTGTGAGGGTATCACCAGACTTTGAGTCGTCCAGAGGTAACTGGAAAAATTTGCAGCTGCTATCTAAGGGTTAATTTTCTGTCTGGAAGACAGTTCCGACCCTGAGTCTCCAAAGCCTGCAGAAGGCTTGCTCATGGCAGGTGCCTGGCCATGCAGCCTCGTCTGCTGGGCACGCTGCACTTGTCTGTTTTGCTCTTTTTTATCTTCAAGACAAGTTCTATGCATCTTCGGGAAACATTACAGTCTTTTTTTTTTTTTCATTTTAAGTGGGAAATTATCTATATATTTTAAAATATCTTGAGACAGAGGAAAACCACATTAATCTGAACATTTAAAAGTGGGGAGAGTTGTGGTCTGAGTAATAAATTTTCATGCACTCAAAATAATGAAAATATTAATGCTGATCTGCAATAGGTAAAGTCCATTACTGTCTACAACTGAAAGTACTAATAGAAGGTTCATCTCCAGGGAACACTGAAAGTTGAAAACAATGATACAGAAATTCTGAATGATCTTGAAAAACTTTCCTTTGTTTTGGTTTTCAAAGATAGAGGTAATTTAAAAATTTCATCTCTTGAATAGATAAAAAATATTCAGTTAAGCATAATTTGCTTAATAATTTATTTCAATAAGTTAGTAAAACATTTTGAAACTTCAGTTAGGTAAAGAAATTTTATAAGCATTGCTAATATTATTTATTCTAATTTTATTTTACAGAACATAAATAATTGTTGTTATAATTTTCTAAGCAAGTTACAAATATATACTACTGGTATTATTCCCTTAAAATATGGTACAAGGATCTCTAAACTTGCACATAAGCTTATCTCATATCCCAGAGGAAAAACAGCCCATGGAGATATAAACAGAATTTTTCACAAGTGCTAGTCAACTGCATGAGACAACAAAAACCTCCAATTACAGCATAATTAGATGTGCTATGTCTTTAAGAGTAAACAGCTATAAAGATTAAAATGACAACAGTGAAATCCCCGGGGAGATTGATTTTCATGGCAAAGAGGTAATTTTAAACTTTTAAAAATACATTTGCCTTTAATCTATCTGTGTGTGTTAACAGAAGATACTAGATCTCTGTTCTATAATAAAAGACAGGTTGCTAAAATCCCTGAAAATGCAGGTAGTCAAAACATTCCAAAGACTACGGATAATATTTGTATTGGCTTTTCACACCATTAACATAATCTATTATCTCCCAGAAACTGGATCCAAATTACCCATGAAAAAGATGGTAGGAAAAAACTGTGTGTCAGGGCCCAGTGAGGTGATTCAGGAGATTATTGTCCTTGTGTTTCATTCAGGAAAAAAGTTTACATATTTTACACATAACTGCATCACGCATCTCTACAAACATACCTTTCCTAGGTAAAGGAGTTTTAATAAAACGGCTTTAAAGAAGCAAACATGTCAATGGCTCTGTTTCCATAAACTAGATTTTATTTCGTACCCAGGATTTCAGTTAATAAACAGAGGAAAATTAATAAATAGTGTAGTAGAAACAGGAGGTTTTCCAGCACCTCTAAAAAGGCCTATTGGTTATGAACATACTTTATAAATACTTCAAAAATACTTCAAAAATAGTTCATCCAGCATAATGTCACAACGTTGCTGAGCTCAATTTCCATTTCATGTCCCAGATATGTTACTGCCAGTTTTATGATATAAAGCTGCCTGTACACCTAAACTCCTCATATCTATCTCTTGACTTTGCTTTGGGAAATACTAGTTGTCACATTCATTTTGGACAGGTTATGTTTGTTTTCATATTCATTGTGTAACAGAGAAGAAACAGCTGAGAAATACTACTACTTTGACAGGTTTTTTTTGACTTTCAGTGCATGAAGTATGAGGACAACAATAAAGTAATGTAACTGGATTTTGACTTTTTTTAAGTTTTGCAATTGGCAAGTGATTCCAGAACATAGTATTTTCTCCCTACTGCCTTGCTGCTTGCTACTGAGCCTTTAGCAAGCCCTCCTTCAATTTGGCATTAACAGTGTTGACCTTGATAACGTGTTTGAAGAAACCCCAAAAGCATATAAAAATATCTGCAGCAAGAGAAACATTTTGTTTGTCAGTTTATCCACTGTATTTTATTTGAGGAATTACTGATGGGTTGTATTCATAGATTCATAAAGTCTTACAACAGATCGCTTTTGGGGATACGGTGTCAGAATGAATATCTTTGCTTGGGGCAAGACGGCTGTTTGAACCTCTGGCTTCATTAGAGTTGTGGGTCACAGGAAACTCTCAAAGATACAATTATACATAATAAAGTCCCCAGTGGATTTACTGAAACCCATCATGTTGATAATTAAATTAATGAGGCTGTCAGTTTATGAATTTTTTACTAATGTAAAGTTGACTGATAGAGAATTAAGGTTTGCTATGCACGGATAGATCCATAACGCTACCACATGGTGGGTGATCCTGATAAACGTATCATCCAACTTGTCGATGACTCTTTGTTCACCGGATGCAGGTACATCACCTTGCAGAACTCACCAAAAGCTGAATCACCTATTAAGTCACACATATTTAAGTACATAATTTTTTCAAGGACATGTAAATACAGAAATATCATTATATACATTTAAGTATATATATTATATATATTTAAGTTAACTTCGAAATACATCTTTTCACATATGTAAATGGTGACAAAGCATAACATGGGAAAGTATAGCATTTTGTAACAGTTAAGATTTATTATTTAATAAAGCCCATGATAACTGGATTTTAAAGACAGAATTAATTCTTTACTCTCAAACATTGTCTAATTTTAGCTTTTAGCTATGTGACGGCTCAGTTTTTAACTTGTCTGTAGTTTAATCTCACTACTTTTTTTATTCTGTGGACCACTAAACACATTTGTGGGAGACATGCATTTGTGGATATAAGTGTTACACACACATAAAATATGCAAAGTAGGGGATGTCATTTTTATGACAATACAGTGATAAATTTGTTTAAATTATGTGAAAAGCAAACTAACACTAGTCTCGGAACCCTCATGATAAAGCTAGCAATTTTTAAGAAGAAATGAACCACTATTGGAATTGGAGTATGTTACAGGTAAGATAAAACAATCACGCTAGTCTTCTGCTGGACTTGATTTAGATATGGGTCTTAAAACTTGTGCAGGTGCAGAACACAACTGCTTCTGTTTTGTGCCACCTCACTAATGGATCCTTGGGCACTCTTTGTTATATAACAACAATTGAAATAAAAAATGTAAACATTTCTGTATATGCTTATTCTGTAATCATTATCATTATACCTTAAAGATTTTCATTAGTTAAAATGGAGAAACATTATACATAGAAATATGGTAACAATTTGTTGAGGACTTGTACACACATGTGTTTTCTGTATTTAGATCTCTAACAGCCTGAAAAGGAAATGGTGTTCCTTTTGGAATGACATCTGGATGCATGAAAATAAACGTATAAAAAGACATCAGAAAGCCAGTAAACAGCCTAGGTAGTAAAATCTGGTGACTTTACCGCAGATCATGAGTGGATAGGTATCTGATTTTCAATATCATCCACATAATTGAGCACCTTGAGTGCTGTGTTCAGCTCTAGGCCCCTCAATTTAGGAAGGATGTTGAGATGCTCCAGTGTGTCCAGAGAAGAGCAATAAGGCTGCTGAAGGGTCTGGAGCACAAGTCCTATGGAGAATGGCTGAGAGAGCTGGGGTTGTTAGGCCTGGGGAAAAAGAGGCTCAGGGGAGACCTTATCACGCTCCACAACTGCCTGAAAGGAGGATGCAGCCAGGGGGGTTTGGTCTCTTCTCCCTGAGAGGACAAGAGGACACAGTCTTAAGTGGCTCCAGGAGAAGTTTAGGTTGGACATTAGGAAAAAGTTTGTCACTGAAAGAGTGATAGAGTGCTGGAATGGCCTGCCCAGGGAAGTAGTGGAGTCACCATCCCTGGAGGTGTTTAAAAAAAGGCTGGATGTGGCACTCAGTGCCACAGTTTAGTTGATAAAATGGTGTTTGGTTATAGGTGACTTGATGATCTCAAAGGTGTTTTCCAACCTAGCTAATTCTGTGATTCTGTGATTCTGTAATTTTCAGTCACCATTTTACAACCTACTTTGATCAGAAATGTTAGGATTATGATGTGCTTAAACCCTGTTACATCTTTTCTCAAAGATAAATGCTAAGACTACCCGAAAAAAAAAAGTAAAAAATGCAAAGCATATGCATTTATGTATGGAATTTAATTTTACTATTAATATTGTATTAAAATTACAGTAATTTGTCAGGATATTTCTTAATCTATTTGGGAATATATTCTATCGTATCATACGTTTGTGCATTTGTAAGTGTAACTGAGACTCTAATAATTCACTAGAATAAGTCAGGTGCCTGGATGCTATAAACATTTAGGAAAAAATTAAATTTAAATTTGCCATATTTACAGCTTTGAAATGAAACTTTTATAAAATTCTTTGGTTTATACATTATCTGTCCTTTACAAACTATGTATTTAGTGGTGCCTTCTATGATCAGAATTTATATAAACACTTTTAATTTATCAATGGGTATTTAAAGGTCCTGAAAGGCTAAATTTATTTAAATTACTTTCTCTTTGATATTGAGGGTCAGTATCTGTTCTCTGGATGTCATAGTTGATGATCAGCCTCCATAAAACATAACAACTCTGAAAATGTTGGTGTTACATCTGTAAAACTTTAAAAAGTACGTTTTTGTTCCAAGGTAGTCTTGAAGTTTGTGTGATTACAAGCAAACTTGGTGCGGACATAAGGTGTTTGGTACCCAGAAAATTTTCACCTTGAAGGGTCACCTTTCCATGAAGGAATATTCCTCCTCCTTTTGGAGGAACAAACAGCAGCGAAGCAGAATTTGGTTAAAAGGCCTAATGAAACACTAAGATCTTTATGGCAACTGCGAAGATATTCTCAGAACTACGCTGTAACTGAAAAAATAGAATCAGATATTTGATGAGAAGTATCTCTCTTCCCTATATTACCTTTATTAGTAGCTGGCCTCAGGTAAAACAAAGACCTTAGAATAAAATTTTTATAACTCTCTACTCAGTTCATATTTCTGAGTCTTTTCTTTCTGGAAAGGAAGACTGAACACAGTGATCTGAAATCCAGAAGTATCATATTTTGCCCATGGAAATAGCATTGAAATGGGATGGAAGTTCTGGTTTTACTCTTTAATTTGGTAAAGCACTCACAAGTACTAAAGACATGTTTGTTACTGCAGCATCTTTAACTAGTAAGAAGAGAGAACTGTATAAGGTGGAGTTTGAGCATTCTGGACCAACCAGGCTCTGCACTTCAGTGCAGAAGCTGTGACAGAAAAATTATATTTAGCATTTACTTATGTCCAAACAAGTAAATTATAAAAGCACTCACCTCTCATTGTAAGTCACTGAGCTGTTGGTTTTCCTGATGCTTGTTTTCTTTGCTCCAAGGGAAAAGTTCCCATTACCACTTTTTACATTTTAAGACACATATATTTTTGTATGTATACATATATACATCTATGGAAGCATAAATATATGACTGCTCCTGGTGCACATTTGACAAAAGAGCTGTAAAATTAAAAACTGACAATAGAGCACAACAGTGTTCTGTAATATTTCTCAGCCCATCCTCAGGCTAGAAAAGGTAGATGTTTCTCCTTAGAGTGAAACTAGACCAAATGATGTCCATTTATTTATAAAAATTTATTCTTCTTAATATTCCCTTCCAATTATTCACCAGAAAGAAATTTTCAGGGAAGTAATAGCTATTGAAAAAAAAGGTAAAATACCCTGAACAGGTAAGTTTTTGTTGGCAAGACATGTTCACAACTCTAAAGTGAATTCTTTCAAGCTATATTCATAAGAGAATTCAGGAGTCACTTAGAAGACCAAAACACGGAAACCACAGCATTGCTCCATTATTCCATTTAGTCCAGTGGTCACCTGGGCTGTGAATAAGACAGTTTTGAATTGTTACTCTGAATGAGAAGCTCAGCTATTGGATTGAACACAGCTTTTCAATTAGTTGCCGTAAAAAGTCTGACTAAGAAAACTAGAATTAGGAATAACCTGACAGAAATAAAGCAAGGAATGACATTTTCTAAGGTGTTGCAGTGCAGCTGGAGCTGGGACGGGAAACCTTCAATTCCTGGAGTGAGAAGCACCCTCATGCTACAGCAGTCATTGATGCTTTTGCTTTGCTGTATCTAGTTGGAGCTCTGAGAAACTCAGGTAAATTTGCAATGGCAGCACAGCCTGCCCACGGTACTGCAGCCTACGTGCATTCTCATAGTCATCACAATACTGATGTCAAGTAGCAATGTCTAGCTGCTTGAGGATACTGGAAGCTTTAAGGGCAGAAAGAATATCACATATTGACAGAGGAAGCTTGGTGGTCAAAATATCATGTCTGTTTCCTATTCTTACCTGAACTGCACTGTCCCCTTGCTGAAAGATCCCTACTCTCTCACAGTTAAAAGGCACAAAAAATATTTCTTGATTTCTAATGGACTGCTTTCCTGTCCCTTGTTGACTGCATAGGGTATAACTGGAGAAACTTTTATAAACCTCAAAGCAAAAAGAAGTGAAATTATAATACCTTTTGCCTTGGCGTTTTTAATAGTTTCTTGATACCTAAAGACCCTCATAAAATTGATCTGTCTCTGAAATTTGCTTATAAGTCGTACAAACATAACAAGTTAGAATTAAACATTTTTAAAATTGTCACAAATTCTTTAAAAGTTGTACATTTTTTAAGTTCCCAGTCATCCTTATCTGCATCTCGGTGAAAACTTAATGATGAGGCAATCATTGTATAAGATAATTTACCTGGTAAGTATAGTTCCCTTCTCTTCTATTTTTGACTCAAACTGGATTCCAGAAAGGGGTCACAATGGGAAATCATTTATACCTGAACCTTTGAGTAGTCTAACACTCATCACACAAAGATGACAAAATGTAGAGAAGTACATTTATCTCACCAGTCCATGATTTTGTGGGTTTTTAAGGACTTTTCTGATGCTTTGAGGGTTTGGGGTGGTTTTGTTTGGTTGGGTTTTTTTTCAGGTTGGGCTTGTTTGCTTGTTTGCTTTTAATTTGTTTATTTTCTTATTAGCTTGACGTTTCTGGTAATCAATAGTACACATGCTTGAGTGGAAATGTCATAAAAAGTGACCACAATTTGTTTTGGTCTTGATAGACAGAGAAGTCTCTGAAGGTTTATCCAGCTCTCACATATGTAACTTTTCTTAATTGGCGGAAAAAACAATTTCGCAGATCACTTTCTACAGGCAGTATCTGTGATCCTTCCTGTCGTTTATTATGTATCATAAAAAAAAAAAATCTGATGCTAGCATTTTCATCAATAAGCATCTGAAGTAAAATTTCACTGAGATAACTTTGCATTTTTTACTTGTTCATTGAATTTCAACAGTATGGAAGTTTCTGTAAATCTTTATAAGACTTAGGTTTACTTAATATCTTCGAAACTTCACTGCAATAACAGAATCTTAATTCGTAAATTTAAAACACATTGAAATGCTGAAAATTGGATAAAAGACTTTTTGTGGCACATGAGTGGTTGTATTTTGATAAATATTCAGAAGTGGATACAATTTCAAAGCCCTTAAATTTTAGTGATGAACTATTCCTTTCTTTTCCAGTATGTATTCTTTTACATTTGATGTGAGAAGACAGCAGATAATCAGGTACAGGCTGGATGATTTGCAAGGAGGATGTGGACATGCACATGTATTGTCAAAAACTTATTTTCATTATATTCTTTTCTAATTGACTGAGTATTGGAAGGAAACTGCAAGTAGGACTCCTTGCATAGAATCATGGAATCATCAAATATCTCAAGTGAGAAGAGATCCATAAGGACCATTGAGTCTGACTCCATGCTCCTTCCAGGACTGCCTAAAACTAAACTGTATGACTGAGAGTATTGTCCAGACACTCCTTGAATTTCAGCAGGCTTCGTGCCTCAGCTACTTCCCTGGGTAGCCAGTTACAGCGACCAGCCATCCTCTCAGTAAAGAGACAATTCTGAATCTCCAGTCTGAACTTCCCCTAATGTAGCTTAATTCCATCTCCTCTTGTCCTGTTGCTGCTCACTAGAGAGTAGATCAGCAGCTCCTCCTCGGCTATACCCCTTGAAGAAAATGTAGACTGCCATGAGGTCATCCCTCAGCCTTCTATAAACCATCCAACCATCCAAGTCACCTCAGCCACTCCTCTGAATTCTTGCCCTCGAGGCCTTTCACGTCTTGCTCACCCTCCTCTGAACGCACCCTAAGGGTCTGACATCCTTCTTACACTGAGGTGCCCGGAACCACACACAGGACTTGAGGTGGGGCTGCACCAGCACAGAGGAGTGTGGGACAGTCACCTCCCTTGCCCGCCTGGTGCTGCTGTGCCTGATACACCCAGGACACGGTTGGCCCTCCTGGCTGCCAGGGCAGACAGTGCACTCATTTTCAACTTGCCATCAACCTAAGACCCTGAATGGTCTAGGCAGGTCTGCCGTCCTCCATGCCCCTGTATGTAAAATAAAGATTTCTTCATCCCAGGTGGAGAACCCTGCTCTCTAATTTCATACAGCTGGTGATTGTCCAGTTCTCTAGTCTACTCAGTTCTCTCTGTAATGCCCCTCCACTCTCACAAGAGTCCACAGCTCCTCCCAGTTTAGTACCTTCATTAAAATCAAGTTATATACATTTGATCCTGTGTCCAGATCATTTATAAAAACAGACTCGTCAGGGAGTGGTCACAGCACCAGCATGACACAGTTAAAGAGCATTCGAACAACACTCTTGGGCACATGGTGTGACTCGGGTATTGTTCAGGGCCAGGCATCGGACTTGAATGATCCCTGTGAATCCCTTCCAACCCAACTTATTCTGTGATTCTATGATTTAAGAGCATTGTCCCTAAAATTGAGCCCTGGGGAACTGGCACTAGCCTGATGTAACATTGTGTGCTACTGTACATAAAGGAACACTTTAGCTCTACAGAAACAGACAAAACCAACCAACCAAACAACCAACAACAACAACAAAATCCCACAGCCTCCGGCCCCCACCCCACCTCCCACCACTAACACTTACTTTTGATTATTCGTTAGTATAGCACCTGTTTGAAACACGGTCAAGCTTGCTGGTCTTGCTACTATGTAAAAGCTGTCAGGACACAGGGAAGTTGTATTCTGAAGCTGCTTTTCTGCAATACATATGACTTAAAGGTCTGACTGCTGCCAGAAATTTTACAAAAGTTGATGGTAAAATCCCATTTGTTTTGCCGTCTTCTCTGTTGTATTTCCAAAATGTGTCTTTTGCCTCTTAGGGCATTTTTTGCAAAGAAAAGAGTTGCAATCCCCTTTATCCACAAGCACTCTCTGAGCACTTCTCTGTGCAACAAAATCCTGCTATTTTAGATTCTCAGTGTTTTCACTAAGTGGAAATTTTATGTATATATAAATATATTTGAAAATTTTATGAGTATAACTCTAATGGAACATTTTTTATATGCAACAGTGCATTTTTGTGTTCACTTCAATTTATCTTTAGTAATTGGAAGATGAGGGATTCCAAGGATGGCTTTTATACCATCTGCATGTGAAAGTATTTTGCCTGTCTAAGCTCTCTAGAACAACTTACACCTTTAGATGACTCATCCAAACCACTGGAGTCATCAGGATTTTATGTCCGTGCATTCATATTTCAAAAGGGAAACATCAATACAGTGATGTCTTACGATTTTTGTTGCACCCCCTAAAATTATCTGATGCTGTTCTTTTATCTCTATTATTGACTGTAACTTCAACATGACAATACACTTTTTCCTTTGCATTGTATTTTTTTTTCTGAATACATTTTTAGTGTTAAGGTTTCTTTGAATCAAAAAGGTTCTTTCTTCTGGTTACCATATAGCATTATCCTACTAGGTATTTGAAAAAATCAGACTAACGATTTGTCTCTTCTACATTTCATTTCAACATTCTAAATCTTTACATTTTAATTTAACAAAAATATATGTGTTTAGCCAGGGAACAACCAATTTATGACCCAAAATTACGCACACAAAATGAATGAATCCTAGAATGTTAAGGAGTGGAAAGGGACCTTAGAGATCATCTAGTTCCAACCGCCCCTGCCATGGGCAGAGACACTGTGCTGGTTTGGACAAATTTGGAGGAAAATAAGCACAAAGTTAATTTCTGGGCATAGAGCAGCGATAGGGGATACACATCAAAAAGTCACCCCAGGAGAGACACCCCCCACTAGACCAGGTTGCTCAAAGCCGTATCCAAGCTGGACTTGGACAGCAAGTGGATAACATTGTCTGCTATGTGTCTGCCATATATAAGAAAAACCTTTTAATTGCTTTTCTATAAATAGACTCCTTAATTAGTTTTAGAGAATAAATTTGAATAAAAGTAAGAATATTAAATGAAAAATTTGCTCTGTTTCTAAAACAAATCTGGAAAAAAGATTGAAAATAACAATAAAAATGCAAGGTTGTAGAAAATTTGTGATGAGATGCTTGATGTGAAATAAATATATAAAATATAAAATGTAAATGTTTGAAGTGACTTTAATAAAAACAAAATTAGGTTGTCACTTGATTGTTATTTAAAGTTAATTTGGAAACCTATGTTTTAGGACCAGAAATATAGACTGCACTAAGTGTTTTAGAAAAGAATAGTAGAAAGCTTTCCTCCACATAATTTCATCAAAGACAAGTTTGATATTCATGCATTAATCTATGTAGAAAAGAGCAACTTTTTTTGTAGAACAAATATTGTGGTGTTGTACACCCTTTACTCCTATGTCCTATATCCTCTATATCCTGGAGAATCCAGGAGCAGAGGCTTTTTTTCCTATCCAATAAACATTTTATGTGATTGACAAATCAGAAAATTTTGAATCATAAGACAGCTATAAAGAGGTTTTTAATCTCCAGTAACAGCAGGATGCTAACAGGAGAGCTAAGAATACCAGGGAAAAAAAAAGGCACAGAAAAAAAAGGAAAAATCCCCATTGATTTGTTGACAGAGGCCTAGCAGCTGTCACAGTAAACCATAGTTCTCTTGCACTTAATCAATGCCACCCTCCAAACAAATCACTCTGCAGCCCAGATGAAAAGCAATCAAGAGGAACACCTTCATAAGCATGAAGCTTGCTAGATGGAGTTCAATGAAGTGTGTCTTTAAGCTTAGGCGCTCCAAGTGTGATCTATGACCCATAAGCTAATGACAGATTCTTAACCCTTTTGAAGAAGGCAACAAATATCTGCCCCTTTTAAACACAGATTACATGGACACATCTTCATCAATAATTTTTGGAAGATATGATGTGCATCTTTGGTGTGCAGTCTTTTCTTCATCTATGATAGGGTCACCAGCAATTATGGCTTGTATCTCCCAGGGAGCAACTACTTTAAATGTGTTTTATTTTTGTGGAAGATGGCACAGGAAAAACTACTAATTTTAAGCCTTCCACAATGCTTACAGAGAATTTCTAAAGGACTAAAAGATGCTTTTCTGTTCTTTTTATTGAAGCTTAAAATGTGTTGAAGACTTAGAAGAAACCCTGTTACAGCATTGCTTCCAAGCGGAAGTCTAAACACTGCTCTTGCCTGACAGTAGATTGCTTGACAGTCTGCCACTAGCTTATATTTTGTTTTCTCATTATTTTTTTTTTTTAAATTGACCAAACCGGGGCTAAAATAGACTCTAGAATTACGCTGTCAATTTCATTCACATGAGACAGTAACTCAGGCAGAGGGCTTTATTTTACAGTTCACTGAAGTAAATTACTTCATCAGCAATCCTCACCACGTGCTACCAACAGAGTGCACTGTCATATGCTCAAAACTTGTAGCAATTAGATCTTTTACAGTGCTATTGTTATGGAACTCGTGTATTATATTATAAATGTCCTATAAGCTCTCTCCATGATAAATTAATACTGCATTTTAGAAACAACTTATTTTTTTTATTGATAGCCTTATAAAATAGATTTTGCAACATGTATTTCTGATACATGTGGTGGAATGGAGATAAGCTCTTTTTTATTAGTCTTGTCTCATGCTGAATATTTCTGCTAATACGTACTCCGAAGTCCCTTGCTGCTTGACTATGGGCTTACACTTTCCCAATTGCTCACATGTCAGCAGCCAGTAAACATGCCACTATTGATGTGCACTTGGATCCCTTCACAATGATACAACTGACCTTTTTATTTAATTTACAGTCTATTGGACAGCACATATATCCTGCCTAAGGGTCTAGCTTATCTCTCATGTAGTCAGTGGAAACTGACATTTCACTATTTTGCAGGTTAACCTAATGTTAATTAAAGCATGAGGGTGCACTCATCCTTAGTATTTTCACGGATTTCACGCTATTCTAAAATCAGGCTATTTCAAAATATGAATGCATATTTGAATTCAAAGGTCAGACTACTGCATATGAATTCAAATAAGAGGGTACATATACGGCTAAGTTGTCATGGTTTACAAATGGTACTCCCTAAATTAGTGCCCCCTCACCAAGAGTCCAAAACCACATGCCACTCATGTGCTTCCCCTCACCTTCCTCTTCCCTTTACAGGTGGCTGGAGAGGACAATTGGAGACACAAAAGGCAGAGATCACAGGCTGAGATAAGAACAACTTATTGGAACAGCAACGATATTACTAACAAAAGGTGTAAGACAAAGAAATGGTTTAGACAGAAAAACCTTGATAAAATACGACTGCCGCATCACACCACACCTTCTGTCACCTGGAAAAGGTATGCTCTTCTCGGAAGTGAGAGAGTGTCCCTTTCTCCTGCCCGGGCAATGATTTAAGACGGTGTCAAATTAGGGGCTTGGCCATGCACATGTATCGCCAGGCTCCAGTCCCTCCTGGATACTGTGAAAAATTAATCCTATCATCTGAAACCAGGACATTATCCACCCTCCATTCTAGGCCATCTACATCATGGCCAGATCCTATATATTCCAATTATATACATACACATATACATACACATACACATATATATAAAAATATACACAAACACAGGTATCAGTTTCATAGTCAGTGGCTGCTCCTCCAAGATGTCTGTTGAGCTCATTTAGTCCATAACTGTGGGTTCTATCTGCCTTAGATGTCTTCCAGGGCAGGAGGGCTGGTGAGCTGGTGGGGTTGCACTGTGCATCAGGAGTTCACAGCTGGTGGATCTGGAGCAGTCCATACTTGTTGTCCATGGTAGTTCTGGCATACACTGGTAGCGTCATTCAGCAACAAGTATTATGCAATTCAACATTTCAGACTTTTTTTCACTCCAAAATCGAATACCCTGGAGGGGCTTACTGAGTTTCCCTTTCTATTACCAAGAGCACCCAGCACCTTGAGCCAAAACAATCTCACAGATGGGCAAGCCTTTTCTTGAGGCAGGACTATATCTCATATGCACTATGAGGACTTTGTTCCCTTCTACAGAGTGCAAGAAGGTTTTGATTGGGGAGGACCAGCTCAGTTACCACAGCCTCAGGTGTTAACTACCCCACTGGCTAGAAGTGCAGAGTCACATCAAGCACTGTTTCTACTCCTTTTTCCATTGACATCAATGCCAATGAGTAGGTGTATGACAATACCATGCTCCATACAAACTTCCACTGCAGGGATTGTACACACACTGGACCTCATCTGGATCTACGGGTGACAGCTTGTTATTTGAATTTCCTCCATCATAAGTAATTCTCTCAGGTACCTGATACCTTTCTCCATAGCAATCCATCTGCTTGGGCGCACTACTAGCTCATCCTTGAGAGAACAACTTTCCTTCGCACTTGACAGTAGTTGCCTGCAGAGGCTGAGACTTTCTGTCCTCTTTGCAATCCCCTTGTCAATGCCTACATCCTGGGACAGGGATCATAGCTGCTTGGCTTCACTACCACAGAGTTTCATACTACGGGCCATGACATTCCAGCATCAGAGCAGTTCAAAATTCTGCTAAGTCTAGGTAAAGAAAAAAATCAAAAAATGAAACAACCAACTTTGGAAGATAAGGACAGGGAAAAAAATATTTCTGATTTTTCCTCATTCTGGATCAGAATCCTCTCCTCAATATGTTTTACTCAGCTGAGAATTTAAATGATACTGGAGGGAAATAAAGCTGTTTCCAGTAATACAGTCTAAAATAATCTTGTGACTTCATTTCATGACATGAAGCTACACAGCACATCATAAATTTATTTCCGAAAGTCTGGGATTTATGTCTGCTTTACATCCACATCACATCATAATACAATGCAGTTTGACACACCATAATTTGTTTTTAATAATACATTATTTCAGGAGCTGGAAAAGTGTCAAGCCTTTGTGGTATTTATTTATTTATTTTCCATGCAAAATTAGTGACTGCTTTGATATTGCTGCAACTCCGAATTAATCTAGTTACTCTGTGATTTGATAGCATAGGGGGAAATGTGTTTAGAATTTCCTGATTTAAAAACAAGAAATTCCAAGAAAGACAGTGCTATCCATCACTGCATGCTTTGTACTTACATTCTGTTTAGTGCAAATATTTCATCAGAGCAGCAGATGCCACATGGTTGACTGAATAAGAGGAAGAAGGAAAGGCTTAGGGGTTCATGCCTGAAAAAACATAAATACAAAACTGCAAAACAAAGTATAATTGTATTGTCTCTAACTATCATTTTTAGTTTCCTGGGTACCTAATGTTTCACCTAGTGTATAATTGCACCATTCCCTTTTTCTAGTTGTCCCTTTAATTTTTAATGGTATATGACAACAGCAACTTTTGTATTAAGGAGCTCAAAGTATAAATGGCTAGCATTCCATATCAAGTTTTACTGGCTACCAATATTCACATAAAAATTATCACAGGTATTCAGATTAAAAATATAAACATGTTTTAGTATTTGGGTTTTTTTGCCTTTCCCCTCATTCAGTCCTTGATTCAAATCCTTTCTTGACTTTTTCATTAGAGATGTCATTTTTTTAAAATTGATGATGATTACTACACTTATCATTTCTTCAATTGCTACTACTAGAAACAGCATGAATGTTTTGAAACATTGCAATTAATTGTTGTCATTAAAGAAAGAAAAACCTAGCTGTACTTTTCTTTGAGGAAAATATAAAGAGAAGAGGCCTGAAAAACCTACCTAGCTCCTTTATAATGATAATTTGAAAGAAAAACATCTTTGTTGGATAATGTTTTTTTAAATCAGACTAAATTCATCACTGTTGCTTTTCTGGAGAAATAAAAGGTATTTCATTATTTTACCTTTCCCTGAAACACTCCTTTGTCAGGTAAGACATTTTAAATCCTTTCTTCTAATGTCTATTTCTCACAGCTTTACATTTCTTTAGATATAACAGATGATGCTTGATACTTCATACATTCATGACATACGGTACATTTCAAATAATATGGCTTTTATGGCCCAGGAAAACACAAGCAAAATATCTGATCATGGTATAGGTAATACTTGAGTTATGTTCTTGCACAGCAATATCTTTGCTTCAAAGCTTAGTCAGGAATCAGGCCCGGATTCTTCTCGAGGACTGTCACAGTTGTCCCAGAGAAAGGTGAACAGAAACTAAAAAAAGCACTGCTAACTTGTGGTAGCTTTGACTATTTCAGGGAAAAGTGAAATATATGATGATGCGACAAACTTCGATAAAGTATATTTGCAATTTTGGGTGTAAGTTCAAGGTAAAAGAATTGGAAAATCCATTCCAGGTAGCTCAAACCTGATTCCCTTATTCTCATACATGTTTTGTTTTCATGATTCTTTGTCTGTAGTTTTACAGAGTGTTTTAGTAATATAGGCTTTGAACACTGAACTAGTAATATGGCATTTCTGAAAAGTTTCTCTTTTTTTTTGTAATTTAAATATAAAATCCCCTTGTTGCTCTTCTTCTTGACTTTTGTTACATTTTGTGCTTTATTTACACAATTCACCTTTATTTACACTAAAATTACAGAAAAATAGGACCTAAATGACATTTTAAAAAATTATTTAGGAACTGAACTCTAATAGAGAAATCATTTGATTTAACTCTTCAGATAATTTTAAATTTAATATCCAGGATATGAAGGAAGAAATAGTCACATTGAAAAATTCACTTTGTTTCCATCACTAAAAGTTTGCATGGTTTTACTCACCATCAATGCTAATAAATTCTGACTTAGTTCTTACTACAGTTCTTCAGTTAGTCTGCTTGGTAGCCAATAACAGGTATATATCTTGTGATGCACTGAGACTATGACAAAGGTATGCTAAGTGTATTGCTCTTTAATGCATTTCAAATTGACACCTCTCTGTATCATGTTTGTGCTTGTATGTATGAGCATCTATTGGGAATAGTCTTATAGAAATGCTGTTAAATTTTCAGTCTAGCCTACGCAGTCTATGTGCAGTGTTTTGAGGTTAATGCAGGATTTTCTTTGGTCATCAGAAGTGTTGAATTCTCTTATTTTGGCAATGTTTCATGTAGAGAAAAGGATGAGTAATGAAGTGATGGGTGTATCAAAAATGAAATGAAAGAGAAGGTCTGTGTGTGCTAATGCTGTGGACTTTGGAATAAAACCAGGAAATGCACTTCCATAAGGAAAGTCTGAATGCATACTAACTTCACTCTCGTTTCATCTCATCAGCAGCATTTTTGTAGTTCTAAATTATTAAATGCCTAAATAAGTATAATATATTAGTGAAAAATTGTATCTTGATAAAAAGCATAGCATCCAATTACGATGTTTATCAGTGTGTCATGAATTTTACTTTATGATCTGTGTCAGCAGAAGTGAATCTGAGTAAGCTCATGACAACAGAATGAAGAATTTCACAACAGAATTCCCTTTTTTCATGGGTTAATGCTAAATGCTCTCCTGCTAATAGAGTAAGGCAATGTAGAGATTTTGCTAGTTCTTGCCTCAATATTCTGCTGGCATTGACAGAAGCAGAGCTGTTGGTGTTTTGAAGGCGCACAGAGAGAGTTAAAACTAGGAGAAACTTTTGTAAACATTTCATAGTGCAAAGCATCAAAACTTCAAAACGCTACTTCATAGGGAAAAGATTTTTCTCGGCTCAGATGAAGACAGGAGTTAAAACCAACCAGGAACCTCCGTTGACTAAGACCCTCTATTCCCCTCACAAAGGCTATGCATGTATTTAGAAAGTTATGTTAGATCGTTCTGTTCATCACTGACCACACTTCCTAAGAGGCATCTTGCAAGCCCTGGACCCATTGAGAACTATAGGAAATATGCCACATCTGGTAAAATCAAACACAGGAACTCCGAAAACCAAAGATTGCAAGGGAGCGGGAGGTTCAGGCATGGTTGACAGATAACCCTTTATGAAATATTCTTAATTATCTTAAATGCTTAACAGGCTTGTACTTGACTTCTTTTGTCCAGTTCTTAACATACCATTTTCTACATGATATTACAAAAAGTATTTTTAGAAGTATTTATCAAACTAATACTTTTTTTGATAGATTGTTCTCAGTCAACACATCAGGGAAAGTGACATGCCAGGCTCTGATAGAGCTCAGCGATTAGACAACTTTCTACATCACAGACTAAATGAGTAAGGAAATACTTTTCTACCCTCCATCAGATGTCACTTACAAAACAGTAAAGAAATTTTAAACGAAGTCTCTTTTTCTCGCTTTTCAAATAGAAGTTTTTTTGAAGAATTTTCTTTAATTGTGGCAGCTGTCTTGACTTTTCTATGATTTTTTTTATAAACACAGGTTTCCATATGCACTATTTTTGACTTTGCTTTCAGTGAGCTCTACGTATCTTTAAAATAGAAAACAAAGAAAAGTCACTCACTGGGAATAAATTTATCCATTAACTCATCCAAAGAAATACATTCACGTGGATGTTTACGTAACATAGAAAGCTGCCACTGAACAAACCCAAAATTGACTTATACTCCAGGAAAATAGTTCTTTTTCCTCAGAAAACGGTGAAGGTGAATAGGAAGACCTTACCCAAACACAAACCCACTTGCACTGAAGTGTGAATTTCAACAGATTAAAGGAATGCTCTGGCAAGATGAGTCTCAAACATGTTTAAAGAGCTGTACCTACATTTTACTGTTGGACCTAAAATATGCTCCTACTGAATTATCAACCTGATTAAACCTGTTTTCACTCAGTGAACCAGCTATTCCACCACTCTTTTTGAGAGTGTGTCTGCACTACTGATTTTGACAGAAGGCTCATAGGCAACGTGCAAAGATCTTGTCTCAAATTTATTCATCAATTTACATATTCCACTCTCTGCTTCACATATAATAAGACACATTGGAATCTCTAAATGCAATGGCTTACCAGGAAGGAATGAAAATCATAGGTGTGACGTGTAATAGCACAGTAAAATCTCATGTACTCTTCCACTTTAAGAAGACAAAAAGAGTTATTTATGGTGTCACATCAGGTTTGCTTTGGAATACTATGTATGTTTTGACCAAATTTCCATTCTCACAAGATGCTACAAGAAGATATTTTAATACACAAGTTATACTTAGAAGTGGTCATTCAAAACAAATTTCCTAAAATTTTGAAAGTTTTGTCAATGTAAGTATCTATCAAGGCCACTTAGGAAAGTATCCTATTTTCTGATAAATAAATAGGGTTTACAAATAGAATAAATAAATTACTTTTTAAAATGTGATATTCTCACATTAAATATTTTAATTTAGTCTGAATGATGAGAAAAAAACTAAACATAGAAAAAAAAGACAACAAACTGAAGCAGTAAATTTTAAATTATTTTCAATATGCCACAGCTTTCTGAATTAATTTTAGCATGTAAACAAGGAAAATAGAAAGAATATTAGGAGAACAACAAGTGGAAGGAGGCAGATATTCAGCAGTATCTTGCTCCTTTTTTTGAATAGTGACTGTAATTCTGAAGAATGCATTCCATTTCCTAAAAAAATTCTTTCTTAACTTTCACTTTAGAATATATTAATCAGAAAAATTAGATACTCATTATAGCTTTACAGGACTGTAGTATTCTAAATTAAATTTTGAGAGTACAGTTGGTCAGTACTTTTGATAGGCAATGGATTTTGTAAAGTAGTTAGGGATTTAGGGAGTCTGAGGGAGAATGTTCCAAGTGTGAGGAACAAAAGGATACATGCAAGTACCTAAGAGATGAAGAAATAGGACTAAAAAGAAGAAATTAAAGAAATTATTGAATATTTTCTATGAAGTCACAGGCAGTAAATTGCAATGAAAAATGTTTTACTTCAATGGACTTACCTGAATTTTGTACTGATATGCCTAAAGGCATATGTGACCCTGGGTAAAATTTCACCAAACAAAAATTTTGAAATATGTAAAATATTCTGTGAATTATAATGCCACATTTCAGCTGGAGTCACTCAGGATATACATTGGTGTCTGGAAAACTTTATGGCTGGAAGTTAAGACGGAGACAGAGCAGGGAAATGCAAGCTGCTTACAAGAATGGACAATTTTACACACTATCCTCACTTAACATTTGTGAGGAGCACAATCAACAAGCGGGAAGGACACTCTAGTCAGAAATCTGGAGAGCTTTAACAAGCAAAACCAGCAGACCGACTTTCATCTAATAGCTAAACAAAGTTAGTTGGAGGGAGGGAAAGAAGAAGGAAAGGAAGACTTTAAAAAACAAAGAAAACGTACTTCCCAATTCTTATTTTTCTAACAACATGGCACTAGAGTCATCTAGGTAGTGTCAATATTAATGTCAGTATTTCCTCTCACATGCATGCAGCATTAAATCAGTGAAGGGGCATTGTCTTGCAGATGTTACATCAAATAGAGGGAATTTCAGATATTTTCTCAACCTTGAAGTTTTTTTAGTGGTGAATGTGACTTCTTTTTTCTTTGTGGTAGTTCTTGTGAGTGTTGTTTTAAACTGGGTTTTGGGTTTTAGGGTTTTTGTATTATAGTAATTCCACATAGTTCAGGCTTGGTTTATGTTCATATCATACTGTGAAAATCCTTAAAAACAATATCAAAAATATCGCCAAGTAATTTAGGTAAGTCTTATGTGTGTCATCTTACTTTCTTTTTTTCTTGATATCCATTTAGTTTATTTGAAGTGTGGAGTGGAAAATTGTATGTGTTCACAGATACTTGTGATTTAGTCTCGAATTTTTAAGAGAATATTTCAGACTATTCCATTTATGACCTGATAAGTCTTGCCTAGGGTGACCTGGCCTGGTCCAAACTGGATACTACAGCCCCTGTTCTACAGTAGGAACAGAATTATCTAACTTGATTAAATGCAAATTTTGAAACCATCAAAATGCTGCTTCCAGATGGATGATGTACGCAAGTCTTAGAACGAGCTGACTTCTCCCCGTCTGCACTCATTCGTGTAAGTTTTTTTAAATCATGAAGACACTCACCTGGATGCTGTGCCCAACTAGTAGTTTGAAAAATGCTCAGTGTTTCTGCAGTGTACAAGACTGAGCTCCATTCCCAAACAGTAAGAATTGTCTGATGTTCTTTCATGCCCACTCCGGGACTTAGAGCTACCTCATAGAAAATCAAGCATTTAAGAGAAACAAACTTTTTATTTTTATGATTAGTATTTCCTATTGTGCAAAGTTCTGTATTTCTGAATTTGCCGTTCATCTTGGGCATTTTAGTATCAGCTGTCTAAAAGACTAATTATAAATAGCACATATATGAGATAACTCAATGCTGTGGTCAGGCAAGTAAGTTAGAAATCAGACGATTCCTTTAGCAACGCTTTAAGTTTGACTGAGATGTTTACAAAAATGACATATCTCTTCTCAGTACCTTCATGATTGCCAAAAATATATATTTTTAATTTTTCTTTCTTTTTATTATCTTTATCATATAACGTGTTTCACAAACTCTTTAGTTTGGCATTCATTTATTTAAAATGAAATTTTAAAGTTACTTTCTTGCCTGTAGTATAGAAGAGTGAATAGTAAGAAATACTACTTAGTGTAACTTATGTTGGCATTTTCTAAGTGACCCATGTTAAATAATTTACCTCATAATATTAAACCTAATGCAGCTAGCAAGACTTTCTTGCTTTGGAGTTTAATAAGATCTTAAGTGCTCTGTCTCTGAAGCCAATGGCTACAATTACAGTAAAGCAAAAAAGGAATTCATTATAGGCTGGGGAAAATCTTTTCCAGATGATGAGTTGTTAAGTTATGCCAGTTTGAGGATAAAATCCTCAGATATTCAGCGTAAGATACTGAGAGGGACATGCACGCTAGACAAGCCAGCTCATTCATCATGAGGGATCTCCTGTGCTGTGTCGATTTGTTTGGCAGGTGCACAGCTCTGTCCTCAGTGTTGAGCTCCTTTGTATTTGGAGATATTGCCTAGATTTTTATCTGATGTTCTTTCATGCAAAACTAGTTTCTTACCATTGTAAGTGCAGCATTCTAGGAAGAAGAGTGTGTGCTTTGTGGGATTCCTTTAAAAATCCCAAACATTTCTTTCTCTTCCTATAAGTAACCACTAGTTTTTATAAATAGTTGTTTTTTCCCTAATTTTCATGCATTGATGATATAGAAGGTGGTTCGAAACTTGATTTTTGTTGTGTGGTTTTTTTCCTTTGCGTTTCTGTTCTCATTTTTTTGGTTTTTTCCTTAATCCAGAATTTTTCTAGTCAGAGTTGTTATGCTTGTGGACAACTGAAAAAGACGGATATTATTTCCTTTTCTGTGCTTATTTATAACACTTCTGTCATGTGAAAATAGAGATTTTCTCAAACCATTTGTGTTTGATTAGTCTGTCAGTGCCACAGAAAACTGAGACCCTTGTGCCCAACCATTCAATGTCCTTTTATGGGGACCCTTCTCTGAGTAGTCCTGGTGGATTGGAGGGCAATTTGTTCAGGGTCCCATTCAAACAGAAGGCCCCTCTCCTGAGTTTCCACACCTTTAATAGGCCTGTCAGCAAAAGGAAGGATTCAGGGATCCACGCCAACAGCATGAGAGAGACTCCGTTCTGGTTCTCCATAAGCAAGTGGAGAGTTAATGCTGCCGGCAGCTGTTAAAACCCTTGAAGGGCTCACAATTAACACTTTATGGAGTAACATTCTTTATTAATACAATAGAAACTTCTGACAGGTTAAGGTTTGAAGATTGCCAGTGATAGTATCTGGCTGAAAAAACATATTCAAAGCAATATATGGGTAAGGCCTAATCTCTAACAAAAACTAGCTTGGGATAATCAATCAGCACATATAGAGTACGGTTCTTACCCAGCACCCATCCCTACAGGAGAGAAGACAGTTCCAGACCGTTAACTGATCCCAGGAGCTACTACGCATTCTCCTCTAACTTCTTTCCATTTTAAACTTACTTTTATAGTATTTTTATGTTTAGATGGAGCTTGAGTGAATCTAGTCATACATCATGTTCAGTGGTGAGTGGTCATACCTTAGAGGTGAGTAACATCAGTATTACATCTGAGATAACCTTTAGGACGAAGGTGGGCATCTGTGATCTTTCCACAGTTGCAGACTCAACAGCAAGAAATCTTCTTTTTGTTGAACAGCTGCTATGTGACTTATCAGCTACAGGGTACCACTGAGTTCCTTCCTCTGCAAGGGTTTTGACAGACTGGTCATGGTGTCTCCACTCCATTCCACCCTCTGTTTTGTCCCTCTTAGGATGTATTGTGTGTGGCATGCTGACTGCATGTACTGCAGGCGGTATTGTGGCTGGACATGCTGACCATGTTCCATCCGGAAGGTAGCAATTGCATTTCACCCTGTAATTTCCATACTGTTGTAACTTCTGTTAGAATGTGAATATAACTTCTTAGTTTTATCTGATTTTACCACCATTCATTTTCCCACACACGTCTGATGAAAACAAACATGCTATGACTTTTTTTCTCATTATAGTTCTATTATTGTATTAAAATAATGAATGCTGTGCATTTTTGCATGTTCTTTCAAGCTTTGCAACAAGACTGATATGCAAAGTAGTCAGAGACACAGCTGTTCATTAAAGTAGGCAGGTAGTTGAACACTTCCACTTTTAAGAGATAATTTCTAAACCATTTTTTCACAGAATATTTTATCAAAGGAAAATAACATCTAGCACTGAAGGAGCTCTCTCACTTCAAGTAGAGAACCAGAAAGAGGCAAGTAAGGATCTGCAGAAGAGAGAATAAGTAACAGCCTCATCTAACAACCATTCTAATAACGAAAGTAGAGAGTTAAAATCAAGGAACAGGTAAGAGAATAACCTGGTACTGCTTCTATATTAGCTCAATGACTTCAAAATGCATTTTAAATGACCTTAATTCTGCATATGTACTGCAGAATTACAGAATTGTTGAGGTAGAAGATATCTCTGAAGGTCACCTGGTCCAAATCACTCGCCAAGCAGGGCTAACTAGGGCTACTATGTTGTTTGAGTTCCTATTAAATGAGTAAAATTATTAAAGGCTAAAACATAATTCACCATGCAGAATTAAAAATAAACTGCGGTTTCTTGAAGTTTTAGAAAATGTTATTTTTATAGGGAGTTTTATTGCTTTGAATAATTAAATGATTTTCTTGTGGTATTTTTTGTAACAATATTTTGTTAGAGTCATACAATGAGCCAGATGCAGAACTCTGGCTGTTTTCCTGTTCAATGGAGAGATCTTGGAATTTGTAGCCTTTTAGCAGAACATTTAAATAGGCAAAGCAAGGTTGTCCTATATTTCGAGATAGCATACATTAAGTGTAGTTAATGTACAGTTATAGGCATAGTAAGTAATGGGAATTGTTTTCCCTAGAATAGATCATAGGATTTTTACATTACAGAAATGGAACTACCTTGGAATACTGAAACCATGTATTTTGACATATAACATATACAAATATGCAACATAAAAATAAAACACAAACAACATTCATCACAGAGAAATCTGTACTTCAACTTCCATATGTATTTTAATGAAAATGCCTAAAAATTCTAGAAGCAAGAATTTGGTTACTGCTAGGTGGATTGGAAAAAATTAAGATGGGTCACAGTAAATTAACCACACAATATAGCTGTAATACAGTTTCAATTAGAACATTATCTTCTGCACGCGGGCTAACTACACTGTCTCAGTTGGCTTCCTCTGGAAGGCTTTCTTGAATCACAGACTCTTGTTCTAAGGCTTTCACCGTGATTAAACAAACTATCCCAAGCAAGAGCCAGTCCTTAACTAGACTGAGACAGAGGAGCATTGGCCACCACCAGCAATACTAAATGTCAAACTCACTTGTTTCAAAGGGGAGATATCTGCTACCTGGGCATACTTGCAGTAGATTACTTACTGCTCTGTGCTGGCTGCTGAGGATACAGACAGAAAGAGCAGCAGACCTGGGACTGAAACTCGCTCTCCAGAGAAGAAAGAATACTCACAGGTCATCTTCTGAACCTGTACAGAAAACATCAGTTTATCAAATTACTAAAAGTGCACTACATATATAGCTACTATGGTTTCTCCTCTCACACTGAAAAGACATGTTTTTAAAGCTCAGCTGGTGAAAAGCTAAGACATCAGTTACCTTTCCAGTTGAACACTGTGTAGTACGGCCTTTCATTGGGGTTGTCCTGGGCAGAGCCAGGATACGGTCTTGGTGAAACCTGTGGGCTCTTTCAACTCAGGATATTTTATGATTCTTTGATTTACAAGGCAGTGTTTTCTTTATATTCTATAACTCATGTCATGGACAGGATAAATGATATTAAATCAGAAATCAATCTATATTTTCTATTTTCCTTTCCCCTTGACTCAATGGGTAGCCTTTGGCCATCATACTTAATTCCATGCCAACTATTTTTCAAATAAATATTTACTTATTTACATGTAGGCTTTCTATTGACATTTGCCTTACAGTATTTTCCTCAAATTAACTTTTCTATGAAAACTGTATCCAGCTTATAGGAATTTGCTATCAAGTTTTAAATATGGAAGAGAATCATAAGAGAACTTAAAACCAAAAGTATCTACACTAATCCCATAAAATCTTTGGCATAAAGAGCTTTTTTGCTTGGTTGGTTTTGGGCTGGTCTATTTTGGAGTGCTTATTATTAGAGTGCTCTTTGAAAACTCAAGCACAGTTTCTGTTAACTTCACCTGCCTCCATGGACCAACACTCTAAAAGGAGATAAGGTCTTGAATCAGATACTGAAAAATGAAGAACTGGCAAGTGGTAACTGATGTTCTGAACTATTAATATTCAATAAAATGCAGGCATCAGTTGTGCAAAGATAGAAGACAATTCATAAATTCTCCATTCAGTTGTTTTCATCATGAACACCATATTTCTCATTGTGAAATCCATCACTGTAAGTAAAAGAGGTTATTAGAAGAAGTTATCCAAATGTTCTAGAAAAGAAAGTTTTAAACTTTGCTCAGTTATTATAAGGGAAATCATTGTTAATTTTAACAAAACAGTTGCCATGATTTTAAAAAGGATTTAGATCATGATTACCAGTAATATCGAAGAATTACTTGATATTCCAATATGTTTTCGATTCTGTGTCCAACTTATAGACATTATCATATGTCCTAGGAAACAAAAAAATACAAATAAAACTATTTTATGATCCATTGTTAATAGTATAATTTTTTACTATTTATACCGCTGATGTAATTTGCTTTTCTCTTTATGTATATATACAAAATAGAGCATAATTTGCTTAAATGCTGTTTCAAATTGACAGATTTTACAAATGGTATTAAGGAAGCATATGTGAAATTAGCTGTAACTACAATATTTTTCACTAATAAAATCCTGAAAGAATGATTAAATTCAACTATTGGTATGTTCTTTTGATATCTATATTGAGAAACATATTTTTAATATAAAAATGTTATATAAATAATCAATATACTATATTTCCTTCATGTTTAATTGCTTGCAAATCTTTGGCATTACTGAAGTATTGAAACAGCACGGTTTCCCCTAAGTTGGAAATGTTCCCTAACGTAAATGTTGAATTCTTTGCAACCACTGAAAAAATATTCTTTGATCTGAAAGTGTGTAATATGGTTATGTTTAGGAATCCTTCAACCTTATGCCAGTATTTAGCTATTACTTGAAAAAATTTCATCTGAAATGCATCATCTGCTTTTGGTCTTGATTTTCTTGTCATCATCCCATGCAATGCCTGCAGCCTTTTGCATCCTGTACTTTCACAGTTCCCTAGACTATTTCCATGCCTTGGAGGGTCTGTCAAGAGATTGTGCCAAGGTCATCTTCTGGACTATATTTGACTTTAAAATAATATTATATTAAACAAATCTGAATGAAGAATTTGTTACTTTGCAATATTTAGTCAAAAGGCAGTTACAAATTTAAATTCAGCCAGATGTAACAGGATATGAGATAAAGCTCAGCTAAAGTGATCATTTTTGGATGATGAAATACCAAGAAAGAAAGGATAGGCCTAGTGTTGAATTCTCTTTCACTCATAATTAATGAATAGCAGGTACTAAAATTTAATCTGAAGGTCTATGAAGTAAAGCTTTGGTAATCAGAAAGCTTTAGCAGTTTTTTTCTCTTTTTCAGTTTTTCCTTTAAGTGCCTTGCCAGTGCTTTACTTTATGAAGGGAAAGATGTACCTTTCCCATCATAAGTCCTTTAATATTCCATTTTGAACAGTTATATGACATACCAGTGTCAGTAGTGTCTTCTTTGGCTTTCTCATCTAAACAGTAATCAAAAGCAATTTTTAATGCAGACATTCTTTTTTTGCCTTGTGAACTTCATTATTTCTCTGGGAAGAAATAGAAAGAAAAGGAGCTTCAAAATGCCAACACTCATTGACATGAAACACAAAAGTGCACGTTGTACATCACAGATATTTTATACAGGTACATATCTGCAGACTTTATTATCTCTAATATTGTTTCCATTTGCCAACACTTTGAATATTCTTTACAGAGTGAAACACAAGCAAAATAACCTAACAATTTCTTCCCTACTGTTCTTCCATGTATATCATTCTTTCCTCTGTAAAGCATACAGTGAACTTTGTATAAGTAACTGAGTTTCTAGCAAACATGCATGCCATGCAAGCTCCTAAGTTTTACCTTATTTGATGAGAACACTTGCAAAACAAAAATTAAACCTGACCCACCACTAACTTAAAAGATTTTAAAGCAGAAGAAATTGTACCAAGCCCACTTTTTTTTAATGCTTGTGACCTGGTAAGCAAAAAATAGTTTACATTCCCTGTGGTTTTATAAAAATTGTCAGAACACTGTAGTTCTAAGAGTTCAAAGACTCAACAGTCTGAAAACTGAAGAGGAAGTAGCAATTGCGTAATGCTAAGTGATATATTAGAAGCATATGAGAGGTTTTAAAGTGGCTTTGTGTAGAAAACAATGAGCTACAGAACTGTATATAGCAGAGTATTGCCAAAATTCTGAGGTTCTAATACTGGCTTTATAAAAAGTTCTAAATATGAATCAGTAATGCACTCTTTGTCTTCTTTTATTTTTTTTTTTTTAAATGTGACACTATCATTTCTGGTAATACACTTCAGTAGCTCAACAAAGCTTGCATGCCTCTGCAAGGAACCATGCCTTCTCATTCAGAAAAAGTGACTGAAGGGGCTATTTGGTATGGATTTTGGAAATTCTTCAGAAACTCAGCTGCCCTGTAGAACTTATTATGGGTTTTTTTCCCCCCAGTTAAGAGAAATAATGAATGGTTATTTTGTGTCATATCTTTGGCTGATTTAAGTTGTTTAAATGTGAAGGAGGTATGACCATTTTGAGCAGAAAATGCCAATGCATATAAATAAATTTGCTCACCTGCATCCCAAGCTAACAGATTTTTGAAAATCTGAAAATAGCATTTCTTGGATATTGATGATATTCATGAAGTCTATGAACTAATTTATATGCCTGGATTAAAACACCATAGAAAATTCTGTGATGTTCTGAATACTGCCTTTTTATATTTTGGGGGGCTTGATTTTTAAAAAACCTGAGATCCCAAATCTCATATTTTCAATATCAAAACCATAATGGCATTATGTAATGTTAAAAGGCCCCCATCAACAGAGTGTTTAGTTCTTGTTTATGTTGAAGTTCCAGAAATATTTATCATATATGTCAATTCCCAGGAGACAAAAATTTAGCATATTAATTAATGTTTCATTGCACATGGCAGGCTCAGTGGAGCTTAACTGTTTAATGTCTATTTCACATTTAAGTGATAGAACATTCCATCTGGTCACTGGCTTCGGTGGTGTTTTCTCAGGTCCTATTTTTCAAGGTTTTACAACTGATTTTATTGACCAGTTTTTAATTTTTCTTATTTCACCAATTACACTCCTATTGAGTAACAACATATCAAGTACAATTCTGTGGCTATTGAAACTAACTGGAAATCAATACACACAAGCAGAGCTGATTAGAATCTTCAACATGAGAATAACTAATGAACAGATTTCTATTTGAGAAAATCTAAACTTTGCAGGAATATTTCAAGTTTCAAAAAAAGATACTTTTTCACTCAAGCCAAGTCACCTTCATTATATGAGGGTGAATAAAGTAAAGATTAGGTCCCTCATTGTGACAATAATTTAGTGCAACATAGTGCAGGTATATGAACATGAGTTTCCCACTTTTTCAGTGAACACATTAAGGACTTTAACAGTTTCTCATGCTTTTCAAAGTCCTTTTGGGCTTATTTGATGAGGTAGTAAGTACTCTTTACATATCACTACAGGTTTAAAACCAGGAAAATGTTGGGGGTTCCCTTCAATTTTGGGAGAAATTAATCCCTGCATATTTTTCAGGTTGTGGTGATCTTTTCTTTTCTAGTTTAAGTCGGGGTTAGTTAATCAAGACAATTTTTTTTTTTTGTGCCATATCATTCTGAATTTAGTGGTCATAAATTTCTCTCCTTTGTATGTTACCACTCGAGACATATGATAAGATTGGTTGTATACACTAAGGAACTACGATAAGTCTTATTTTATTGTCTTTTGGCTGATTAATTTTCTTAAGCTCAATTTATTTGGGGGTTTTTGTAGCTATTCTGAAGAAGCTATTTTGAAGCCATTCTGAAATTACATTGCTGTCTGACAAGTAATATACAGTGGAAATGTACATTTGCGGTCGTCAATAGCTGAATTACTTGAACTGTCAATTGAAACAGGGAGGATTCAGTTTTAAAAGCTTGAAACTACAGTGTTTAAGGCACAAATTCTCTTTAGATAGCCTATTTCTACATACAGATTTTTGCTCTACATTCATCAAAACTATTTTTTCACCCAATGGTTTAACAAATTATAGAAAAATCTGTATTCTTTCTACTGAAATTCCTTTTCCTTATTGGATGCACCTGTCAGCTATTGCAAGTTCCTTGATGACATGCTATACAAAAAAACCTTGCTTATACTTGAGATATCATTGTCCTTTTTTTTTGCTCATTTTATTACTTCTATACCTTTTCACTAGTTGTTAATTTCTGCATTTACCTTTACCTTTACTTTTCATTGCGAAACATGATGATTGGGAAAGTACTTGAGCGATATCCAGTTTCATTAGGACTTTGTTTAGCACATCACTGTGATGCCAGCACATCACTTGATTGTAAAGCACTTGCAAATCTAATCTGGTTAAACTTTGAGTTTTCAGTATCTAAATGTAAGAAACACCCAAGTTACTTTAACAGGATAAACATCATTACTTCCAATCATATTTCATGTTTGTAGTGGAGCAATACTTCTGAAAACTGCAGCTTGTATTAATGATGTGACACTGATTATGACTGGTGATGAATGAAAGCAAAGACAATCTAGGTAAGGCTATAAGATATTAATTTTTTTTTTTTTTGCCTGACAGGCTGAATTTTACACCTTTTTTCCAGATCCATGAAATCTAAATGATTGTAGCACAATGAAATATCTTACTATGTATAGGCATTAGGAACACTTATTGTTCTTTCTTTTGATCCTATGTGTACCACTGGACATCCTTGTTTTGCCTTTTGTTTCTCTCCTGTCTACATTTACCTTAAATTCAAAGTGTGTAAATAAATGCTTTAACTTTCCTTTTTTAACATTGAACTACTAGTAATTTCTCATTTTCCCTTATTTTTTGTATTAGTCTGACTTTTTTTATTTTTCCACTCTTATGTGACAAATTTTTGCCCCAAAAGTTTACAGTTGCTTTTTTTGGGGGGGGGGGGGGGAGTGGTTAAAAACATTTCCATGGGGTTTTCTTTGTCTCTTTTTTTTTTCCCTTTTCTTTCTGTTCTTTTTATTTGTTTGGTTTCCTCTCTGTTTTTTTTTAATTTCAGCTGAATGACGTATACATATTTGGTGTATCCCTTATGCAACAGACATACTATATCCTGTGTTGTTTGATTATGTAACTTAATGATCAGTGAGTAATTCCATAGAAGAGAGTGGATTATTTGCAAATCAATGGCTGTTTTAATAATAATGGTAGTTTTTATCAACCACAATTAAATAGTTTCTATTACGCTTTTTGACTAATATGAGGAAGAAAATCTTTTCTTTGTTTTTCATAGTTCAGATGACCTTGAAACAGATAATAAGTCAATATGGATGAGTTACTGAATGTCAGAAATAATTCAAAAGGCGTTTTATTTCTATGTTCTGTGTAAACTAAAAATCTGTGAAGAGTAACTGAAATATCTTAATAGTTTAAAAACTTTTAAAATCCTTCCTTCTACACTGCAGTCACCTCAGATGCTCTTAAAATATTAAGAATCATATGGCTTTTGCTTTCTGTCTCTTCTTATTTAAACATTCTGCCCCTTAATTAAAACTGGATCAAAAGCCCCAGACTTTAAAAAAAAAATAAAAAAAAATCTGGTTTTAGAGTGCCTTGCTGTGGCCGTTAACACACAGAGCTTACTGCTGGGAAAGACTGGTGCTCAAAAGACAGAGGAAAATAGCACCTGCTTTCTCACGCTGGTTTATGTTTGCAGTCTTGATAAAAATGCAGGACAGCATATGCAGAAACTGTGTGGAAACACTATTCACATGGTAATTCCTTTGTATCTGAATAATTTCTTTTCAGGTGCCTGAATGAATGCCAGACTAGTGGGAGGATTCGAACATCCCTTCCCTTAAGTTAAGACGTTCCACATACACAATCTAACTGATGTCTTATACCAAAGACCACCACTTTGGGCTCAAAAATTAAACGTAGACTCACTGATTGAAATCAAACCCAAGTTAAATTAAATAATTTATCTTTAGATAAAAAAAGCTCAGATGAAATTTACCAAAACCTTAATTCTTCTAGATGAAAGGCAAAGGCATTGTAAAGCTTTCCTCATGTTATTTCCACTCATGTCTAGTGACAATACACAGAACTGGGCTGACACTTGCTAAATCTCAGTCAGATACAAAACACTATTTTTAATTAAGTTTATGTCACAGGCCAATGCAAAAAAACCCTAGATCAAAGGTAACATTCATGATCTGAGAAAAATAAGGGTAATCAAACTGGTAACATGAGTCAAGACAGGTGGATCAGAACACTGTACTTTTCTGAACTGATGTCATAGCATCTTAATCTTTGTTCAAGTTAGGAAAATGTCTAACCAAGTTCAAACATTCTGTACCCAGGGTTTCTGCTTCACATTTGATATGTTTGAAAATTAAAGCAAGTAATATTCCTATGTAAGCATGTCCAGTGTCATTTTGACAAGTTTCTTAAGACTGGCCAGTAACAACTTATAAAGTAATACTCTGACTGGAATGAAGTAGCTGGTCAAAATCTGTAGCCTCTCATATGCTGGAAGGCTAGCTGAACGTGGTATCAGTTTTAGTTCCAATACATAGGTATACTGGTATGTCACTAAATATCTATTTGCAGCATAAATTAAGCTAAAGGATTGCACCAATGCAAGGTAAAGATGCGCGAAGTAGCAAGTGGTCATTAGACTGCAAATCACTTTAAGTCTTCGTCTTTACTTTTTACCTCTCAAGCACTTTCTGTTCCAAATTACCATTCAGACTGGAAATGGGATATAGTTTAAAGTAGGAGCAAGGTGCACATCCTTTACAGTAGGCATCTCTACCTGTTCCTGTTTGCTCTAACTATGTTCTCATTACTCTTCTGCTGACCCAAAAAAAAAAAAAAAAAAGGCATTAATCAGTGTCTTGATTGCTACATTTCAACCCAAAAAGCTAAGTCAATTATGTTTTCCTACACAGACAGTGAATCTGTCCACATTCACTAAAAACTTACTCAAGATCATTAACAAACCATGCCTAAGTATGCTTATAATTTTGGCAAACCTTTTGGCATCCATAGCTAAGTGTCATTTTGGGAGTGAAACAATAAACTGGGCTCAGATTTGTATCATTTTAGTTTTGCTTACAGAAAGTTTTTGATTTTCTAATTGTTGAGACTCACTACTCCGAAAAGTTTGGTTATTTTTCTAAGACTAAAAAAAAGTATTAGTTCTACATATGACTAAAACATCTTGAATTTGGCCCATGTTCCTGAAAGGAATGGCTCAATTTTCCTTCTAGATGTGCACCACATAAAGGGAAAGAAAAAGAAGTGCTTTGAGTTTTGCTTTTTGCTTATTTTAATGAGAAATATAACTTCCAAAATAACTCAGAAGTAAAACAGAAAAATTGCTCAAGAAAATATGGGAACCTCTGTGCCACAAAATAGCTATTGATAGTTCATTTATAAACAATAGAGAAAACACGCAAACATGCATGTGGGCAAACTTTTTGGTTGCCAAAGGTGTTGAATGTGCCTGACACAGGTCGTGAGAAGTGTGCCAGGTGCCCAAGTGTGAGAAAACTTACAGAAGTCTACTCTTGTACCAATGGAGTTCAGTGTGTAAAGGCTAACAATTGTTCAATGCTGTCTGCTGGAAGGCAGAGGCCCATAGAACCTCTGACTCAGTGGCATGACTGAGAGTGCAAATAATTCTGCTCTCACCCACCAAATTGTGTGGCTGGTACATTAATGTTATTGGCAGCCATAACACAATAATGAACAATAATAAAGTAGATGATAAGATGCCCATACTTTCTTTCTAGTAGGGGGTAAATCAACAGATCTTCCCAGTACAGAGATGCAGGAGATAGTGTCAACTAGAAGTGGGGAACTCTGTGCTTATAAGTGGAAATATTCTGCAATCTCGGAAGAAAAATGTGAGGAAAGGTAATAGTCTACTGCCTTCTACCACCCTGTACTAAAAAGCCATTCCTGAAATGTATTATTTCCTAACTCAGTTTGAGAGCCTGTAAGCTCAATTTTCACAGTAATGTGGAAACTGATTGGCAGAAAGACAACTTGCATTTATTGACATGGAAAAAACCCAACCAAATCTCTCCTTTTTCCTAGTCACACCAATTAGTCATCTCAGCTTCAAGGAAATCAGGGACTTTTAGTAATGCAGACAAACTTGCCTGGATTGCATGAAGAAAAACAACAAAATAGAAAGAAAAGATTGTTTGAGAGGCAGTATCTCCAAGGAAGAATATAGCATTTGAAACGCCATTTTAATGATCAGTATAGTCTGAGACTGGAATAGTAAAAAAACCTCTCTCCACTGAATTTTTACATCCTTTAATGCTTTTCATCTTTGTCTTGAAAACGGGATTTATTCTACATTTATATTAAATCTGGGATTTTTTTATTATTATTTATATATGGCTCTGCATGTTTGGACTGTTTCTCAATCTTTTAGTTGTGGAATAACAATGTTATGGCTTCTGTAATTAGATCATCCACATTGTGAAGGGCTTGTTGGATACAGTGTCAGTCAGTAAGCATATTATTAGCCAAGATGAATTATAAATGAGGTCATGGGTTTGTGACTGTTGAGGTATTGTGTCGGGAAGCTGTTCTGGCTCTCTCTGTTTGTAAATGTGAAGGAAAGGGATTAAATGCAAATGCCACAGCCACTGCATTACTTGTAGGTTAGGGCTTCAAGTTTTTCATTTCAGTTGTTCTCAAAATCCCACTGACTGACATTTATCAGGTGTAGCAAGAAAAAAACCAAAACCAAACCTTAACTCTTGTCCTAATGCTGATGGGACAGATTTCTTGAACTATGGTCTGAGGAAAAACATATTAACTGTAATAAATAGGCCTTATAAAAGTTTTAAATCCTACTATAGCTAATCAATTTGAATAAGACATTTAAGATGTAAACAGCTTTTAAAAGTAAACAGAGCTTTACACTAAGTGACAGCTACTATTACATTTTCTGCTTCTGAGTGTGAGAAAATTAATGTACCAAGAAAATGCCTACTATTTAAAGACATCTTGCTCCAGACATTTTTAACAACTGAAATTTGCAGTGGGTAGACCACTGAAGTGTTTTGTCATTAAATTATGCACTGTACATTAGAAACATATGTACCACTGGAAACTTTACATGACAGAACAGTCTTCAAGGTCTGCCAATTTAGGATGCTGCTAAAACAGAAAACACAATATAAGTTACAGATTAGCTGGCCTACCTAAAAAAATCGAACAGAAACAGAGCAATGATTTTCTGTTCTGCAATACCACTCTATGTTTGAGAATTAAATAGTGGATTAAGACTTAATCCGAAGAATTTAGTGGTCTGAATTTGGAGAAAAAAAATTGAACACAGAAATTAATATAACTAAAGGTGATAAAGTCATATTGGAACATTATGTAGAAATTTACATAGCAGTGGTTTTGTTAGGAGTGATTCAAGTCCTGCTACGATTCAAGACCAAAATACTGAAAATCAGTTCCATTATTTATTTGGCATCTCTAGGATGTGGACTTTTTGTTTGATTTTATTTAGATAAAGAGAAATTATTTTGTTATGCTGTCTATCACAATGATTTTTATTTCATTTCTCAGAAACTTTTGTGTCTCCAAACCTCGGAATATTCATGTTATAGAAATATAAATTTTTGTTTTACGCAAACCACCTTGTGCAGGCTTATACTTCATGGTGCTTCTCTATGAGAGATGAAGCTAAAATGCCTAACTTCCCTCTTGTAAATGAACTGTGAAGTCAACAGTTGCTTTAAAGGAGGATTAAAAGGCTAGTAAGAAACCCAGTGTAGGCGTGCCTTAGTTCCCTGATCCAATAGCTGTCAGTGTTCTCTACGTTCAGTAGGTTTAAGAAATTGGATTGTAAATAGGCTTTATACAGGAAAAGAATTTAACTCAATTTTTTTCATTTCTTGAATATTTGTACTGACACATATTACAAAAGTTTCTGTTCTTCAAAAGGTTGGTTGCTATGATCTTCAAGCACAGAAAAGAGTATGTGTTTTCTGAAGTGATGACTTTGACGCTGACGCTGCTCAGCAGTGAATATTGTCTGGAGACTTTGTCAATTCTGTCAAGGAAAATTGGGTTTCTGAGTGAAGATGGGTAATTCTTGCATGTAAAATTTGTGATTTTAATATACATTATGTTTTTTGCCTCCCCTACTGTCATTTAATCTGTGGGCCTTTTCCCTTTGGTGAAGGTGATGAAAAATAACCACGACTTTGTATTCCTACTCTTTCCCAGCAAACACCCACCCCCTTTCCCATTCAGCTGTCTGAGATGGGCAGTATGAGTTGTCCTAAGATAAGAACACCAGGTCAGTATTGCAGGAGGAGATGTCTGGATGGTTGCATAATTAATGCATTCCAGAAATGGGGTGTAGCAGGTTCAGTTCCTAAACAGGGCAGAAGTAGGTGCACATTGGCCTGCAAAAGAATATAAAAGACTGTTGGAGACTGACCAACTGGGCAAACTGGTTTTTCAAGGTTGCAGGCAGCTTCTGTTTGCATATCCTCCTCTCCCCTTCTCCTGCTCCTTCCTCACAGGGATGCCTGCAGGTCACTACTGAAGACTGGGAACACTTTTTTGGATGGCTGAGTGAAAGAGCTAAGATCCAGTCAAATATGGAGACAAAATCTTAAAGTAACTATATAAGTAACTTGTTGATTCACATTTCTGAATTCTGTAAGGCAAGAAAATGTAAACCTATACATTTCTAGCCCAACCTGCTTATAACTCTTTAGACACAGACCAAATCTGAGACGAAGTAGACCTAGCCACACGTAGCCTTCTCCAAGTTTAGAAAGCAAGGGGGTCTCACTGAAGCTCATGACTAAACAGCCTCATAATAAAGATCTGGTTCTACTATAATCTGTAGAAATAGATGATGGAGTTGTTATTTAGACATTGCACTGGTAATATTTAGATGCTGTATTAGCAATAAATCTAATCATAATCATCCACCATTATCACATATTTCTCATGCCTGGTGAAGAAACTATTCTCAACTACTCTGCTTCACCTTCCTAGGCTTTATTCTGCTCTCACCTCAATTTTAAGTGAGTCCATCAATAGAGATATGGTTAGATGGAAATAAAGCTACTGGCAAAATGCAGCTTTTGAAGAGGAGATTAGTTATCTATCTCCAACATCCACAATTCAAACAGCAAAACTGAAGGAAATAGATTGGGAACAAAGAGCACAAAATTTATCTTCTCTTACAAAAACAGGACTGTGCATTAGGTTGGGTTGCAGGTTAGGAAAAACAAGAATTTAAGTCTCAGAATCTTTCAAAAATTATGCTTATGCCACTGTTTGATGAGAATAAGGCCAAATCTGCTTCTGACAATTGCTGAAAACAACATTCACGGGAATAGCTCATAACAGGGAAATGCTACTTAGTTTACAGATTTTAAAGCAAAATTAGGACCAAAGCACTTCATTAGTTTATGAATTATATGATGCATCAGCACTCAGTGGACAACACATTCAGGATCAATAGCAATAACAGATGAACTATAATACCAGGCAAAAAAAATAACACCCATATGCAGATGCACACAGGCACATATGTAGACACAGACAGGGTCGCATGCATATCCCCCCTGTCACACAATCTTTGGGGATTACAGTTGCACCCATAAGGTCCCAACAACTCACTTGATCAGACTATTAGAAAAGCTTACAGTTTTTTAAGTACCCTGAGTCAGATGCAAGGGAGAAATACAGACAAGAGGTTCTCAAGAAGTCAAAACAACATAAAACTATACTGGCAAATTCAGAAAATCAGAGAACTTTGCCATAAGTTTAGATCAGCATTCAATCAACATAAAACATTTTACAAAGCACTAACTTAGACTATTTAATTTAGCAAACTCCAAATCCATCTGATTTCAAGTTACACAAAACAGCAAAAAGGGAATTAGAAGATGCAGAAAGAGAGAGAAAGACAGAAAAGATGTAGAAAAGAACAAATATAGCTACCAGTCCTGGTTCCAGCAGTGTTCAGCTGGTAGAATTTCCAAGAGGAGGTGGGGTCAGGACGTGTGCTTGCCACAGGCTTCCATTGAAATACTCTTTGGCCTTCCTGGGCCCTTCCCCCAGGTGGGACTTGTGGTCATTCGGCCCCTGCAAGGCCAGGCTGGGGCTCCAGGGGTGGGGTGCGGGCGCTGCCTCCGGTGTGCCAGGGACTGGCGGCCCCTGCGGGGCTGGGACACAGGCTCGGGCTGGGCTGTGCGGGGCAGGGCCTCGCTCGCCAGGGCACGGCCCGGCCTGCGCCCTCCCCTCACACACACACCCCAAACGTTCCAGACAGCAATGCTCACAGTCTCTCACAACACCCCACTTCTGGATGTGAATGTTCCCCTCTGTACCTGCATACCCTTCCTAGGGGAGTTGGATATTTCAGCATTTCTTTCACCTGCACTGCACCCCAGAACAGGCTGACCTGTGTTTATTTTCCCTGAGATTTTAACAATAGCAGCTGTTTTTGCTAATATTTGCCTAAATAATAGTTCTATATTCTGTGTGTATTTCTTTTATAAAATGCATATGTCAGAAAAGACCAGTTTTAAGAGAAAAAACCCAAAGAAACAATGAAACACATAATGAAGCAGATTTTGCTCTTGTAAAGCCTAATAGAATAAGCTACTGACTATCCTCAAGGTTCTTCTTGTTTTGTTGGTAGATTTTTAATTTTTTTAACCTAAACTATTATTTATTTCTTAATAGATCATTGTCTGGACTTAGGTTTTGCCTATTCTAGCAGGACCAGTGATGTCTAATTTGAAACAAAGTCAATTTTTGATACAATCATTAGCCCATGATTAGCAGCATCCTTGTAGAAAACCGCCCACAATGAACAATCCCATATTTTGTGGTTTCAGCACGGAAAGTATGCGGCATCATTGTAATTGGACCTTAAGTAACTGCAGATTATTCTCTCGGACATAATTATTCAATTTTTCTTGGATCTTACTGGATAAAAACATGGGATGTTTTGAGATAAGTTTTTTTGCCCGTTGTTTAGTAGGAAGGCAAAGAGTGAGGGCTTGGCTGCAGTCAGTGCAGATCTGTAAGGAGTCTCTGCTCCCTGGTTGTATTTGTTCAGTTGCTCAGAAGCTAATTTTTAGTTTTGCTGAAAGATTAAAAAGCAACTTGTCCCTTTGTGGGTATGTTACTAATCAATGACTTGATGACAAACAAGAATTAATATTAGATCTCTTTAGAGGAAAACAAGATATGAGAGGAAGAAAAGATCACAAGAAGTATATTAATACAACATTCGTGGATTTCCTCTCTGTTTCCTCCTCTAACTAGGTGGTACTTTGAAGCTGTCAGAGATGTGATGACACATCCCTAGAGTAGTAACAAGTAAGAGCCTGAAATCTTGACTCTTTCTGACTTGAAAAGATAAACTAAATGTAGGTTTTACTGGATGACTTCAACAGAAGGAGTTGGCTGAATATCTGCTGTTTATGTTATAGTCAACTTTATATTCTGTTTTCATTGAACAGAGAATAATGACGATGCTTTATGGAAACAGTTGTGACTTAAGTGGAAAAGTTGTGAGGAAAAAAAAAAGGATGTGCTAGAAAGTAAAAAGGGGGAAGTGACCCTGAGCAACTGACATAGAGATAGAAGATAAACAAAGTATTTGTGGTGGAAGGTTGAAGGAAAAAATTACTGATTTCCAGTAATATTAGGGTGATGTGGCCAGTATTGAATATCAATCAAGAAAGAATAATGTCCCCTTTCTCTGCAAGCCTGATAACAACAAGGCTAAATTTTAACTTGTGTTTTAGGGGGCTGACTTTCTAGGCTTGCAGAAAGTTGTGTATTGTGAGCATGTGTGCCAAGAAGCGGACTGTGTTATTTTTTAGATGCATGAGATATGAGAAGGCTCTGCTTTCTTAAAATATGACCAACGAAAAGAACCCTTTACTATTGAAAAATTGATGTATTTACAATTACTAAGGTGTTTCAATTATACTCCTTGACTTCAGCCTCAGCCACAGACAGACCTTGCACTATTTAGTAATCTGAGACAGAAGACTATCACAGATTCAAAATCAATTAAGTTGGAAAAGACCTCTGCCATCGTCATGAGTCCAGCTTATGACTCAATACCATCTTGTCAACTAAATCATGGCACTCAGTGCCACATCGTCTTCTCTTAAACATCTCCAGGGACAATGACTCCACCACCTCCCTGGGCAGTCCATTCCAATGCCCAGTCACCCTTTCTGTGAAGAACTTCTTCCTAATGTCCAACTTAAATTATGTAGAATTCCCAAAGAAACTGGGACTTTTATCTTGTTAAAGAATTTATTCCTATTGAATGATCTTTCCCCAGCACTTTTGCATCCAGATGGGCTACAGAGAATCTGTTGATAACAGAGTAACATGCCCTTTGGTCTACTATGTATTATGAATGTGTGGTTTCAAAACTACAACTAGACTCTATGCAACGCTTTCTGTACAACAGAATACCACAGATGAAGGAGGATGAGATAAGGGTGGAGCTGGGGGATTCTCCACTGCATTCCTCTTTATTCTGTAGCCACTACCTACCACAGATCCACACTTGTTTTTACTCCAGTGATCTTTTTGTTATCAGCTGTCTCATGTGCTGGCTTATAGGAGACTATTTCCTGGGATAATGCATAACAAAGCTTAAAGTTCGTAGTTACTCTGTCCATAACACCTGAGTATAATTGGGAGTTTTTCACTTATAGAACCCACACAAGGATTATTGTTTACCTTGAAATAGCTGATTGTTAAATTTTCTGTAATATAATCGTGTCTTCTGTGTCACTGCAGAACCATTAAGTTTCTGAGACATACATATTATTATGCTTTGAATTTCTGCTGGAATGCAGAAAAAAAAAAAAGAAGACTTTCCAAATGTTTTATTTCTAAGTGGATCTATTTGGATTCTTTGTTCTTACAATTCACTACTGTTGTAGAAATAAATTGTATTTCTGAGAAATTTTAACTGCTGAAGTTTTGACTATTTCCTTAATAGTGAAACACTTCTAGTAACTTGAGCAAGCCTAATGATGCCAAATTTTGCCCTCCCGTGACCTCTACTCTTTCTGAGCCTGTGTTTTTGCTAGAGAATGCTGAGATCTGGATTTCACTGTCAAGGAATGCCTTGGAAGGTAAGTTTTTCCACGTGACAGAGGTAAGTGTTTGGCTTTCAAGGCCTCTCTATTATAATTCTTAAACTTTTATTTCCAAATGGGGAACAGAAGGAGTAATAAAAATGTGCAAAATGTATGTTCTGAGGGAGAGGTGAGTAGGCAATGTATCACAAATTTTAATGTGCATACAGTTATGAGGTAACCACATCTTGGAAAATCTGACACACTTTGGTTGTTGATGTTTTCTTTTTACTTTGTTCGCTCACACTTCTAAGAAAGAAGTGCATATTTAAACGCAGATCAGAGAAAGATGATGGACTGAGGGCTTCATAGTAGTAGGATATAGACTTATCCACTCATCACAGGGACAGCCAGTAATGGTACTCGCCTGAAGTCACTTCTCTTTAGTGAATGCTAGATAGTGCATATGAGTGAACCAAGAAACTTTTTATTCTTAAGGAGGTATGCCCACTGCTTACTTTCCAGCTTTCCTGGCAGATTCAACAGAGGTCAAGATTGAATGGCGACTGAGAATAGTCTATAAGAAATTGGAAGTCCTTGCACCTTGGGTCAAGTCCTTGGATCTTGAGTGGTGTAGCATGCCTCTTTTAGGCATTTGGATGGAGAGATGACTGTAAGACAGCAGCTCAGCAACTGACATATTCGTCAAGCTAATGAGAAAATAAGAGACAGTTACAACAGATTGAAAAGTACTGCTAGGGCTCATGAAGGTTTCCTGAGGTCTCTAAGAGGAAACAGGGTAGTTTTCTAAATGTGATATTCCAGTGGGCATCACAATGGACATAAGATTTTCAATATACTGAAAAGTGGGCTGTGAGATACACTAACCTGAATGGGCTAGTACACTAAATGAGATACACAGCTCCCATCTCAGTTAAGCATATATGTGATATCCTGCTCAAGGACTCCTGATTAGTCATTTCGTTTACTTCTAGAGGACAACAGATAGTTTAGAAAAGATAAACTAATACCCAGAAGCTAATTCTCTTTTCCTATTTACCTTACTTCCCATCCCGCACAGGGGTATTTTTGTTAAAATAGTACATAACACTCATAACACAGAACTTGGGGGTACAAAAAAAATTACCGACAATTATCAAAAGACCCCCAAAGCCGTCTGAGGGGGTTTTTGAACAAGGAACTAAGATTACATTATCTAGAGTTTCATAATTGTAGCAAAATTGTTGATTTTTTTTTCTGATAAAATAAATCGTTGTACTCATTAAAAAAAAAAATCATAATTTTGGAAATCTTTTTAAGTAAAGGTATTTAGGAGGTCTAAGTTATTTTATGTGAACAGTTGTTAGAAATCTGTGTGAAATCAGAACACAGAAAAGAATTTAAACTTGAACCAGCTTGTTAGGAAGACTGCAGTCAAAATCAAAGCTTTAAATCAATCTAAATATGTAATAGTACAGAAAATTCTTCTTTCAAAAGTGTATCCAACTTTCTACTACAAAAATAATGTATGAGTTTTGCTACACTTGTTAAATTCTGCCAGCTCTCCTCAGACAAAGTGCTAGGATTAATTTTTCCTCTACCATTGCTTCATTTTAAAATTTTTTCAAAGATTGTGTTTCGTTGTTCTTGCCATGAAACTTAATAGGCCACTTGCCCATCTCAAAAAGAATATGGAATCATTAATGCCTTAGCTCCACAATTATTTTGGACATAAAAGTTTGGCATTTACCCAGATATCTTTGACTGTCCTTTGTGACCTTCACTAATAAGGTGATTTTGAAAACAAATCAGTTGACTCTTCTGACTTTAGAAGGAAAGAAACGAATTAATTTCCTGTTTGTTAGTTTAACTATTAGGTTATGGAAGTGCTTTACTGAAGTATTTTTCATTGCATAAAGACTGAAAAGGTATCATCAACTCCAACTCTCTTCTCCTCTCTAAAGACAGCAACCTAAAACTAAATCATATGACATTACCCAGGTGCTCCTTGAACTCTGACAGCCTTCTCAGACTTTACTCCTCCAGGTGAACAAGCCAAGTAACCTCAGTTGCTATATAGAATTCCTTCTCTTGAGGTCTTTCAGCGTCTTGATCATCCTCCTCTGGACACATTCCAGTACTTTGACATCCTTCTTATATTGCAGCACTCAAAACTGCACACAGAACTCACAGTAAGGGAGATCCAGCACAGAACACAGAGGGACAATCCCCTCCCTCAACTGTCCAGCAATGCTGTGCATGATGCATCTCAGGACATGGTTGACCCTCCTGGCTGCCAGGGCGCTGCTGACTCGTGTTCAACTTCCTGTTGACCCAAAGACCCAGATGTCTCCTTGGGGCTGCTCTCCAGCCTCGTTTCCCAGTTTGCATGCATGACCAGGATTACCACATTTCAGGTGGAGAATCCTGCACCTGTTAAAATGAAAACAGTTCAGGATTGCCCAGCCCTCTAGTCTATCCAAATCTCACTGCAAGGCCTCTCTGCTCTGAAAGAAGCCAAAAATTTCTCCCATCTTTGTATCATTGACAACCTTTCTTAATCTATATTTGATTCCTGCATCCATGTAATTTGTAAAACCATTAAAGAGCACTGACACTAAAACTGAGCCTTCAATGTGAGCCTCTCAAATGATTTGTTATCAAAGAGTATGCACATTTAGACTTTTACATACACAGCAGCAAGCCCAACCATATAGGTAAGTCTAAGGTGCTTAAAAGATATATAGTGATCGAAACGTTGTTACTATTTGTGTGGATAATGAACTCAGCTTTTTCAAGATCTGAGAAAAAGTACGTTGAATTAGTTCTTTAAGTATACCTTCATTTTCAGTGAATCTAATAAGGGATAGTGTCCCCCAAATCTTTTAAATCTGGGTAAGTTAATAGCCAGAAACAGTAACGCTGGTTTGCGCATTGCAGTAGAATGTAAGGAAAAGAAAAACAAAAAAAGTGCTCTTGTAGAAGAGCACCAAAAAACAATAGTAATTCTAATAAATGTTTTAAGTTTGCTCTCTTTTACATGCTGTGGCTAGTTAATGTCATCAACTGCAATGCACTTTATCAAGTAAAGGATGGTTTTAATTTGTCTTTCTTTTGTGAATCGTTTGCTTACTTGCCATTTGTTTTTCTTCCAAAAGGCTGTTAATTTCCAGTTTCTGTCACTGTGAATATCAAAACCAGGATTGGATTTAGAGAAAACAAGCATTTATAAGTTCATTTTTCATTGTCTTTTATCCCTGAAATTCATGCATCCTAAACTTTTTTAAAACTCTGGTGCATTCAAATTTCCTTTGTTCTTTTACTGTTTCATCATGAAGCTCAACCATTACTTTTCTGAGTGTCTCTTCATTAAACCCTTTGTTTTAACTATTTTGTAAAGAGTTTCTAAAGAAAGAGGGTGTGTAGTGCATCTGATGTGTCTTGGTACGCTTTCTCTATGACAAGTTTTCAGTAGATCTGATGGATGTTATGTGTGTAGACTTTATTGTGAAGGCATTACATATTTTATCTGTTTATTGTGCTCACTCAGCATTTCCAGAAAGCAAAAAAAAAAAAAAAAAAGCAGCCAAAGCTTTTAATTTTCATTGTAAGAGGACTTTTCCATAAAGAACTGTGGAAAACATCTTGTTTCGTTGCTCTTGGTCCAGGGATTTTCAGTACCTGATGAAATCAGTGCCAACCTAGAAATTTAGAGTGAAAAATCATTCATATTGAGAACCTGATGTTGGTACTCCAGCATTTTTTAGTCTTTTTATTTCAGGCAATTGGAATGCATCCTCTGGGCTTATTTCATCCGTGTGTTCCAGGAGTGTTCTGTGATATGAACCAAAATATAAATGGAGACAATTGCAATATTTGTTTCAAGATAATACTCCTGATACAAACAAAACACTAAAGTAGGTACATCCATAAACTGTTGGTTCTGCTTATCTGATTTCCTGTTTCTTGCAAATATTTTCCAAATCACTGAAGCTCCTCCTTCTATAATTATTGATTACTTTCTTTTGTGGAATATTTTGAAGTAAGTTTACCTGAAATCTGATGAGTCATGTTTAGAGAATTATAGAGGTATGTTTTGGGAAAAAAGGCTAAATTTAATGGAATCATAGAAGAGTTTGGATTGGAAGGGACCTTTTAAAGGTCATCTGCAATGATCAGGGACATCTAGAACTAGATCAGGTCGCTCAGAGCCTCATTCAACCTGACCTTGAATGTTTCCAGCTACCATTCATCACCTCTCTGGGCAACTTGTCTCATTGTCTCACCACAGACATTGTAAAAACATTCTTTGTTATAGCTAATTTAAATTGACTCCCTTTCAGTGTAAAGCCTTTCCCCATCGTCCTATCACTTCACGCTCTTGTAAAAAGTCTGTCTCCCACTCTGTAGACCCCCTCTGGGCACTGAAATCCTGCTATAAAATCTCTCTGGAGCTTTCGCGTCACCAGGCTGAGCAGTTCCAACTCTTTCAGTCCGTCTTCATAGGAGACGTGCTCCAGCCCTCTGATCCTCCTCATGGCCTCCTCTGGACTTGGTCCAATAACATGATGTCCTTCTTGTGTGTGGTGCTCCATAGCTAGATGCAGCACTCTGGCTGAGGTCTCACCAGAGCAGAGCAGAAGGGCAGAATTTCCTCCCTCGACCTGGTGGCCACGCTGCTTTGGATACAGCCCAGGGTGTGTTTGATTTTCTGGACTGCAAGTGCACATTGTCAGGTCATGTCAAATTTTTTGTCCACTAGCACCCCCAAGTCCTTCTCGGCAGGACTTCTTGTAATCCCTTCATCCCACAGCCTGTGTTGATACCAGGGGTTGCCCTGACCCAGGTGCAGCACCTTGTGCTTGGTCTTGTTAAACCTCATGAGATTCCCATGGGCCCAGTACTCAAGCTTGTCCAGGTTCCTCTGGATGGCATCCTGTCCTTCAGGTGTGGCAACAGCACCACTCAGCTTGCTGTCATCAGCAAATTTGCTGAGTGTGCACTTGATCCCTTTGTCCATGTCAATGATGAAGTCTTTGAACACTATGGGTCCCAATACAGACTGCTGAGGGACACCCTTTGTCACCAGTGTCCATTGAGATACTGAGCCATTGACCTCTACACTGGATAAGATTGTCTAAACCAATTCAATTCATGGAATGGTCCACCCTTCAAATCCATCTCTTTCCAATTTAGAGAACAGGATGTTGTCGGGGCCCGTGTCAAAGGCTTTACAGAAGTCCAGATAAAAAAGACATCTGGAACTCTTCTATGTAAATGACACCAGTAACTGTCCATGGATATAGTCAATCCGTCATTAACCACTGGGTTGGTTGGGCAGGACTTGCCCTTGGTGAAGCCACACTGACTATCTCTGATCATTTCTGTGCCCTGTCTGTGCCTTAGCACAGCTTCTAGGAGGATCTTTCCCAGGATCTTCCCAGGCACAGAGGGGAGGCTGACAGGGCAGTAGCTCCCAAGGTCCTCCTTTCTACCCTTTATAAAGATGGGTACAATGTTTCCCCTTTTCCAGTCCCCTGGGACTTCACCTGACTGTCATCACTTTTCAAGTATCATGGAGAATGGCTTGGAAACTACATCAGTGAATTCCCTCAGGACTCTGAGATGAGTTCCGTCTGATCCTATGGACTTATGTATATTGAGGTCTCTCAGGTAGTCACGGACCTGATCTTTACTTACAGTGGGACTTTGCTCCCCTAGTCCTTGCCTTGCATTATATCCAGTTGAGAGGTATGGAAAGATGAGTTGCCATGGAAGACTAAGGCAAAACTTGTTTAGTATCCCTTTTGTTCTTGGAATAATGTTATTTTTCTTTTTAAAATATCTTACGGCAGACGGATTTAGGAGGAATAAGGAATGGTGATTTCTTTTAGCTTTTATGCCAGAATAAATGCCAGATTTTTACCTGAATGTCAAGGAACAAGCAGCTTGGACAGCCACATACTATTTCTTTGTATAAATGACAGGACATAAAATAGTGTTGTTGGCAGAAACTGAGCAGAACAAAATGAACCAAAAGGTAAAATCTGAAACTTCGCAATGGGCAAAAAAGTCACAGAATACATGGTGTTCAGTCAGTGGCATCCAAGAAATTTCATGTTTCTGGAGTCCCTGTGTCTCTGAACAGAGTAAAAGCAAAAATGTCATCATGAAAGTGTTGACAGATGGCTTTTATGAACTGTAGAGTAAGTTTGACACATAATGCTTTTGAAGAACACTGTATAGAATAAACTAGGCTGCAATATTTTTTAGATTAATTATTGTGACTGTGATCTTCCACTATGGTTATAAACATTCTTTATACAATTTGGGGTTATGTGTTTTCCTTTTGAACTTTCCCTTTGACAATAACACTTTATTCTTAGCATGCAATTTAGACAGCTTATGCTTAATGAAATGTGGCACACTTTTTCTGGATCTGACATGTTTTGTATTGTGTGGTCTGTTTCTTATGTTTCAAGATGTCTGTAAAAATAAAAAATAAGAAAAAGAGCTTGTGAGTTTTTTTCTTGCCTTTAAACCATAATCTTATGCATTGCTGAAAATGTAATTTTAAAAGATTAGTGTGATCTATCACCTCAGTTTCCTTTTCCATTAATTTAGACTAAAATATATTTTCAAACACTGATTGTTACAAGATCCATACCCTTGTGCAAAATATCCGTGGAAAGTAAATTAAAAGTAAAGATGCTTTGGACATTTTGTGTCTCTTTAAGATATTGCAATCCATTGATCGCAGTTTGTGCAGTATGGACCAGATGATCAACATTTTGAAAGAAAATTTAGTTTTGTTTCAGAGGTTGTGGGAAGAGTTTTCCTTTCCTGCTCCTAACATGTATACTCCTCTGCTAGCACTGAAACATGATGGGATACTTGCCACTTAGAATTTCATAAATACAAACAGAAAAACTTCAAATTAAAAAAACTCAAAATTTTGCAATATCAAAACCCAAAGTGCTCACCTTTATTCTGTATTGATTCTGTGTTTTTATGAAATTTATCACAGAATATAAGTTCAAGGGAGATGGAAATATTTGCTGTTAGAGGTCCAAATTAATATTGGACGGACATTCTTTGTTTGCCTACTTAACTTCAGTATTTCACCTTTTCCCGAGAGCCATCTTTATGCTAGTGGGGATATAACCTCTTTGGTGTGTGTGTTTCATTTTAATATGAATCTTCACATTGTTTAGTGAAACGAACAAATGAAAGCGCTCTATTTCTTACACACTGATATATGTGGTTTATGCTTTGCATGCTTTTAATTTAATAGGGCAGTACTTTCCATTAAAAGATGTCTCTCATTACAAGGAATGTTGTTATGGAACTGTGTGCATTAAGCTTGATTCTCACTCAATTTAAAAGAAATACTTTGGAAACAAATACATCAAAGCACAGGAAAATGGTTAATAGGCATTCTGTTTTCAAACAGATGAGCAAATTCATGGGATGAGTGGGGCCTCTGGGTCAAATAAAGCAACCAAATAATCTTAAATGGGGTGGCAGAATTTATGTAAATAAACCTACTGATATATACGTGCAGCTTTCTGGCTTTTCTTTCATAACCACTTGTTCTTTCCCTGCTACTGAAAAAATGATGTGCTTTTTAAAACTTTTTTTTTCTACAGCTGACCCTTTATGTGGGGAAACTGTTTCATTCTTCCTCTGTAAAATGCACTAGTTAGCAAGTGATATTCTTGCTGTCCAATTCAAATCCTATATACATCTTCTATTGCCAAAACCTTGCTTACATTAGTTTCAGCTTTAGGAATGAAGTTTGACGATCTGAGTCTGGTTTCTGGTGAAAAGCTGCTCATATTGCAAGAAAACTTCTTAGCAGGTACTACTGATTTTCAGATGCATAGAAGAACTTTTTTAATGGTAAAACAAGTCGAAAGGACAAAAATACAGAACTATTCACTCATTCTTCAATGTTCCATCTTCTAAGAAAAATGCAGTAAGTTTCTCATAAATTCAATGTGATTTTTTGCTGTTTCAATTACCCTGTCAAGTTACATTTCTATTATAAGAAAATTGTTAATTATCTTACAAATTTAGCACTCTCCTAAGTTCAATAAGAATGTAGAAAGCAAGAAAAACCACAATTATTACTTCCTCTAAAATCCCTGGCAGAAAAGATCTGAATTTCTGATCATTCTACTATTCTTTCTTCAAATACCTCCACATCTGTATCTGGAGCAAATTATCACTTCCAGGCTTAGTCCCTGATTTTACAACTAATTCAAATAATCAGCACCCTGGACCCATAGGGAAATAATTGCACTCCAATGGAGGTTTTTAAGGGAACACAGGTAAAGCAATACAGAACTCATACCTATGTGGATAATGTTGTTAGACCCTCTAGTCTAAACTTCTTTTAAAAGATGAACCCTCTTTGCTTTTCATATCTCCTGAAAATGTAGGGGGGTTTTTTGTTTGTTTTGGCTATTTTTATTCACATTTATTTTATTTAAGGATTTTAATTGAAATTTTATGGCTACAAGGAAACGTTTTGTTTCTTAATATAAATGTTCTCGTGATGCTTTGAAATTTAAAGCTCTCATATAATGGCATATTGCTTATGGCGGTAAGTAATAGGTTTATTTTTTGCTTTGTTTTATTTTTTTTAATCAAGAAATAAATACTAAATTTAGATTAATAAATCTAAAATGAACAGGAAGGTAGTCTTCTTGAGGCAAAGGGGTATAAATTCTCAAGTATGATGTGGATTTAGTGGTGGTTTAAAAAACAAACTATTTACTCAGCAGTTCATAAGGGTATTCATGAGTCAAACCTAAGGTGTTGCTGTTGAATACTGTAATTTTAAGAGTTAAATACACCTTAAAACCCTATTATTCTCATTTCCGGTTAAATATCTGTTTCTGGTTCTGGACATATGTTATTAGGTCCTGCAGAATTATAAATATTGTAGGTTACGTAATTTCTGACCCTATGGGACCGAGACATCAATCTCTGGGTCACTGACATTTTAAACTTGGTGTCAGTTTTTAGACTTTTGTCTGTTTTGCCAAACTCAGTCATTATTGTTTGAGCCAGTTGGACAAAAAACCAGGTCTGTCTGGCTGTTCTGGCAGGCATTTCTTCCCAGCTGGTCTGTCTATAGTTGGTTTCTGCTGGATCTCCAAGTAATTAGCAATTTGGCCTTGGTGAAAGGCTTCTAAATGAGAGGAGGTGTTCTAGCCAGTCAGTAAATCACTGGTCCTTTCCCACTGTTTGGTCTAATAAATATTATATGGTAGATGGCCCATACTTTTTCCCTGACTGCTAAATGTTCTGCTTTTATTTCCTCTAATTCCTATGGGAGTTTTTTTAAGAGACCTGACCAACGTCCTGACAGAAGTTAATGGCAGAAATTACACACTAGAGATTTGGATAGGTTTTGTCTTTACAGAAAGAATATTAATTAATTAATTAATAAGGAAAACATCAAATGCCGAACAAAACAACCAAAAACCCCTCCAAACCAAAACCAACATTTCTCTCCATGCCTCCATGTCAACAACCCCCAAAAAACAATGCTTTTTTTCCTTTCCATAGATTCTGAGTAGATGCACAAAGGAAATTAGATATGCATAGCTGTTCATGTAATCCCCACTTTGAGTTAAAAGTTTAGCTCTCCTATCCAAATACTGGATAGAGCAAACAAAACAATATGTCTGGCACTTTAAGACAATGATAATTCAGCTCCCTCACACTGTGCGGATATATTTTCAGAAGAGAAGCAGATTCCATAGCCTGGGAATGGTACTTTCCTAAAGCCACCTTCTGGAGAATGGTTAAAAACACTTTATGACTGCTCAGGCATCTACGGATTGTAATGTTAACATTTTTTTAGCGTGAAGATAAAAGACAAGGTTTGTAGAGAGACTCGACAGCTTTTATCTGACTGCATTTTTACATTGATGGAAAACCAGCATGCTATAAGCACGCTAAGATCATCTTTGGGGGAAAATTATGCTCGAAAAATGGTATTTGCCACAGTAAATTTGGTATAAGCAAGTCAGTGGAAATCTGGAGGAGATTATATGTTTCAAGGAATTCAGGTGCACGGAGTTATTTTTTTCATCCACGGCAGAAATTCACAAATATAAAATTTGTAATTTTTAGTTTATATTACATTTAAATTTCATTTTATAGCATCTGATTTACATCTAACCTGAACATAGTAGCACACAGGGGAAAATATCTACTAAGGACATAGAAATAAGTCATTAAAAAAGGTGACAATTGCATTGGGATGTGAGCCTTTCACGTCCTGAGGTCTAAGTCAGTCTGAATTTCAGTGCCGTGTATCTGACACAATGGGCCATATTTTTTCCATTAGATATATAATGCCAGAAAACTTTTTGACGTCAATGAAAGTTTTGTATATGCCTATGAAGGGAGAGCTTGTCCCACTGTGGTTTTCTACGTTATTGTGTGTTTTCCAGCAATAACAAAGGGCAGCCTCTGTTTGTCTTTCAAAGTACAACTTTGCCACCCGGATTTCAGAGGCTTCGGCTGTGTTATTACTCAGTGTGGAACAACTGAGTTGGGATAAAGAAGGAAAGATTCACATGTGCACAATAGAGCTACAGTTTTCATATAGAAAAATTGCCATTCACATGCTGGGGGTGGAGTGAGGAGGAGGGACAGGATATGTGATCCAATAGTTAAGAATCTTTTTCATATAACCATATGACACCACATCACAAGTGGTGCCATATATCCCCACATCACAAGGCTTTGAGAAATTATGGCATACACTGATACATACCACTTGAAGTGAAAGGAAGATGGCAAATATATTGACCCTACATTGACCAACAGAAAAGTTAGTTTACAGAGACTGTGCCCTGCAGATCCATTAAAGCTTATTAGTTTGAGTGTAAAGTCATTGTTTTAAAAAGTCCTGCTTTACAATCTGTGAAAATAAGCTGTAAAGCATGTGTAGTGTATATGATTATCTCTTCTGGTCTCATTTCATACACCAGAGTTTGGAAGGCATTCAAATTCATGGTTTTGTTTAATTAAAGTATTATAATTAGCCTACTAATATAGTCATTCACTCATCATCGTAACTGAATTCCAAGATGCTTTACATGCACATTTCTAATCAATTATGTTGTATGTTTTTGTAGATCTTATCTTTCTTTTTTAAATGGATATATGAAAATATTTATTTTTATCATTTACCTTCTCCTCTTGTGATCTGTGTACAGATCAGTATGTTGGACTAACTTAAGCCTTTAGAAGACAGTATGAGTTCAGAAGAGAAATTTCTTTTCTTCTTACGAAGATAAACTTAGAAGTCTACACGGTATTTTGATCAGTGGATTGAGGTACAACAGAACAAAAACATATGTGTATAATTAAAGCTGTTCACTACAGTACATGTACTTGAGCTGAGAAAAATTACAGAGTATTTGTCACATTTTCAAAAAAAATTGCAGATGTTAGAAAGCTGAAGATGTATTTGTTTTATTTGTGGACTATAAGAGGTTTAAGCCATGAAGTTATGGAAGACTACCCTTTTTTCTTTTTCCTGTGATGGTTGCTTCCACACTTATGTCTTCTTATTCCTTTCATTTAGACCAGTAAATATCTTTAGGACCACATATCTCCTTGTTTTCTTCACCAATGACTAGGAGATGACTAGAAGTGGGAGCGTTCATATAGTCATGAGTTTTGGTCGTATTTGAAATATGATGATATGTTTGAACAACTTACTAGTTCTTTTGTTGGTTTGGTTTTTCTTTGGTGTTTTGGGTTGGTTTTTTTGGTGGTTTGTTGTTTTGGTTTTTTTTTTACTGATTCCAGCAAATTTATGATTGTACTTAAAATTAAATATTTACGTATTATCCTGAGTACAAAGGAACTTACTTGCCCATGTGATTCTGAAAAACTTGCAGTAACAGAAGGAGGGCAGTCTTATTACTTACTAAAATAATAGGCTAAAATTCCTGTTGACTTTTATTACCATTTCTTTCATATTTGAATACTTAAAGATTATGGAAATATCATTTGCATTCTTCAAATGCAAATGTGATTTAATTTCTATTCATAGTAGAATCTTTTCTGATACCTTTTTTTTGGAGGTACCTACAGATTTTGGATTATGTTTAGGAGTAAAACCCAGTCAAATGTTAGGATTGTGGATGTCTGACCCATAGCTCTTTGTGAATACATACTGTGTCATACAGTATCTTCAGTGCATGGAGTTTTTTTTTATTAGAACTCAGAGTGAAAGAATGGCTGATGACCTTGACATACAGAAAAGTTTTGTGAATGGTATGATAAACATAAATGGGGAATGCTTGCATATTGTTACTTGTAAAATAAATAGAAAAAAACTTTCAAAATTAACAGGCATCAGTTTTTAAATCCAAGTACTTTTTCTATGGCACATGTAACTGAATCATGCAATTGAATAGCATAAGATTTCCTGCAGGTCAGAAATACAAATAAATTCGAATAGTGAGTAGGTAAGCCATGAAATAAAACTCCAGTGTAAAGGCTATTAATACAAATATCTCTAAATAACCATTCTCTCAGAAAGATTTACAGTTCAGATTGTCAGAAAGTAAACCAGTGACAGTATTCATGGCATCCTTTCCTGGACACAGAGTCTTTTCTTAAACATATACTCTTGGCACCATTTTCAAATTAGATTGCTTTTTGATCTCACACGTTGCTAGACATGTATGAAATGCAGAGGGTTGCCCTTAAGCCTGGAGCATTGGTTAAGTATGCAACCATCACATATGCTTAATTTTTAACGTCATTGGAAACACTCAGAAAGCAATGACATATTTAAGGGTGTTTGCAAGCAACACGATGAAAAGAAGACTGAGTTATGAGAATAAAATCAGAAAGAACATATCTAGTTAATCCACAAAATTAATATAAAATCACTGGTGAGATTCTCTGAGCTTTGAGACAGACGGTGGAGAAACAACTCCAGAGAGTACGTTGGGTTTTTATCTTATTGAAGCCCACAACTAATTAACATGCACATCCTTCCCGGTTTGTGTCCTTGTTTGCTCTGTGTAAACAACTTGAAATAGCTGGTTTCCCCTTGTGTTCAAACAAGCAAAAACCTTTGATACTATGAAGAAAATTAGTAACAGGTGAAAGACCATGTTTAACAATGTTGGGACAAAACAGCCGTTTGCTTTAAAGTATTTGTCCTCTAATCTTCTTTAATTCCTAACAGATAATAACAGTTGTCTGTCAGCAGAACTCACATATATCAATTTCTCTGAAGCCCTGTGTAGTAAGAATACACATGAAAAAAACCCACTTTAGTAATTTTCACCATATACACTAAAGAAGTGTGAGGGAACATATGAAATCATTGAGATTTACACAGGCATATTTGGCTTCCTTTTCATATTTACTTAAACTGCACAAGAAAAATTGAATTGGATTATTTCACTCTAAGGATAAACTATTATCAGAATACATGTGTGCTGTGATCAAATGCAGTTAAGGTGTTTGTGGTGTAGAAAGAGATTTTAACTTACAATGCTCTTTACAGATTTCAGTTTTGGATTATTCAGTTTGTGCCTTTCTATAGTCTTTGTCACCATTCCTGTGCTTTTTTATGTTTGTTTTCTCACACACAAAGAAGGTGGAGGGTTTTGGGGTTTTTTGCGTATTCTAAATAAGTTCCTATCTGTTCCAAAAAGTCCTCTAAAAGGTAAATATTCTCTTCAGATTTAAATTTCCCTTAAGAGCCACATTTGCCTTCTTTTGTATTTTCAATATAGAAAATATTCGCTCAATTTTTGCCCAAATGAATATTTTTATTTTCCTACTGTTAAAATGAAATAGGCCTGATAAAACAGATTAGATCATTCATAGTCAATTTAAGTTGGAAATCTCACTCATCGTGACACCATTATGTTTGTTTTCAGAAACAGAGGTTTCTACTAAAGATTGTTAGCAAGAGCTTAGCAGTTGTTCCTAGTTGCTGAGCTCTGCCAAAAAAAGGAAGCCCAATCACATCATCATACGTTCTAGAAGGACTTTTAAAGACTGGTGCTTCAACCTAATTCATTGCACTAAGAAGTGACACAGAAACTCAACATAAAAGCACCTTTAAGATGGCTTATATCATACCATTTAATAGATCTTGGTTAGTAAAAATTAAGAAAGGGGAAGGAGAGCTACTTAAAAAAAAAAAAAAGGCAAAAAAGGGGGAAAAAAAGCACTTGTTTGTCAACTTCTTTTGAATAACTCTAAAGGAAATAATTGCAAAATGCCTGCTTTGTGTATAGTCTTATGAAGATTTTGTGAACTCCTTCTTGAGGACTCTGACACCCAACTACCACTTCAAGTGGACTACAGAACTGAAGATTCTGATATATACTGGAAATTGATGTACAGTGATTTAGCCACAGTTCAGTAAGTGGCTGTGAGTGGCATTGTGACTTTTACAAATTCAGCATACTTTGCAAAAATATGAGAATACTGGTTTCAGGTGTGAAATTCTACTGTATAGAAGTTTCCTACACACACTTTGTTCTTACCAGTACACACCCCCTACCCCGCAAAAAAAAACCCAACAACCCAAACAAAAAAAAAAAAAAAAAAAAAAAAAAAAAAAAAAAACAAACCAAAAACCCACAAAATCAACCAACCAACCAATCAACCAACCAAAAAAACCCCAACCAAACAACAGCAACAAAACCCAAATTGTTCTTTTCCTGTTATTTACATGAAAAATACTTAAACCATTACTGAATTTTAATAAAAGTGTGTATGGTCAAAATTGACAGAAAAAAGACTGCTGGTTAGAGCATCAGTCTGATGGAAAGAAAAGAAATGTTTATCTAGTGTTTCTCCATCAGTAAACAAAGATAATTTCTACATAGAAATTAAGTGCTATTCTGTGTACGATAGCATGTGAGACAAGCATATGTTATGGTCTGAAAATGAGATTGCATATTGCTCTAGTATGTAACATAAAAGAACTTCATTTTGGCATGTGGAGTGTTCAACTTTTCCTTACCAACAGACTTCTGTAAGTATTTCATGAGGTTTAACGTAAACATGCTTATTTACACAACATGTGCTATTTTCCAAAAATGTTCTCTAAATTAAAAATGTACTGCAAATTCACCTGGGATAAGAAACCTATAGTCCAGGTGTTGTGAAGAGGAATCAACTTTTATGGAGAGAAATGAACCTATGTACTCGCTTATTAATTTCAAAAATACAGTTCAACATTCTGACTGACAGACTCTGAGACCTAAATACGAGGATTCTCAGCAAGGAAGCTGCCAGTTTTTTCTCCTTGTCTTTGCACCTCTCTACAATGAGAACACTGCATGCCATACCAGAAACATGAGCAGACCTGGGTTTTAGCTTTGGGATTTTTTAGCTTTTTGATGCAAGCTCATTTGGGGTAAATGTTTTATTTCCTGCTTTGCACTAGCATAAAAGCAGTTGAAGTCTTTCAAAAGCAAGAGCAAAAAAGAAACAAAGACTTTCTGTGTTAACTAAGATATTAAATTAAAAATGAAATATTTTGCTGCGTGACACTTAGAATAGAAAATATTTTTTGTTGTGATCTTCATATGAAAAACCAACTAAAAAATCATTAGAGCTCTTTATCCTTTCACTTACTCTCTTCTTTTCTCTCCTTTCCTACCATCTCTCTTCCCCTCATCTTTCTCTCTCTCTCCCTTCTCCTTCAGCTCCCCTTTTTGTTCCTGGAACATTCTGTTTCTCTTATGAGCTAACAAGTTTGCTGTGGCCCTGTGTCTCATTCCCTTCCAGGCTTGCAGCTGTTTTGGCAACAGAAGAAAAAATCCCCATAACAAATCAAATAAAAGCCCATTCTGTGAAGAGGAATTGAAAACAGCAGGCCTCAAAGAGGACTGCACATGAGATGCCTTGTTCTGGCTTTCAACACGACTCAAATCAGAAACACATTACCATAATCTGAAACAGCCCACTGCTAACACAAGACAGATGGTGGGTAATAACCCATGCATCATTAATAAATAAATTCCAGCATTAAAGGCTTTACAAAGTATGACAACATTATCTGGGCAAAATTACTGCCCCTTTTCCACCCCCAGCATTATTTCACTCTCTTGTGGGTCTCTTTCACTCCCTCTCTCTCCCTTTTAAAGTGATTGTTCTTTTGAAGGAAATTAAACATGGTGCAAGTTTTAATCACATGAAAGCTATCTTATAGCTGTGTATAAGTTTGAAACTCCATAAGGGAAAAAATAAAATAGCTGCCAAAGTGTAATTGCTCCCATGTACTTCTATTGGATCAGCAAATTATGATTTATTGCATTGCACTCCACTAGCTGTCTTTGCTCTCTCTCATATTCTACTATTCTTTTATTTCACTACAAATTTCAGGAGAGAATTTTGCATTGTGTTTTCTACTAAATTGTAGGATATATGTATAATTTCTCAGCTTTCCTTCTACAAACTGTGCCAACTGTCTTCTCCCTTTTCTTTCTCACTTATTTCAGAGATAATTTTTGGGTAAAATATATGCCTTTAACAAACGTTGGAGAGTATTTATAATATAATAAAAATTACCTACCACAACAATTTTTTGCCTGACCAACAGGAGTATCACTTGCAAAGGGAAGAGAGAGCAGATGGGGTGAAATTTTTACAGTTTGTTTCACTGTTACAAGTACAGAGCTTGAATCCCAGGTGAATTTTGAAATCTGTGTTTCCAGAGTTCATAGTGTTGCGCTTAGTATGGGGCTGCAAGTCTGTCATAAAGACCAAAGAGGACCTGAAAGTCCATTTGTGTCTGTGTGGTGGGTTAATCTTTAGTCGACACCAGGTGGCCACCAAACCATTCTTATCACTTCACCTCTTCAAAAGGACAGTGGGAGAAAACACAATTAAATATTATGGGTTGAGATAAGGAAAGAAGAACACTCACAATTACACAGATTCACAGAATATTCTGAGTTGGAAGGGGCCAACAAGAATCACCAAGACCAAGTCATAAGTGAATGGCCCATGTGGTGATTGAACAAGCAACCCTGGTGTTAGTGCCGTGCTCTAAAACAACTGACCTAATCTCATGGGCATGGGCAAAGTGCATTTGACTTGAGGAAATGAATTTAATTTTTCACAAATTTACTGTAGTAGAGGAGGAAGATGAGAAATAGGAACAAAAGTGAAAACATCTTTCCTCAACCCCTCCCTTCTTTACAGGCTCAATTTCACTCCTAACTTCTCTATCCTCCACTCCCTACTTGACTAGCCCAGAGGAATGGGAAATTGAGGTTGAAGTCAGTTCATAGCCCTTCATCTCTGCCTCTTTTTTTTTCTCAGTCTCTTTCCCTGCTCCAGCCTTGAGCCCTCCCCGGGGAGAAAGCTCTTCATGAACTTTTCCTATGTGGGTCCTTTCTGGGAACAATAGTTCTTCAAGAACTGCTTCAGCATGGATTCTTTCCATGGGGTGCAGTCCTTCAGGAACAGACTGCTTCCACATGGGTCCCCCATGAGATCATTGATCCTGACAACAAGCCTGAATCAACAGGAGCTCCTCTCCATGGGCTGCAGCTCTGGTCAGGCGCCTGTCCCTCTGTGGGCTCCCCCAGGCTGCAGCTTTCTTCAGGACACGGCCTGCTGCAGCATGGACCTCCACATGCTACAGGAGAATTTCTACTGCAGTGGCTAGAGCACCTCTTTCCCCTCCTTTTCCACTGACCTTGGTGTCTAGAGGGCTATTTCTCTGACACATTCTCACTCTCTTCTCCCAACTGCTGTTTCACAGCTGATTTTTTATACTTTCTTAAATACATTATCACAGAGTGACTACAAATGTCACTGAGGGGTTCAGTTTTGGCCAACAGTGGGACAGTCTTGGAGCCGGCTGGCAGTGGCTCCCTGTGGCCTGGGGGCAGCCGCTGGTGTCTTCTCACAGAACCATCTCTTGCAGTCCCATCCTGCCACCAAAACCAGCAAGCAAACTCAGTAAAATATTGAAACAACCACGACTCTCTGTGAATGGAATATATTTTACTCTAAACATTATCCTGATTTCTGGATTTTTCTGTTGCTTGCTTTGAGGACTCACTAATGAAAAAATGCCTGTGAACTGAGCTGAAGCAATGAATAGAGCATCATAGCTGGGAGTACTGGGTTGGCTAAGATTCTACCCAAGTAAATTCCAGTATGAATATTTGCATTCGGAATCGCATATGTAATTTAGATACTCTCTATATATTTATTATATTTTTAAATTCCTGATGTAAATTGTCCTTTTACAATCAGTACAACTAAATGTTATTTCCCCTAGTAGTAATGATTGGAATTCTTCCTAGTAGTAATGATTGGAATTATTCCTGGATTATATATTTGTTTACTATTCTTTCACAAGACAAATTAGATAGATGCAAATTTTTCTATATAATGAAATATTCCATTTTTTTTTTTTTTCCCAGTTAATGGATGGAATTGTATACCTTTCTTCCAAAAGGACTTTTAGAGGGTGCAAAAATATTTCTGCTTTGCAGGTCCATTGCAGCTATATGATGGTGTCTTTGATCATAACTGTCCTTGTGACTTGCTACCTTAGCTCCTACAAAGAGCACAGCGTGGGTAGCTCTGAAATACCTACAGGAAACTTATCTTCTGCACAACACAATGTTATGCTTACTAATTTCCATGCGATTTAATGAACATTACAGTGTTGAACTGAAGCTTTCCAGACAATCTCATCCAGAGCATACATTTCTGAGGTCAGTAATGGAATCATATTTATTCCCAGGTTCTTTTTCTTTTATATAGAAGTTGCTTTAACAGTTAGACACAGCTGTGTGAGAAATCCTTACACAGGAGTAATGGAGTCCAGAAATCAGCAAGAACAAACCCCAAATTCTAAGCGCTCTGATGAAGGGGTCTCAGTGAAATATGTACTACACAGTTCATTTACTTCTTGGCTCAGTTTTCTGGGTTTGTTCATTTTTAGGGCTGCTGTTGTATTAAAGCAACCTGAAAAACCAGAGCTTTTCCTCTATCTTTAATTTACTTAAAGCAGTAGAAAGAATGATTGAAGATAGTAATGGTATGATATATTGAATGCATATGCATAGTATAATGCATCTTATTAAAAATTAAAAATTAAAGGTAGTCTTATACTCTTTAAAAGCTACTTGGAGAGGAAGGAAGGAAGGAAGGAAGGAAGGAAGGAAGGAAGGAAGGAACAAGGCTAGTTATGAGTATTCTTGTGGTTAAAATATTGGAAGGGAAAAGATCAGAAGAAGGGAGACAGTGTGTGCAAATGATATCAGTACATTTAACTCCATAACTTTTGAGTGGTATTTTGCATGGGAACTGAATCAAATTTGGTTTCAGTTTTAATCACTAGTAACAGAATGACAAATAACCAACAGAAAAAACCCCAAAAACTTTTCTAGAGAAAAATTTGGGTAGACTTTTTAAGGGCTTTCTTCCAGGTACTTGACTCTGTATTGGATTTGTGTAGTCAAGATTTGGTAGCAGGAGGGGCTACAGGGGTGGCGTCTGTGAGAAGTTGCTGGGAGCTTCCTCCACGTCTGGCAGAGCAAATCCCTGGCAGCCTCATAGACAGATGTGTCACTGGTCAAGGCTGGGCCAATTAGAAATTATGGTAATGCCTCTGTGACAACATATTTAAGAAGAAGGAAATAAAAGTTATTGCACGGTTGTAATTGAGGCTGGAGAAGAGCATAATGGGAATATGTAAGAGGAACACCCTTGCAGACACCAAGGTCAGCGCAGAAGGAGGAGAAGGAGATGTTCCAGGCACCGGAACTGAGATTCCCCTGCAGCCCATGATGCAGACAATGGTGAGGCAGCTGTGCCCCTGCAGCCCATGGAGGACCACAGGGATGCAGAGATCCACCTGCAGCATGTGGAAGAGCCCCACACTGGAGCAGGTGACCCCATGGGAGGCCTATGGTGAGAGGAGTCCCCACTGTAGCAGCTTGTTCTTGAAGGACTGCACCCTGTGGAACAGTGGCCTTCTACAGCAGTCTGGGGAGCACTGTTGCCCATGGGATGGACTCATGCTGGAGAAGTTCATAGAGAGCTGTGTCCCATGGAAAGGCCCCTACACTGGAGCAGGGGATGGGCTCCTCTCCCTGAACAGTGCACAGTGTGATGAACTGACCATAAACCCTATTCCCTGCCTCCCTGTGCTGTTGGAGTAGAGGAGGTAAAGTTGGAAGGGAGAAAGGGAGGGGAGGTGGTAAGCAGGTGTTTTGAAGGTCTGTTTGTACTTCTCATTATCTTGCTCTGATTTTGTTAGTAACAAATTCAATTAATATCATTAATTCTAGTTTGTTTTGCCTGTGACAGTATTTGGTGACTGATCTCATCTGGTCCTTATCTCAGCTCATGAATCCTTCATTACATTTGCTCTCCCCTGTACAGCTGCAGAGGGGAGTGTTAGAGAGGCTTTGGTGGATGCCTGGCATCCAGCTAGGGTCAACCAACTACAGACTCTTAGGAAATTCAGAAAACAGGACAACGTTCTTTTGTAAAAATATTTATGCCTCCTTAAAAAAAAGGTCACTCTCCAGACCAAACCAAAACATAATGGTTCAAAGCTTGAAACTCTTCAGCTCTGTGATATTTGTATCATTACAGTAAGTAATACTGATAATACTTAAAATATTACTTTCAAAGAACTGACTGAAAAAATATTCATTTTTATCCAAGTAAATGTTCTATAAATTTATTTAAGATAATTTCATCACCCTGTTTGAATGACAGAAAAGACATTTAGAACAGTTTTCAATATATATTAAGATATAAATGTTTTAAATGTAATGCTGGAAAGAACTTAAAATAGAACAAAACAATTTTTGATGTCAGCAGGCATTGTATATACTAAAAATTTCTGGTAGAACTTCATGAGAACTCCAAGAGTCCCTGAGGGTCTGACCACCTACTGTGAGAAAGTACATTAACTTTTCTTTTATCTCACAATGTAGAATTTCACTACAAGAATATTTTTAGCCATAAAATCACCTGAAGGCTGTGCTGCCATTCAGTGGGACCTTGATAGGCTGGAGGGCTGGGCAGAGAGAAACCTGATGAGGCTCAGCAAGGGCAAGTGTTGGGTCCTGCACCTGGGGAGGAACAGCCCCAAGTGCCAGCACAGGTTGGGGCTGACCTCCTGCAGAGCAGCCCTGCAGAGAAGGACCTGGGACTCTCGGTGGATCACAAGCTGTCCCTGAGCCGGCAGTGCCCTTGTGGCCAGGAGGGCCAATGTCATCCTGGGGTGCATTGGGAAGAGTGTGGCCAGCAGGTCAAGGGAGGTGATCCTCCCCCTCTACTCGGCCCTAGTGAGGCCACACCTGGAGTGCTGTGTCCAGTTCTGGGCTCCTCAGCACAAGAGAGACATGGAGCTGCTGGAGAGGGTCCAGTGGAGGGCCACAAGGATAATCAGGGGTCTGGAGCATCTCTCTTACAAGGAGAGACTGCAGGAGCTGGGCCTGCTCAGTCTGGAGAAGAGAAGACTGAGAGGGGATCTCATCAACACACAGAAATATCTCAAAGGCAGATGCTAAGAGGATGGTGCCAGACTCTTTTCAGGGGTGCCCAGTGACAGGACAGGGAGCAACAGCCATAAACTAAAAAACAAGGAGTTCCACCTCAGCATGGGGAAGAATTTGTTTACACTGAGGGCATCAAAGCACTGGAACAGGCTGCCGATGAAGGTCGTGGACTCCTCCTCTCTGGAGACATTCAAAACCCACCTGGGCACATTCATGTGTAACCTGCTCCAGGTGACCCTGCCTTGGCAGGGCGGGAATCAGACTGGATGACCTCCAGAGGTCCCTTCCAACCCTAACAATTCTGTGATTCTGTGATTTTTGGTAGTGGCTGGGTATTAGCAACCAGGATTGTCAACCTATATCGTAAATTTCTGGACATGACAAGAAAATTATTACTTTCACAAATGTGGGTGTAGACATTGGAAATTAAATGGACCCATCTATTAATGTTTTGCCTACATTTATGTTCATGTAAAGTCATTTTAGGTCTCTCTAAGGCAGTAATCAGTATAAAATAATCTACCTAAGCAAAAATATAGTGCAATGGAAAAGTGATTATAAAGTAAATCAAGATTTGCCTAAAAGTGGTCATTTTCATGGCAAAGATGTTTTTTTCTTAGATGTTTTTGTGCTTAATGGCAACTTCTTAACAATGACTCAGTTCAACTTAGATCAAACTTGTGTCGAGATCCTTCAATGGAATATATTGCCAGACTGTATTGGGCCAGCTGAGGATCCTTGACATCAGTTTGTTCCTCTTCCAGTTTCACTTCCTTTTCCTGAGTGATGCAGAGGGTTCATGGGTTATCCTTCTCTGGGGAGAGATTAAATGAGAGTGTGACAGATATATCTGTGCCTAATTAACTAATGAGCATTTTCGGCCATTATGCAAGAATATCTAACGCTGTTCATAAAAAGTTGTGTTATAAAGCTGTTCTTATGCATTATAGACAGCTTTCTGAGATGCAAACTATGGTTCAACAGATTGAATTTCCCTTAGTGTGAGTGTCTCTTATTTTCTAAGATAAATACTTTTCAGCAGACTTAAACAAGAGTCAGTACTACTACATGTGCCAATGATCAGAAATTTTTTTAGGATGTTAGGTTCTGATTCATAGATATAAAAGGCCAATGTCTCAAATTAAATATGTCTTCCAATATGAAATCCAGAATTTTTTGTATTAAATATTGGAGCACTCACAATTAAAAAGTGAAACAAAACCAAATTATTTTCCTAGTAGTATCAAAATGTTCTCAACCAACGTAATTCCACACAAGTAAATGCCATTTTTCTATTAATGAGAAGAGATACACTGTTGTAAAACAAAAATGAAATATTTTAGTTATATTTATAATCATATAATATTGAAATTATTTTTTTTTCTTTTAACATGAAATTTCTATACATAGGGGATGCATGAAGTACACTCAATTTGAATAGAAACAGGATGTTTTATAAAAAAACAGTGTAAAATATAGCTTTAAATTTATACAAAAACTTCATAATATTGACAGCATAGGCATTTTTTGCTGTTGAGCCACTTTTGCGTTATGTTCTTATCACTGGCTCAGTTTTCAGTATTTAAGTGCTTATAGATGCTTGTCAGCCATTTGCTGCTTATGGAAACAAAGTGATATTTTTATTTCAGAAGCTGCAAATAAATTAAAGGTATAAAAGAAAGGTAAGGGAAAACATAACTCCAATTATCAGCTGGTATGCTGAACAAATAAGTGTTAATATTGAACAACATATCTTTTGTCTTCTAGAAGTTTACTGTAATCATATGCATACCAAAACTAATTTCAAGAGTATGGGAACACAAGAATCATGGAAGCTTGGGTTAAATAAGGTTTAAATGGGTTATGTATATTGCAATTTACAGGGTTTTAGGAAATTTGTCCTTGCATGTTAAATGGCTAGCTGAAGCAATCTATGATACATCAGCAAATATCTCTAGAAAGCTGTGGATGACGCTGAGGTCTCAGAAGAGCAGGGAAGGTCAAATGCAATTCCTATCACCAAAAAAGTTGAGAAGGAGAACCTAGGGAGCTGTAAACAGTTCGGCCTGGATTTAATACTAGAAAGCTACTGAAAAAAATTATTGAACAATCAATTTGTAAGTTCTTGGAGGATAATCAGGTGCTAAGGTATGGTCAACAAAAATTTGTGAGGAACAAATGGTGTCAAACCAATTTCATTTTCTTTTTCTTCCGGGTACTGGCTTTGTGGTTAAGGAACAGTCAGCAGAAATGCTGTTGCCTGTCTCTATTTAATTTTTTAATGCACCACATCTTTTATAAGCAAACTAAGCAATTATGGCTTAGATATTACTACTTTTAGAGAAGTCACAGCTGGCTAAAACCTCAAAGGATTGTTTGTTTCCAAACATGATTGGGCAAGGATTTTTTTTTATTTTATATAGTACTTTTTTGATTATAATTTTTTATTTAAGCTAAACACATGTTTGATGTAGTAATAATAAATCAGGGGAAGTTTACTTATGGCATTCACGACTGAGATTTGGCAGGCCCTTTACAATACAGGACTAAAACTGAAATAAATTGATTTTGATAAGTAACTAAAATCATGAAAATTAAATTCAAAAGAGATAAGAATAATGTGCTAGATTTAGAAAGAAAAAATTTCCATTTTAAAAATAACTGCTTATAAAGTAGTATTGCAGAAGTAACATGAGCATTTTTTGCGCTGTGGTAAAAGCTGAATGTAGACTGACAACAAGATGATGTTAAAGGACAGGCTACTGGGTATCAATTTTTCAAAACAGAAGTGCTAAGATGGAAGAGGTAATTATTCTCCTCATGTTGGCAGTCATGATGTCTATCACTCGGTACAGTATACACAGATTAATACAGAATTAATAAGATGAATATGCTCAAGAGAAGATGGACAAACATAAGTGGATTTAAAGCAGTGAATACCAAAAGTAAGAGAAAATTCAGAGGTATTACCTTGTGGAAAAAAATCATGTAAGCAGTGTCACTATCTTCAATTACGTAAAATTGTTGTTTTAGAGAAGATGATGATCAACTGATCATCTAAATATACTGACACAAGGAAAAAGTAATAAACAAAGGGGCTATGCCCTTGTTAGGAGTACGTTCTTTTGTTTTGTGGAATGGAAAAAATCATCTAAGTGTGTTCAGCTCCTGTCATTTTAAGGATTTAAAAACAGATTGAGTAACATCTACCAGCTATGAAACAAGCAAAGATAATCCACCCCTAGTTCAAGCATGGGCTTACCCCGACACTTGTAAGGTTGGCAGACTGCGGCATGAATAATTATTCTAATCAGAGGTTGAAGTGGGCACATTTTTTCTTACTTCACTTTTGTCTCACATTTCAAAATATTCCATCTGAATATCTCCTTTGCACATATTCCAATCACTTTGTAAATGTTTCTTTATGAAGTATGCAAAATATAGACCATTTCTCTTTTCAGCAACTTCCAGGAGTTCTTTACTTCATTTTGCGGGTAAAATGAGAATTTCTTCCTGTATTGCTAGGATTTTTTCATCTCTGTGAAAAGCTAGGAAGTTTTGATGGGTATATTCTACTACAAGTAAACATATTATAAAAGAGTGTCCTAAAATATCCAAAGCACTTTCTCTGAAGTACAGGGAAGTAATATTCTGATTGCAGCTCAGAGCACTGAAATAGTGATCTCTAACTTCATAATTTCTTGAGAAGACTGAGAAGAAGGAATCACTAACTACACTCCAATCCAGAGTGTCAGTCAAAAAGAAGGAAAGACAAAGGGAAGGTCCATGTTAGCTGGGAGAAACATTTACTTATCTTGGTACACATTAACATACAAAATTCATAGTGGAAATTGGGATTTGTTGACCATTCAGGAGTAGTTTTATTTGCAGGAACTAGGTAAAAATGTTACTTGAGTGTTCTTTTAATTTACACCTACCTCAAAGAAATTAGTAGTCCATGTAATATAGTTCACACAAAAGAAAATCGCAAATAATTTCATTAACTTCATCATTCTAGATAAACATTTTGCCAAACATTTGTATATGTTTGTATTCAACTAGTAGGAAATTTATTTTCTCTGAAGAGTCATACACTGAGTTCGTTTGCCTTGATCTAACCCTCTGTACAGGGATCATAGTATATACGTATTACGTCTATTGTGCTATTCAAAATTTTGCCTGAAAGAGACACAAAATTTACCCACAGGAAGAGAACAAAGCCAGGAAAAGTGATCTGTTTGAGCATAAACCCAGATTTGTATAGTGTTTCTTGTTGATTTGTTCCCTCAATTTTGTCATGTTTTTCATGGTCAGGAGGTAAATAATCAACATCAAATTTATTATATATGGGATCTAAATAACATGCATGTTTTTTGGAGATATTATACTGTTGTTAGAATATGCTCAGATACTCATAACTTTTTGTTCTAGAAGTGCTTAAGAATGTAGGAGGGTTGATTCAAGAAAGGTTTTTAAATTTCCTATCTTTTTGTGAATATTGCTAGGCCTTGACTTTGCTCAAAGAAAGATTAGAAATATGTCTTCACACTTTCTTACTAATACCATTATCCTGAAAGTAAAAAAGAAGTCTTGAAGCTAAGCATGTACGTCAGTCACAGTCAATGTGATAAGAAGAATGGGGAAGAATGAAGAATGAATGATTTGAATTGTTTCAGGAAAATGAGATTAAAAACTAGCAAAAACAGAAATGGAGGCTCTCCTAGTACCAGTATGCTATTTATTTGTCAGGATTAATGAAGTTTCTGAGAAATTATTTCAGTATCAGCGAAATTACATTAAAAGACTTGTTTAAAAGTATTCGCTGGCAATACATTTCTATTTACTATTTGATGACCTTTTCAGTAATGTCAAGCACATACAGATGAAAAGCTGGTTTATTCTAAAGAAGCTTACAGTCAGAAGACAGTATTAGTGAGCACATCGTAAGGAAGAAGTTAGTTTTTTCTGGACACTTAGAAAAGAACTCATCTTTTTACCTTATATGTTTATGGCCTTAGATACATATTTTACAGAGAGGTAACAGTGTATGTCCTGTGACCTCCAAGCCCAAGAACATAAATACGAGAGGAAGCATGAATTAACACCTCCTCTGATATTTAATGCTGAAATTCTGGTGGGATAAATTGTTTGTTTTAAGAATATAAATTAAAATATAAAGGCAGCATCCCTACTAACACACTGCTAATAAAGAGATGCAAACATAAGGGAAAGAAAATCTGGTTAGAGTTTTAAATTACTATTTTAAAATAATAATTACAGCAAGCTGTGTAATTATAGAACCATAACTAGTAGTGAAAGAGTACAAGTCCAATGAGAGAAAGATGTCCTTATTTATAAGTTGTCAGGTAAAGTCTGTTGGTCATGCATAGTCCAAGTGCCACAGGAGGGTTTCAGGGATAGACTCTAGCTATAAATAAATAACATTTCCAAATCCTCCTGAATTGAGGGGATTCACTTAGATAAAATGCCTTTTAAAATTCCTCTAGATTTCACTCAGGGTCAAATTTTGTCTGCAAGTACTAATAATGTGTCTTTTGTATATTGTCAAATTGAAAGAGCAGCTGGGTAAAATACCTTGTTCTTTGTAGCATATATTGAGACACTAAGGAGTACAGAACTGAAATAATTTACTGCTGCTTTTGTAACTTCCTTAACTGATCTGGACAGTTATATTTTGACTTCAAATAAAACTTTTGCCCTTTAACTTTCGTTAGACATGGCAAGGTTTTGCTCATCTGTCTGTTTCTTCATTTAATAAAGAGTATCCTGATGCTGAGTATCCTCCCACACTTTTGGTGGGCTCTGCCTCTCACTTTCTGTGTGTAATTTCCTGCCCAATACAGCACAAACTTGCTTAGTGATGTTATTTTGTAATTTAAACTACAAAGTCAAAATCTCCTAAAGGACTAAATTGCCTTTTCCCCTCCTTCTAATTTTTCCTTTGAACAAAGCTTACTAAAATTGTACTGAGTATAATTCAGGGATACAAATGTCACTCTGCTGTGTATAATCAATCACCTACTGAACATGTGATCACATTCTTTTATGTTAAAGATATGAGAAGAACCAGGAGACCATGAAAAAAATGCTCAGTTCTGTCGATTAACTTATTAATTAATTAAATCAAAAGATTTGTTCAGCTTATTATACCTGTTGCAAATATCAAATATTTAGAACTTTTTTGAAAGTGTGGACTTCTTAGACCCTTGAAAACCTTAAAAGATAAAATATTTATTTAACAATAAATGTGTGGGGTATTGAAAGTTTCCTTTTTGAAATCCACTCCTTACTGTCGCACAGATAGACAGCTTCATGGGGTGATCTGTTCAGACACAAGAGCAGATGCTAAGTAAGTTCACTGAAAATGAAAAGGAGATTGAGAATAATTATTTCCATTATCATACCACTTACTCAAAAATTCCCTGAAACCTCTGTATATTATGTATTATTCCTAATGTCTGCATAGGACATAACTGTACTGCAAAGCATTTAATTGTGAGGAAAAAATGTGTGTGGCAAGAAGAGGTGTTCAATTTGCTGACAATAAAATAATATTGAAAAGTAATGACATTGAAAATTAAGACTGCTATCATGTCCCTAGTGCAATTATCTGCAGATCTGTGTTGCTACTTGGGTATTTACACAGTATATGCTAGTGGAAGGCGACTGCTTAAGGGTCACTTCAAGAAATTATGAATTTTTTGTTCACAAGTGTGAAAAGAATATCAGTATAAGATCTGTACCTGTACATCAGTACACAGTTTTGTTCAGAGAGGTGTTTTGGAACATGAAATGGTTGTTTAGGTTTTTTTGAGAAGAAATTGTATGGTGAAGTGCACGGGTTTGCATCTGAAATAAATGAATATTTTTAAAAAATATATTTTTAAAGACATTAAAGAGAGAACTCTAATGTCTATGCTTCTGACTTTAAGGACTTATTTTCTGGAGGTTAGTGCATCTATGAGATTTGACTTACATAAAAAATGCAACGTCTAATAGATACTATATAATGCAATCTTCGTGCTTCTAGCAAACCGTTCCTTTTTATTATCTTACATTAAAACCTGGCAAGTGCCTTTTTTTAGTAATTATGTGGATCATAAGACATGACAGTCTGTGATGCTTCCATGTCTTGGTCAAACACACACAAGTCTGAGTCTTTCCAAGCTTAGAAATTGCCCAGAGCAACTTAATTAGCATTTTAGGTTGTATTTGAATTTCTCACAATTTTTTTATTTACTTGAGCAGTGAATTGCCCAGTAACTGCTCTGAAAATCATAGTATTTGAGTATTTTAAATACACACCTAAATTCACATAACAGTGGCTTTTTATCTTAATGTGCAATAATATATATACAGAGTCATAGTGCACTTAGAGTTTGTAGAGTGTCAATTTAGCAGTCATATTTAACAATAATATAAAAAAAAATCCATATAACTTCACAAACATAGTTACTGAAGCTATAAAGCTGTTGTACAACCTGAAAAATTTGGCCAGGTTTTCTTCTGTGACCTATATTAGACTAATTACTTTCAGAACTGTGTTTTTATGAACTAATAATTACTATTATATTTAAATAGATAGGCATGCAGTACACTATTTATTTTTTCTCTTGCCCTTCTCTTGTTTTATAAGTGGAAAATTAAACTAAATAAATTTAATAAAGTTTCTTTGTACATGAAAAAGTCCCAAACACATTATCTGAGATTACAGTCAACTACATAACTTTATAACTTGTATGAACCTAGGAAACAAAGACTTGGAGAGCCTTAGCTAAAGCTTTTAGCAACTTAGCACTTTAGCTCTGGTTTTGTACTATGAGCTTAACTTTTACGTACAAGATGTGAATAACAGCAAGAAAATACCTGAAAGACCAGATGGGCAATAAAGTTTTTTCCTAATTTGGTGGCCACCAGTGGGCTGAACAGGAATGTCTTATAATGTATTTGTCTCGTTGAATAAAAAATAAATCTCAAGCTACAAGCCCTAGCACTGTAAGTAATAATACAATGCCTTTGATCTTTGCTATTGGGCTAGCACAGGATTATCAAGTGACAGAATCTGGCCTTTTGCTAGCATGTGAATAAGACTTCATTCTCCATGTTCTTTCTTTAATGTCTTAAACACATGATGGCAAAGCTAAAGAATAGAAGAGGGTTCACATAAATTTTGAACAAAGACATCACATAATTTGCGATTTAATTTAAGCATGAAATGAGAATAAAGGATATAGTTCATTTAAGTCACTGAAATTAGAGTTGAATATCTTCTTGGACATCCAAGTGAAATTCAAATAGATAAATGTCTTTTGATACATAGGGGGAAATTTACAATGTGAACAAAATAATCATATAGTACAATTATTCACTGTGTCTGATGCAGTCAGACACTGTTTTTTTACTTAATGTGAAGCTACTCATTTGCAGAATCAAATATGGCAGGGTGGCTTCAGGGAAACCTGTCTTGTGATCTGCTTCATTGAACAGAGTGCTAGAAATTCTCTGTTACTGAGCGTTTACAGTCTAGATTGCTAACAAGAAAGAGTGAGTATGGAAATAACGGTAAATAAATGACCAAAAGTATTCAACCTACATCCACATGTCCGGTTATTTTATCAGTGAAGGAGTCAGGTTGGGCAGGTCTATTTTACCCCTAGCAAATCTGTGCTGGCTATCCTAAATTTCCTTCTTCTCCACCACCTGCCATGAAATGTGTCTTTCCCAGAGATAAAAGTGAGGCCAACTGGCCCACAGTTCCCCTTTTTTCTTTTTTTGGCTATGTTTTGAAGATGGGTGTAAAATTTGTCTTTCTCCAGTTGCCAAAGGCTTTGTTCAGTCTCCATGACACTTAAAATCTAACAGAAAATTACCCAGAAGGGACACTGGCCTGTTACCTCAGGCCTCCTTGTTACTGCCCATCCGATTCCAGAGACTCATGAGGAATGATGTCTTGCAATCAATCTTTGACTCAACCCTCACTCTTGTCTCATAGTTCCCCTCCTCCTTGAGCTCTGTCACTAACCTGCAAGGCCTGTGTCTTAGGGTGACTCTATCATGTGTATCCCCTATCATGCTCTATGCCCAAAAAGTAATTTTGTGCCTTTTCTGTGCCTTTAAACTGAGCTTGAAAAAAAAAAAAACCAAACAAACTTTTCAAAACAGTTTCCCAAGGACACAGAGATACACTCCTCTGCGTTCTCTGGCTGCAGGAGCAGGAGGGAGCACCCTGCTCGCTTTCCTTCAGCCAGCGGTTTCGGTTTTTTTTTCTTTTCCCCGAACCTGTCCTGGTGGGACTGAAGGGTTTTCCCGAACCCTGTGGGGAAGGGTGGTTGTAACCTGGTTTCCTCTCAGAGGATATATTGCTAGATTTTGGCCAAACCGGCACAAATACTTATTGGCGTAGTCGGCAGGATTCGAAGGAAAGTGAAAAAACCTGTACTAATTACATCTTGGTTTAATTTAACTAATTTGTGTTGGGGTAAAGTAGTTACCATGTTGGTTGAGTTCATAATGTCTCTCTGGCTGGATATACTCACGTTTTTTTGGTCCCTAGGCTTGCTTGAGGTACTGGTGGTTTTTTGGTCCCTAGGCCTGTTTACCTATCCACAACTTGGTCTGATCCTGCTGATAAGAAACTTTTACAGAGCAGGGGCACGAATCCGGATTTCTATTTTGCTTTGCTCGGTGATAGTGATTTATAAGAAGTCAACAGAGGTACAGGCAGTTGTTCAAAGTGTGTATGATACGTCGTTTCTCCATCCTAACCCCAGTCCTAGTTTCAGTAGCCTGTTTTGGGAGTTTATTAAATTGCACTCAGTTTGTTAGAAGAGGAGGAGACGGTTTCCCAGCCTTTCATCTCCCTCCCCTTTAAATTTGATACATTATCTTTTGAGAAGGTTCAGTTTCCCCTGGATGTTAAAGATGTAGTTTATCTAGTAAGCTTCCTTTATGTAGTTTGCAGCTTGTCTAGAATAAGGCTCAGATTTCCAGGGTGACTGAGGAGACACCTGTCCCAGAGGTGGAAAATCCTGAGTGGGGTGGAGAATGGGAGGATATGGGCCAAATCCTGAAGAAATTCTCTGACCCGATAATTTGCAATTACCCCCCTGAACAAATTCAGAACCCAGCTGAGGTGGGGAAATATCTGAAAGAGAAATACAATGACAA
>JACSVZ010000014.1:34663901-34730006 GCA_014706295.1 Lycocorax pyrrhopterus obiensis | reverse complement strand
TAAAACCCATCTAGGCTGCTAAAGAGTGGAAAGACGTTGCTGCCCGAGTAAAAAAGCTACTTGTGAAAGTTCGCCATGTAAATGCTCATGTCCCCAAGAGTAGAGCTAATAAAGAACACCAAAAACAACGAAACAGGTAGATCAGGCTGCAAAAATAGAGGTGTCACAAATAAACTTAAATTAGAAACACAAAAGAAAGTTGTTCCTAGCTCGATGGGCCCCATGATGCCTCAGGTCATCAAGGCAGAGATGCCACCTATAAGTGAGCACGAGACCGAGGAGTAGATCTAACCATAGACAGTATCTCCCAGGTGATCCATAACGTGTAAAAACGTGCACTGCGATCAAGCAAGCCAAGCGAGTGAAACCCCTATAGTATAGTGAGCGATAGTCCAAATACAAGTATAAAGAGGCCTGGCAGATTGATTACATCACACTGCCTCAAACACGCCAAGGCAAGCGGCTATGTGCTCACAATAGTAAAAGCCACCACTAGATGGCTGGAGACCTACCCTGTGCCTCATGCTACTGCCCAGAACACCATCCTGGGCCTTGAAAAGCAAGTCCTTAGAGACATGGTACCCCCGAGAGAATTAAATCCGACAATAGGACTCATTTCAAAAACAGCCTTATATACACCTGGGCTAGAAAACATAGCCATTAAATGGGTGTACCATATCCCTTACCATGCACCAGCAGCTGAAAAAGTAAAGCGATGCAATAAATTGCTGAAAACCACCTTGAAGGCCCTAGGCGGAAGAACCTTCAAAAATTGAGAACAGCATCTAGCAAAGGCCACTTAGTTAGTCAACACTCGAGGTTCCACCAATAAAGCTAGTCCAGCCCAATCTGAATCCCTGCATACAGTAAATAGAAATAAGGTTCCAGTAGTGCATGCCAGGGGACTGTTAAGAAAGACTGTTTAGGTTACTTCTGCCTCGAGTACAGACAAACCCATCCGTGGGGTTGTCTTTGCTCAAGGACCTGGTTGCACATGGTGAGTAATACAGAGAAACAGAACAACACGTTGTGTACCGCAGGGAGATCTAATTGTTAAGTAAAAACCACATGTAATGTGAAATGCCTGTACACCACTGCTTGCTAAGTGTCACTGTCACTGTTTGTACATAGCTGTATATATGTATTAATGTGTGTGTGTGTGTGTGTAGTTAGAATATATTAATTTGGGCATTGAGCCAATGATATGTGATAAGGGGTGGAATGTCTTAGGGTGACTCTATCATGTGTATCCCCTATCATGCTCTATGCCCAAAAGTAATTTTGTGCCTTTTCTGTGCCTTTAAACTGAGCTTGAAAAAAAAAAAAACCAAACAAACTTTTCAAAAACAGTTTCCCAAGGACACAGAGATACACTCCTCTGCGTTCTCTGGCTGCAGGAGGCAGGAGGGAGCACCCTGCTCGCTTTCCTTCAGCCAGCGGTTTCGGTTTTTTTTTCTTTTCCCTTTTCTTCCCGGCGTGAGACAGAAAGTTGAACTTTTGTTTCCTGAGACTTTAGTTTTTTCCTTTCTTCTCTTCTAAACTGTTCAACAACATCAAAACACATCGAAAGAATTTTTCCCCGAACCCTGTGGGAAGAAAGGTAGTTGTAACCTGGTTTCCTCTCAAAAGATATATTGCTAAATTTTGGCCAAACCGGCACAGCCTGTCACAGCTTGTCAGTGAGGACTGAGGCAAAGAAGACCGTGAATACCTCAGTGTTGTCTCTCCACTGTCACTAAAGCAACAGCCTTCATTCAGAAGCATTGACACTGTGCCTTTGTTTAGCTTTTTACTACTCACATAGAGACTCTTGTTGCCTATGATATCCCTCCAACTTCAGCTGAGTTTGTCTTTCCTGAAGCCATCTGTGAATCTGTGAAGGGCAATGTTTTAAATTCTTCTTTGGTAACCTGTCCCTATTTCACCCTTTAACGCTGTCTTTTCTCCATTGGAGTTATGCTGGGAGTTTCCCACTTAGCCGAAGCAACTTTGATTTTCTGAGGATTGGGATAAACTGTTATGGTTTGTCGATCAGAACTGTTCTCAGAAACTGGAATATCATCTTCAAGTTTCTGAATAAGCTGAAATCTGTTCTTGTGAAGCTTGGGTTCTGCATCCTCCTTTCTCACTCCTTTCAGGAGCTCAAAGACCATTACTTCATGATCACTGTAGCTGAGGATGCCATTGATTACCACATGCCCATCCTGTGCCTCCTTGTTAGCAAACAGTAGATCCAGCTGCGTGTAACCCCTGTTTGGCCTTCCGGTTTTCTTTATTGGGAAGTTCCTCCTAAAACTCTCCAGAAGTTTTTGATCTTGTGTCCTGCCAAAACTGTCTTTCTGGGAGGTGTCGTGGCTCTGAGACAGACACCTTCTCAAACAGTTTAAGGAAGTCTTCATGCACTTCCTCAGCTGGACTGACTAGTCTGTATCTCATTCCCACAGTGTTGTTAGCTTCATCAGTCTGACCCTGGCCCACAGGCTCTCCCCCACCTGCCATCTGTCCCACACATCCGACTGCTCTTTTGCACACAGACCATCCCCCTCCTCCCTTCCACGTGTGTGCCTGCTGAAGTACTTATATCTGTCCACCACTTCAGTCAAGTGAGCTGCCTTGTATCCTCTGAGACATCCCAGGGATGCCACAGGTGTATGACTGACCTTGCTATTTTTTAAAACAAAAGAAGTATTTTATATTTCTTGGAATTAATGGGTCAAAACAAAAAAATTGCGTTGTCATCCTTTTCTTACTATTACTGGATTACAAAAGTTTCAAAATCAAGAACCATGTGAATGTGGTAGCTACAAAAAATTACTAAATATATATAGAATTATAAGAAAGGCAATCCATGATATTTGTCCAGTTTTGACTAGTTATAGTTTGGATTAGAGACACAGAAAGTTGTAGCTGTTGCCAATTGTGTAAGCAGTAACAGGAAACAGCTTATCAGGTATGAAGCCTGTCATTTGGATAAATATCATTCTTGGCTTTTGCAACCACTGAAGTTGGGTTCAAAGCATATGTAAATGGCTCTTGTTTGGTAACATCTCACAGTAGTTTTTAGGAGTGTAAGTGACTTCATAGTGTATAAATCTGTGTTACTATTTACCTAAGGAATTTTTGACTGTTTCTGGTGGGTACTCTCTAACATACTAAGCAGGCCCATTCATGTAAATCACGTGGTCATAGCTAACATACCTGAAAGTGCAGACATTTTAATTTTCACTTAGCAATTTTTCCGTGAATGGGAACTTTTACTTTTTAATTTTTGTGAAAGTTTTGAAGCTCAATTTTTGGGAAAGATTTCAGTTTTTACTTTTCAATTTTTTGGGAAAGTTTTGAGTTTTGAAGTTAATACTGTATGCAGTAGGAAAAAACCTGAAATTAAAATGGTAGTTCCTCAAGTATAATTCCATCTCAGAATAAAAATGTGTTGTTCACTGTGGGTTTTTTTCCTGCTCTGGTGATTAATGAAAAAAAGAAGAACTCAAAGATACACTCGCAACACTGGTAGTTATAAAGTATGCTTGTTCTTATACAGCTATGAATATTATCACAGTAATTTTCCTTTTTTAAATGGCTTCATGAATGTAATGATTGTTCTATACATGAAAAAAAGCGCATCACTTAGTAGCATGAATTTAATTAATTCCTCCTACAGTGGAAGTAAGAATTTGAAAGCCCCACTCTTTCAGCTGTGAAATATTCAGTAAATTTAGATTAGTCTAAATATTCAAAATATATAAAATATGTTGGAAGTAAGAAACCACAGTGCTAGTTGTACAAATAGGTATAAGTTTGCTCTAATTGACTGTAGATGTCCTATTCCTCAAAGACAGGTAACTGGAACAGTTAAAAATGAATATAACTTAAAGAAAGATAGGTCTGTCTGACTGTAGAAATCACTGACCTCATTCAGACTTTATTGTGTTAATTTGTGACCATAACTGAAGCCAGAGGTACAAGTGGGAAAAAAAAAATTATTAACAGAATTTCTGTGAGTAATAGATCTTTTCATAGGTTCCCAGACAAGTGGGGAAAATTAACTTGACTCAGATAGACCCTTTACTAGGAATAAAATGGCTGGGTTGAAGGCTCATTGTGTTTTGCATCTACCACCTAATAAAATTTTGTATCCCTCAGGGTTTTCATATGACCAAGATTCATCACTTCTCATCATTTTCAATACTGAATCCCTGGACACCCATGCAAGAACTCACAGCATGACCTAAGTTCAGCTGATAAATTCCCTGAGGAATGAGGAGAGTGTTTTGTTTTAGTCAATCAATTTAAAAGTCACTTATACTTTAAAGAGCATGGGGGGAGGTTTTAGGTTTAACTGGTTTTATTACAGAAGCCATCCTGAGCATTCTGAGCAATACCCTGACTGTTACAATCAGGGGAACAAAATCAGGTCAATGGGAAATTGAATAATGTAATAGAATATCCAGTGAAGTCTTATGGGACAGAAGCTCAATAATGATAACTTCAGTTCTTTTGCAGTCTTTCAGCACTTTCCTACCTAAAATGAAGTAATAATAATAATAATAATAATAATAGTAATAATAATAATAATAATAATAGTAATAATAATGAATGCCCAACCAAACCCAAACCTTTAACATTAACTAATATTGTGGCACTTTCCAGAATGGACTTTGAAGTCCTACATGAGTAAACCATATTATTTTTAAAATAAACCCCAGTGGAGAAGACAAGTGTTAATATCAATGCTCTCTCATGCCTCATTGTACATTTTCAACACTCAGAACATACCCCATGAACCTAAACAGCAATTAGCTGAGGAAGGAATTAGCATAGTTTTCACTTTTTTTCTTTAGAGATAAAAACAAGAATTCTCATGCCTTGCATTCACTAAATGGGAGACTTTTGCGCTGTAAAAAATATGGAAGAACTCTCTTTTAGAAAATAGTAATTTAAAACTTGCTTCAAGGAAAAAAAGTATGAGGTGAGGAGACCAGTCAAAAATATTTCCTGTAAGACTGTTCATGAAGTGACCAATTTTAACCCAAGTGTGTGCTAGGGCATAGTGAGTGACTGAATTTTGTGTTCTGATGCTACACTGAAAAATAAAGCAGCATGGACTGTGGAAGAAGAAGGAACAACAAAATAGTATAAATTAAACTGTTTCAAAGAAACACACAACTGAAATTGATCCTTCTCTCTAGAAATTTTCTAAAATGCAAAATTCTCCCTCTGAGTAAAATGTCTTATGTCAGGAGCGTCTACTTCAGGGATATTTCAGTATGTGAGAATATAGGGCTAGGATTTCAAATTGGAAGACAAGATAGAAATGATTTTAAGACATTGCTCAGTAGTTGACTCACTTAAGGCTGTGTTTAATTTGCCCTTAGTGAAGCCACATTAACTATCTCTGAAAACCGCCCCATCTTCCGTATGCTTTGACATAACTTCAGGACCATCTGTTCCATATCTTATCAGTCATTGATGTGAGGCTGCCCGGTTGATAGCTCCTAAGGTCTTCCTTATAACTCTTTTTAAAAATGAGTCCCATGTTTCCATTTTTCCAGTCACCAAGAACTTCACCTGACTGCCATGACTTTTCAAATATAGTGGTGAGTGGCTTGGCAACTGCATGAACTAATTCCCTCAGGACTATGGGATGCATCTCACCAGGTCTCATAGATCTATGATTGTTCAGAGTCCTCAGGGGTCATGAATCTGGTGTACTTTTATGATGGGAAGGAGGTGATGTTCAGGGATGTGTGAAGACTGAAAACTGAAGTAAAAAACAGCATGACCACTGCAAACCAGACTGACAAGACCCTTGATCTCTCTAGTTAGTTTATGTGTGTTGGGAAGCAACAGATACACTAAGGGTTTGCCTGTGATTGGGCTTCCACCTGAATTACGAACCTATCTTCAATGCCCCCCAAGGGTTTTTGGGGCTGTTTACAGCTTGCTGTTCTATTTTGTCAGCAGAGAAGTGCCCAGAACGAGTGCAGCCTGTGATCATGATGCTTCCTGTAGTTAAACTTCATTGACAGGCTCCTCTTGTTTGGAGTAAACACAAGCCACAAGGTTTCGTTTACTGGCTTGGCCTCTAATTTTCATCCGTAAGATCTCAATCTGGTCATCACTGTTTTCCTTTGGAAAACAGCTTGGTGGAATCAATGAATATTTTTTACACATGTGACAACTCTTGTCCCCTACCCTTCCTTTGAGTGCCTGTGTTTTGATCTGCTTATAAGACACAAGTTGCAATGTTCCAGTTGTGTGTTTCAGACCACGAAGTTTAACTGCTGGCAGTTAGATAACAGCTTTCTAACTTCACAGAAGTTTCCCACTGTGGCAAAATCTTTCTCCTTGGTTGAAAGTGGTTCATTATAACCTAACTGTAATATTAACACACCCCTCTGTGCCAAAGTTACCGGCCTCCAAGGTACAACTCCCCTCACTGGACATGCACTCTATATTTTTTGATTGTATCTTTAAAAGAAAAGTGAGAATTTTACACCACCAGTAACAGAGATGAGTATTACTAGAGTCACTCAATCTCCACCTAAACATAAAGAAGAAGTTAAAAAGTAAGTTAAGAATGGGGAAGAAGTTAGAGAAGGCTCCATTGAAACTGCTGGGATCAGTCAACGGGCTGAACCTGTCTTCTTCCCCATAGGGACGCCTGTTGGGTAAGAGCCATACCCATGCACACTGAATTTTTTACTGGGGATTTGAGCTTGTCTGTGTATTGCTTTGAATATGTTTTTGCAGTCAGATCCTATCAATGGCAATCATCAAACCTTAACTTGTTACAATTTTATATTAATAAATTGTGTTGTTCCATAAACATTTGGTGTGCGTCCTTCAAGGGCACTAGGAGTTGCTGGCAGAGGGTAACATACTCACAAAAAGAGGAAGATCCACTGAGGGGTCATAAACTGGGAAGACCTGCTGAGGGATCTCCCTTGTGCTGTTGTATTTCCCTAAGTCAGTCAAAACACCTGCAATCCAGCAGGATCACTCAGTGAAGGACCCCCATAACCGGTGGCTGACAGACTGGTTGAGCACCTGGGTTTTGGCTTTCCTGGGGTGCTGACAGACAAATTAAATACTAAGGACCAAGAAAATCTCCCCACATTAAAGGTCTATGAAATTTACCCTTTTCATGTGAGAAGGGCCTTTCTTTGCCTGGATGTTGTTTAAAATTTGTTAGGTACCTTATTCTTAATGTTCTAAAGCTTGCAAGTATTGAACCTCCTGAGAATTGTATTGTTTCTCTCAGGCACTACCCAGAGTAAATCAAATTACCTTCCCCTAAACCTGCTGAGTAGGCCAGGTCATGTACATGCTTTATGACTTGAACAGTTGCCCTGTCCACAGCAAATAAAATAGCCTTCCCTGCAGGAGCCACTCCAACCCTAGTGTTGACAGAAGTGCTCCAGCTGGGTTATACAATATCTCAGCTTTGTCACAGACAGGAATGTGGGGTAGGCAGCAAGAGGGATTGCCCATCCTATTTGTGCATCCACGAATCTGTGCATGAACAACTCCCCTGAGGCTTTCTCATTGTTAAAAAAAAGTAATCCTTATATTCTAGGGGTAGTTAGTGTTACTTAGAGATGTTATTTTGAATCAAAATTTCTTCTTGTTGGAAAGAAATACTCTGAAATTTGTTCAGTAGCAAAATAAAATCAATATTTAAATACTTAAATTTCATCCAGAAACATGTTCCAGAAATTCTCAATGGGAAAATTTTGGGAGAAGACATTCTAAAAAGATCTCAATCAGTGTACTAGAAAGACACTGAAAAATGCTAAATGTCCATCTCAACAGCACCATATCACAAAATCACAGAATGGTTGAGTTTGAAAGGGACTTCCAAGATCATCTGGTCTGACCACCTTGCTCAAGAATGGCCATCTACAGGCTGTTGCTGAGGACCATGTCCATGCACATTAATGTGCTTGTATCCTCTACATTCAGGAAAAAATATATGAGAAATCCAAATATTCACAATTTTTATCGCACAGTTAGTAATTAAATTGTTTTCTCCAATATAAAAATTCACAAATTAATATTTGCATACAAACAAAAAAATAGCATTTACCTTAAAAAGCACACAGTTAATTGAATATTTAAAATGTTAAGTATTTCTATAAATAGAAGAATTTATTATATACTTGGTATTTTATATTTTGTAAATGTTTTCTTATGTTAAATATCATATTTAATTAATTCAGCTTCGCAGTGTTGTTCATCATGATTTGTCTGGAGGGGTTTTTTTTTTCATATTTAGAGTTTTTTATATAGTTATCTTTTTCAGATATCAATCTGTAATTTCTTCTGTCTGTTCCACTTGCAGCCTGCTTAAGTAACATTGTTGTACAGTTATCAAAAGAGAACTCAAACTTATCCTGCATGCATGAGACTATAGCTGAAATCCTTGTTTAATTGCTTAGCATATCATTATTACATTAATAAATCAGCTATTTTTGATTTAGTGTTCAGACAGACAAAATTAATTGCCTGCAAGTAGCTTTAGAATTCTATACTTGGCTTTAGTCTTTGAAACAATCCTTGCTTCTATCCAATTTGTGATGCTCAGCCAAAACTGGACCTGAGTCCTCGAGAGCATATAAATCTCATAAAACACATAGAAAATGCAATTACACTGTAAATTACTCTGTAAAGAAGAATTCCTCTTAAGACTTGCATTTAAAACTAATTTGAAGTTTTGTGAACTTCAGCCATATTATGCAAAATCTTAGTAATTTGAATTTTTGCACTGGTTACTAATTCTCTCAAAAAGTGGTTACAACATTTGAAAACCATTTTAATGATCAAAATTGTCTTTCCTAATTAATTAATTTTTTTTGTTATTTGATGAGGTACAATTATTTTTCAACCACTACTGAGACATTACTTTATATCTCTGTCCAGTTAAAAATTAAAGAAAGTCATGGTGAGGAAGGGCATGGGAAGTTGAACCATGTGGGCTGGTTAAATCTGCCAAATTATATATGTTCAAATGTTTCCTCAAAATGGCCATAACAAACTCTGGTTAAAACACATGATTTCAAATTGCCACATAGAATATGTTAACCTCAATTTCCTTGGAAAAAGGCAGGCTTACAGACATACTGTATTTATCTCCGGGCCTGCTAATCAGGGTATGCTTGCACTTCATGGTGCAAAGAAAGGAGGTTGCATTTCTGCAGCACACTGCCCAGGCTCATTAGCTCTAACAACAGGGCTAATAAACTCAGATGCAGAACCACACGGATAAGGATATTCTGCTTTTGGATTTAACTTTGACCTTAGTATCTGCACAGTACCAATTTATTCCTTTAAAAAGCCTGTGAAAACTTCATGTAAATGTAAGTGAATTGATAAGGAAAGAAAAGACTGCAGTTGCAAAACTGATACTTTTGTCATTCAGAAAAGGAAAAACTACATGTGGTGTTATTTAGTGTGTTAATGGAGTATTATATAATACAGTATATTCATATTAGAGATGTTGATTTTATCTGTAAGGCTTGAATCACAAAAAGTTGTGCATCAGTTGTTATCATTTACTATTTTGTGAGGTACATTACTTTTCAAAGGATTTCATTAGTCCTTTATTAAAGATGAAAATATCCATTAATCTGTCTGTCAAAGTGAGGGTGCAAGGAGAATATATGCTTCTGTTTCATCTAAGAAAACACTTTTTTCTCTTTAGCTGGTATATGTTTATATATTCACATATATGCAACACCTCTGGAAGTGCTTAAGACCAGGCTGGATGGGGATTTGAACAATCTGGTCTAGTAGAAGGTGAATCTATCCATGGTGGGGAGGATGAAACTAGGTTATCTCTTGAGTCCCTTCCAGCCCAAACCATTCTACGATTCTGTGAAAATTCATGAGCGCATCTCCAGGAACAAACTTACTTAAATGCAAATCGGTATTCATATAATAATTTTTTTTTTATCCAAGGCACTTTCAAGGAAAAAACTTACTCTAAATTGCTGATATTTTGTTTATGTAATCTGTTGTAACAGCCACAGAGTGCAGTTGTAAGTCATCGCATAATGAAATAACAAAATGACATCTTAGTGAAGTTTCAGAAATTGGTACGTGATAGGATTCATCATTATCATCATTTCTAGTGCAATGTCTCAGTAGATGGGGGCAGGTGTAATCCACATACCTGCAAGAGAGATATCCCTACATTTCTGCCAGCAGCATTTGCTATTCAAATAGCTCAGTGCATACTCACGATTTTAGTGCTTAGTGCTCAGCTCAAGGTTTACTGATGATCTCTCAACTTCCCTTTCTCAACCTCTGCACTTTTCCTCTTTATCACTCTCTGATTTATTTAATCTACTAGGTTGGAATTCTATCAATGGATCAGAAAATTCAGTCTTCATTTACTTGTTGCTATTTTGTGCCATAGTTTACACTTCTAAATAATCAGTGTGATCATTCTACTTTCATAGTTTTATCTTAATGCCCACAAATATCTGAAGTTGTTCTGTATTAGGGTTTGCAATGAAACTTTACTTACCTTCAGGCCTAGATACTTGTGAGCTTTTAGTGATTTTCTACAGTAGTCTAGAATAGTAGTCAGGAAATACACATTCAGAGTATTATCTGTAGGAAATACAAGGATCCATTTGATAACTGTGGAAATACAGAAAAGACTAATAATTTTCCAGAATGGCTAAAAGGCATATGTTAGGAGACAGAATTTCATCTGCCTAAAAGTCCTTTTGCTAATTTGATTTACACAATCAATGATCCCTAATTTCTCTTTTTCTGCTCAGCAAACTTCTATCAGTTAAGGTAACAAGTTAAGAATTCATCCTCAAGTGTATGAACTTAACCACTTCACCTATAAAATGCAACCCATGCGACTACCCAGAAACTGTATTTCATATTTGCAAAACTGGCAACATTAACAATTTATGAAAAAGTACATTTTGCTTTTAGGTGTCTATTGAAAAATTACTATTTTACTCCCTCTCCCCTTTCACCCACCTTATTTCAAACCAAGTTTCAGTAATTCAAGTGGAAAATTCCTGATCTGAGTATATAGAGGAACTATATTTTTTCATTGTAGATAAATAAAAAAAGTTGGAATCCTTGAGCTGAGATCGAGCAAAGGAAGTTCATTCCAGGAGAGTCAGAAGAAAATGAAAAAACACCAACAGCAAACAAACCACCAAAACTTAGGGTAGAAGATGCAAATCAGCACAGTTCAGAGTTTACGGCAAACAGCCTATATAGGTGATAAATAACTCGGCCTTAGAGAAGTTAGCCAAAGAACTTCCATTAATTTTGATGGGGCAATTTTTTTTTTTTCTATTTGTAAACTCACTGTACAAAGAGTAAAAACTTAATCCTTCCTACATTTCCGAAAGCAAAGCGAGTAGGTCTGCCACGTGTTTTGTACCTGGGGAACTGCAGAATGATTAAGAGCATATCTACCTGCCACAGAACATAGTAGCAAATTAGCTCCTGGGTAGTACCATGCCAGGGAATTAACTTGATCCCTGAAAACAGGAACCACAGGCCTGGGCTGATACAGCACTTGTGCTTCTTGTCATGAAAGGCCAGGGAGTTGTGATGCAACAATGTGGCTAATGGTTGTATGTTACTGCTTTTGAATTAGTTGAAGGATAGCCATTGTGTCAAAAAAGTATTCCATTGATTTTGTTTTAAACTTGCTTCCTGACAATTGAATGAGCACTCTCTACTGTTTATGTTGAGATGTGACGGGTTGACCTTGGGTGGCCACCAGGTGCCCATCAGACCTCTCCATCACCTCACTTCTTCGAAAGGTCAGGGGGAGAAAAATTCAATTAAAATATAATGTGTTGAAATAAGGACAAGAAGATCACTTAACAATATTGTCATGGGAGAAACATGTTTCACTTGGAGAAATTAATTTGTTACAAATCAGTTGTAAACACAAAGTATGGTGAGAAAGAAGAACAAAACTAGAAACATCTTCTCCCCACCCCTCCTTTCTTCCTATGCTCAGCTCAATCTTAGCTCTTCGTAGTCCCAAGTCATACAGCAGGGTGGGAAAACTGTATTTGCAGTCAGTTCAAAACTCTTCATCTCTGCCTTTCCTTTCTCCTCATGCTTTTTCGCTGCTTTGGTGTAGAGTCCCACCCATGGGATACAGTCTTTCATTAACTTCACCACGGGTCCTTGCCACTGGTTCTGCCAGAAAACCTGCACCTGCACTTCTCTCCATGGGGCAGAGATCCTGTTGGATTTCTGCTCCTGTGTGGGCACTTTGCAGGCTGCAGCTCCCTTCAGGGTATATCTGCCTACTCCAAAATGGGGTCCCCCACAGGTTGCAGGTTGATATTGGTATCTGCTTCAATATGGACCTCAGTGGCTGCAGGGGCACAGCTGCTCCACCATAGTCTGCAACCAGGCCTGCAAGGGAAGCTTGGAATCCAACACCTGGAGCACCTCTTCCCCCTCCTTGTCCACTGACCTGGTGTCTGCAGAGCTGCTTCTCTCATGTTTTCACCCCTTTCTTACAGCTGCTGCACCGTATTGTTTATTCTTAAATATTTTATCACAGAGATGCTACTGATGTCATTGATTGGTTCAGCTTTGGCCAGTGGTGGGTCCATCTCGTAGCTGGCTGGCACTGGCTCTGTCTGAGATGTGGGCAGTTTCTGGTGTCTTCTGATAGAAGCAGTCTTACAGCCTCCCTCACTAGCAAAAATCTTGTCACACAGTTTCAATACTAGGAAAAAAAGTGGTAATTTCTTGCTCAGTGTCTCCTTTGTGTTCATGATTTTATAGTCTTCTAGAACACTTCTATCTGGTGACTTTTTCCACAATAAAAGGTTTCTGGCTATTTAATTTCTCTTTGTATGGAGACTATTTCTCATTTGAAGATTGATTTCACTATTTTCTGTGTTTTCCTATTTCTGCTGCTTTCTGGTTTAGATGAAATTACCTCAACCATATGTTGTATTTTAAATGTGAAATTGTACAGTAGCAGAGTGATAGCAATTTCTAATTTAGTCTCAATTCTCTGCTGCTTCCTATTAATTTGTATGGCATTTTAGGTGTTGTTAAAGCTTGAATTGACCATTGAGAAAACTATTTACTATTAGTCTTTTCTGGCAAGTAAGAAGGTATAATTTTCTGTTCAAGGCTTTTCCCCCCCCATCCTGTAAATTTCTTTGTATTGGCATAGACATTATCTTGACAAATAATTTCAATGTAAGATCTTTCTGGAACTCTTCACAGTTAACTTGCATTTGGGTTATATTATTTATCAGCAAATTTCGTAACTTATCATAGATCTTTCCTACGTTAGTTTTGAATACAATGAATTTAGCTGAGATGGAGTTCATTTCCCCACAGCAGCTCTCACAGTGCTTTGTGTTGGTGGCTAGCTTGATAACAGAGCTGTGTTTTGGCTACTTCTGAGCAGCACTGGCACAGCATCAGTCATGTCTCTTCCAACATTTTCCCCCATCAATAGGCTGGGGGTAGGCAAGGTCTTGGAGGAGGACACAGATAAGGACACCTGACCGAAATTAACCAAAGGGCTAACACATACCTTTTTTAGATATAAAAGCTAGGAAAAGGAGGAGGAAAGGAGGGCATTTGCTATTTACAACATTTGCCTTCCATAGCAATGACTATACATGCTGGAGCCCTGCTTCCAAGAAAGTAGCCAGAATCCACTTGCTGATAGGAAGTACAGAATAAAACCTTTGGGATTTTTTTCCTCTGTGTGTGCACATGCAACCTTTTGCTTTTGCCTCAGTAAGCTGCCTTGTCTCAACCTACAAGTTTTTTTTCCATGTTATTTTCTATCCCCTATTCAGCTGAGGAAAGGAGTGATAGAGAAGCCAAGGTCAACCCACCACACTATGACAAGTTCCTGTAACTACCATTCTTCTGCTGTAATAAACTAGGTGGTAAAATTCTTTACTACAACAAGCAATTGTACTGTTACTTTACTCACTGGAGAGGTTATAAATAAAGGGATGTAGCTCTGTTTAACTTTCATAGATTCTGTGCTAAAGATTGATGTCACACTTTGATTATTTTCTATTCTTTTGGTATAGACATTAATGATAGGGGTGAGTTCCACAGGATAGCAATTCAGGATTTTAATTCCTCTGTAACACTTGAAGGAAAATACTATCTCATTATTGCAATTTGTTACTATTACATTAATGAGTTTATTTTAAATTCTGTTATACTGACATTTTAGAATGAACCTATCCCTTGCCTTCTCTGAAGAACAGATTAGTGTGGAAACTTCTGAAAACAGTGTTAGAGTGGATACTGAGACACACACACAAATCTGATTTGGCTTTTCTGCTATGGATCAATAATCTTTGATATTCCATCTACTTCTTAATTGTGTATTTTTCTTATTATATATGTGGCAGATTGGCAGATTTTTGAAAATAGTTTTTCTTTTTTTTTTGCTTTCATGGTTTCAGCAAGCTGATGCTCAGAGTAATTTTCAGCTTTTCTGATGGTGATTTAACATTTCTTCTACCAGGCTGTATGTTCCTTTCTTTTCTTTTTTGGGAACTGGCTTCTCTTTCTTAAAGGATGCCTCTGCATCCAGTAGTCTCCTCTTCCCCAACTTATGCCAACCTTTCTACATGGCCCACTTAAAGACTTTATTGGTCTCTTTGGAGTTCAGTAAAACTTTTCATGCATATGGGAAATTATTAACCAAACTTGAGAAGAGGACAATTTACAGAGAATTCAAATTTGGGTAAAAAGTTGCTGGAAGGATCTATCTCATGGTGAAAAGCGTGTACATGATAGCTCCTCAAGAATTAGCCTTAAGACTGACATCATTCCGTATTTTGACAACAACAAAAAAGGCAACCCAAGCTATCTTACAGAGAGAGTTGGAAGACTTGTCTGCATGCAAACTCATAACTAGTCATATCATGACAACGACTCTTCACTATTTACATTACACTGCTCCTTACTAAGACATTCACTGTGCACTGAGCAGGGAGTAGCTAAGTGGTCGACTGTTTTCAGAGTTTAATTTACTGCTCCTCTAAGGGAATAAGCTGTCTCAAAATAAAATAATCTTACTCTGAGGAAGTAATCATGGAGAGTAATCACATGGAAAGGATCGCAGAGAAAATTTTTGTGAAGTATCTATAGTAATATAAAATCTTATCCCAGCTCACTGTACAGTAACTTTGCTGGGTAAAAAAAATGTCAAGATTATTGGTTATTTAGACTTGTGTTTTAGCTGAGGCTAAGGCACTGTTGTAGTTTCAGATATTAACAGCTAACCTATAGTATATTTAACCTGAGAAAAACTGTTAGGTTCTTAAATTAGCCTGATATTAGTGGGATCAATATTACACCTGCATAGCAGCTGTAACCCAGTAGAGTTCTAACACTTGGGCAAAAAGCTGTGCTTTGACAGAGGGATCCAGACAACCTAAAAAAGACTGATGTTCTGAATTGCTTCCTGAGTAGCTTCTCTTTGCACTGGCACCTTCTGCAAGGGCTAAGGAGAAGCAGAGCTTCATCTCCTCTATTGCCATGGAGCATATACATCTCATACATAAACATGAGCTCTCTGTCTAAAGTCCAAAACTCATACCAAAGCATTGGCTTTTGTCAAAGCAGTTTGATTGAGGGACAAGTCGATAAACTGTAGAAAACCCCTCTTACTTCATAAATCATACAAAATTTCCCAGTCACCATGGCAGAATCATATCAACATCAGCAGCCAGTTACCCACTGCAGCTTATTTTTGGTTTACATAAGGATAAGGTCTACAAATTATTTCTGCCACAGTCATCTTTGGTTCCCAAGCTATAAAAACATAATGCTAATACTTACCATTATGGAGGTGAAGCTATTGATCATTCTGAGATTTTCACATGCTACAAAGTTAGTGGCCATTTAGATGTTTAAATGGAAAAGAGAAAGACGGAGTGTCATGCACCACACACATTGCATTTTGTGTAAAACGACGTACAGAGGCAAACCTGATTTAAAGCATGCAATCATTGTTACACTGTTACACTGTTTGCACTTTAGATGGCTGCGTATATGCAACCAGGTAGATATTTTCACAGAAACTTTGAGCCTTATAAAATCAAGGCAGTCCTTGAGGCTTTGTATATCATAGTAAAGTGAGCATGTGTATCCTCTTACAAAAAAAAAATTCCAGGGATTTACGTTTCCATAAAACAATTCTACATGAGAATTTTCATTTTAATTTTTATGAATGTGATAGCAATAGGGTCAGAACACGACCTCTACCTGTGTCATCAATATTAATTTTAAAACACATGAAACCAGGAAAACGTGTTTCAGAAACAGATGCACTTATACAAAGCACTGTATAAGTTCTTTTGTAGCAATTAAGGCCGCATGTAAGGTACTGGAAAAATAATTTAAATTATATTAAATGTGCTTTTATGCCTGTTTTGTGTTGATTTAATTGAAATATTTTTAGCTTCATAGAATTTCAGATGTACAAAGCTTTGATGCGGAAGATCAACTATGCAGAGGAAAAACTAAATCTCTTTGTAAACTCTTTATATCAGTTAGGTCATCTGTTTGTTTTTTCTGTTCAAACATCTGGGTTTGTAGAACAGCTGGCCAGTATTGCAAATGAAAGTTCAACAGTAAAACAACAGCTCTTCCAAGTTAGCAGCATTAGAGGAAGGAATGCATCAGGGTGATCCACACCATCAAATTGATTTATTAGTACAGATGGTAAAAAGGACTAGCCAAAGCCCTGAATTCAACTTGACTGTTTATTTATGTCACTGCTAGACACTCAGCTATTTCAGGAAACCAACTAAAGAATTTCTGCCAAAATTCTTTAATAACTTCTCAAAGAAAAACTTTAAGGACAGTCATAAAAATAGTGAGCAAAAATCCAAATACAAAAAATGAACATACCAAAATAGAAATGTCCCTACATTTTGGTTTGTTTTTTTTTTTTACTATTGATATTGTCTATGGGGTTTTTCATGATATAAAGTATCTATAACTAAATATTTGGGATACTGCAATAATGATATTGAAGCCTTTCACCCTATTCCAAGGATGTTCTTCACTTCCTGTGTATACAGAAATAGCTCTAACAACTTCAGTAAGAGTGCACTCATATATGTAGAACATAATCATGGCCCTAAAAATCATTTTATAGGCAGTTGCCACAAATCCACTCTTTTTTTAAAAAAAAGCAAAGGAAGCCTATCAAGAAGTATTTCTGTCTACTGAAAAAGGCTACAATTACCAAAAGTATGAACTATTTGGTTGTTAACACAACAGTAGTTTATTTAGGAATTTTGAAATGATACAAAGCACTTGACAACATTTTTCAGTTTTATGCAGTTTCATATGTTTCTTTACTCTTGTTAGATATATCAATTTATCTTAATGATATCCTCATTTTACATAAGAGCAAATACTAATTTAACTTAGTTGCTTAGTGTGATTTCTGATTTATTGTTGAATGTGTATATTTAAAAATCCTTTCCTTTCCATTTTAAATTTTAGTGACTGATAAATTTTGATGCCATGGCCCTGATTCATCTTCAAAAATTTTATTTCATATCTTAAGATATTTTCAATAGTGCATAAAGCAAGGCTTCGGCAAGGCTTCTGAACGTGTAGTTTTAATAAGTCTATAACTTGCAGGTAGCTCCCGTGGGTCCCCTTGATCTTATCCTACATACCTGTTTGATTACTTGATAAATCAGAACGTAGTTAAATCCTAGGCTTCTGAACAGATATGGCAAAATCAAATGATAATATTTAGCCATTTTTTCTTGCAGGAAGTTAACTGTTAAAATGGGGGACAGAAATAATGTTTTTACTTTTCAAAAGTAGGAGTGATATTTTTACAAAACTGATTTATTATTGGTTATAAAGAAAGCCCATCATTTTTCATTATGAAAATAATGCCATATATTCTTTGAGATTTCTAGGGTGGTTGAGCAAACCTGCCCATGTCTGAAAATCTCTGGTATTAAAGTATAATGTAACTGTTGCCTGAACAATAAGTAGCAGGAAGAACCACAGAACCACAGATTCTTTAGGGTTGGAAGGGATGTCTGGAGGTTGTCCAGTCTGATTCCCGCCCTGCCAAGGCAGGGTCACCTGGAGCAGGTTACACATGAATGTGCCCAGGTGAGTTTTGAATGTCTCCAGAGAGGAGGAGTCCATGACCTCTCCGGGCAGCTGTTCCAGTGCTCTGACAGCCTCAGTATAAACAAATTCTTACTTAGGTTGAGGTGAAAATTTTCACGTTTTAGTTTATGGCCATTGCTCCTCGTCCTGTCACTGGGCACCCCTGAAAAGAGTCTGGCACCATCCTCTTGGCATCTGCCTTTGAGATATTTCTATGATGAGATCTCCTCTCAATCTTCTCTTCTCCAGACTAAACAGGCCCAGCTCCTGCAGTCTCTCATACGAGACATGCTCCAGACCCCTGATCATCCTTAGGACCATCTGCTGGACCCTCTCCAGTAGCTCCATGTACTGAATAGCCCAGAACTGGACACAGAACATCCAGATGTAGTGTAGGCCACTCTACATCTGAGTAGAGGGGTAGGATCACTCATCTTGGCCTGTTGGCCACACTCTTCCCAATGCACCCCAGGATGACACTGGCCTTCCTGGCCACAAGGGCACTGCCGGCTCATGGACAGCTTGTGATCCACCAAGAGTCCCAGGTCCTTCTCCACAGGGCTGCTCTGTAGGAGTTCAGCCCCAGCCTGTGCTGGCACTTGGGGCTGTTCCTCCCCAGGTGCAGGACCCGACACTTGCCCTTGCTGAACCTCATCAGGTTTCTCTCTGCCCAACTCTACAGCTTATTGAGGTTAATGGCAGCACAGTCTTCATGTCTGTGTACAGCCTTAGCTAAATTCACCCCACTACTACACAGAAAGAGAAACACACTATAATGTCTTGCTACTTTATGTCAGCATATAGCAAAATGGGGGAAAAGTCAATCAAAATTTTAGTTTGACATCCTTCCCACACACAGATTTTTTACATTTAGATGGGCGGTCAGACAAAGGAATCAAGTTTTTAAATGTGGCTTGATTTTACCGTGATACAAAGAAAGAGGATCGCGCATAGCTGCTATATGGTTTGTTGAGGGATCTCTTCCTTTTACCTTAAAACTGAAGTTTTCAGTATTTTCTTTTTGCAATCCTTATCTTATTGAAAGGTGAGGGAAATAGAAAAGGGGTTCAGTTTAGCATTAAAAATGTAGACATTATCCCATTATCTGTCCTCTGTCTGGATTGTATTCCCTGGCCTTTTGGGGATTTTGGAGAATTCTGAGGTTGGAAAAATCTGTATTTTGGTCACAAGGTTGGTAAAGATACCTAGCATCTGCCTCCACTAAACCTATTTAATTTCACTTTCACCATTAGAAAAATGAAGAAACCCAACCAAACCAAACCTGATGCTTTACTGCGCCTTAATTATGTCTCCCCAGATGGGGGAATTTCCAGAGCCCTTGCCTGGGCTCTGCAGACGAACGGGACTTTTCCACCCTTCTTGCTTTTAGATAGTTATTTATTAAGTCTTATCAAAGGAGCTTAGCCAGGGACATGACTCCCCTTAGAGCATGTGAGAAAAAAGCCGAATTATCAAGATTATGCCATTCTTTTAAAGGTAAATTACCCAATGAAAATCCAAAATGAAAGATATTTTTACTTTTCTACTAATGTTCAATAAATCTTTCTGTCACATGAAAGGAATTGCGGCATTTTTCACCAAGTCCTCTCAATTCACTTTTGCTGCAAAACATGGGGTTGTAGAAGACGAAGGAGAAGGTCTGGAGAACAGCAACAATCCTCCATTTTGGAGTTTTTGCTGCTTATCTATTTCCTATATTAACAAACCCAACACTCTAAATTTTCACCCTGTGACAATTCTTACATAATGTTCTATCACCTAGCTCACACCAGCATAGATTCTGCTTCTTCCCAGAGGGTAGGTAATTTTCTCCATGGACAAAGGTCAAAGACACAGTTGTCCAGGGGGGTAGAACTCTTCAAAACAGGCAGAGAAATATTCCCTGCACTTTGGACTCCAACACAAACCAAACTAAAAAACAAAAAAACCCACCGACTATAAAGGTGTGGTAATTGATGTAAGAAATGTGGCCATTTCCAAGGATTACAAAGAGTGTTGTCCTATATGAGAATGAGAAGAGGCAGCAAAACCATTTATGGCGGGATATTGGGGCAGCAAGCAGTGTGAGCTGTTCCTTTGCCGATGATACAGCCAGCAGAATACATCTAATCCCAGAGATACTTCCTCACATACATCTCTGGCTTTATATACTCTATGCAGTGTTGAACCATGTACATGTATTCATTAGAAATTAACAAAAAATATAATTCATTATGTTTGAAGTAATAGATGAAGGATGGTTTACTTTCAGTTAAGTAAATCCAAAGGGTAAGTTTAGTTCCTGTAAGTAGTCTGACAAAAGGAATTTAGCCCTATGTTAAAAGTGACAAGAAAATAAAAGGTGAAAAATCTGTCTATTGTCTAATTGAAAGCTTTGTATCAAAATTCTGGGTTTGATTTCCTGTTTTGGTGCCTTCAATAGACATGTACCTAACAAAAAGCATTAAATAAAGTGTATCCTAAGAGTCAAATGTACCTCAAGAGACAAAAATTCAACAGGATATCTTCAGTATTTTTTAACATTCTGAGAGACTTCAAATGAGTCTGTAAAAGCAGATGGGGAGAGTAATATTACTTTATACCCAGTTTTCTTCTGTGCTTGATTTACTTCAAAACCAAAAATTACACAATAATAGTTGTGAGGAGAACCTTCACAATTTACCAGCAAAGATGATCAGATATGCTGGTTGGGAAAATATTGAATATACTCTATTGTTAGTGACACCCTTATTAATATGTTTCTTCATATCTAATACAAAAAAATTTCTTTTACCAATGTTTAGTTAAAAGAATTTTCTTGTATTTGACAGTTAATTTTACAGAAAATATTTAACCACATTTTGTCAATAGGAGCAGGGATTGTAGATATTTACTGCAGGAAAATTATGTAACAGTTGCTTTTAGCCAAACAGGCAAATTAAAAAAAAAAGCTACATGTGAATTTTTATGTGTCATATGATTCCTTTTATTGAAAATTCTTGAGACATGGAAACAATTGTCCTGTTGTAAGTACTTTAGACTAAAATGAAGCCTCTCCATCTGGCTAGGTACAAATATCTAAAAGTACTGAGGCTCTGATCCTGTTCTCTCATTCCATGGATGTAATGAAACAAACAGAAGAAACAAAGGACGACACAGCACTCCAGATGTTCCTCACTACATCTGAGTAGAGGAGCAGGATCACCTCCCTTGACCTGCTCGCTCCTCCTAATGCCCCCCAGGACACCATTGGCCTTCTTGGCCAGCAGGGCACACTGCTGGCTCATGGACAGCTTGTTGTTCACCAGGACCCCCAGGTCCTTCTCCACAGAGCTGCTTCCCAATGTATCAACTCCCATGCTGTACTACATATATGGTGTATGCTTCTGTATACAGGAGCATATACCACATATTTTACAATGTGTCTGACTGCTTTTCTATGGAAGTCATAAGCATTCTTCTTTCTCCATACCTTTGTGATGAATGACACTTCTTTTTTTTCTCAAGTCCTTTAATCAACTGCAATTGGGGTGGTTTTTTTGCCTTTTTCTTTCTCTTTTGTTTTCACCACTTTCACACCAATGCTTTTCTTTTACTAAATCTTAAGAGATCACTCTTTCTGAATTCTGGAAATCTGTAACTTCACATTTTCCCTTGAGTTTCCTTTGTCTTTGATATGACTACTTCTTGCCTGAACTACTTTCTGCATTATTATCCCAAGTTATATTTTTGTCTTTTGCACGTCACTCTTTCAAATGAAGGTGTATACCTCCTCTACATTTAATTCAGAACTCAGAAGTAATGCTAAGCCATGTTGTTTGGTGCAATCCTTGAACATGACAGTATTATCTAGTGAAATATTTTCTTCTTTTTTTTTCCCCTTTTCTTCACCCTTGATATTATTTGCATAGTTTTTGCTAGAGAGCTAGAAGCTGAGAATGCAAAACCAGAAAACTATTACTGAATTTCTGCAATGTTTATAAACTTTTTCCATGGCATCTACTATTGGTTATTCTTCTGAATGATCCATCAGAAAGGATGGTTGAAGTCCAGTTTGAAACCAAATACTCAAGAAAATCCACAAGAAACAAAAGTTTCCTTGTAAAATTAGGGGAAATAGCATCTGTTTTTAAACTGACTACGCACTCCTAGCTGGATGTAGGTTCTAGTCAAGTATTGTTGTTCTCATCCTTGTATTTCATCTCCTTTTCAAATAAGGCTTTTAACAACTGAAAACCATATGTTCAAGAACAGTCAGATAAAGTCTTTAGCTCTAAATATGAAAGTAAAAACTAATCTCTTTTCTGCGAATTATCTGGCATATATCTCCTATCAGACCTTTGAATTGTTTGGTGCTCCATGGCTTCCTTAAAGACAGGACTTATAAGGAAAATTTAGCTCTGTTTCTGGTTTATCTTCTGCTAAATATTTCTCTTTAATCTTTGGGGTTCTTTGGGGTGGGTTTTTTGGTTTGTTTTGGGGGTTTGTTTCTTTGTTTTTTGTGTGTGTTTTTCTAAGTAAGTTGTGCCCAAGTGCACATACACTTACACACAGCATCTTTACACAAGTAGTTTTATGCTGGGTATTTACCATACATATCCTAGACATCAGTATCATCTTTGGAGACTACTGACTTCTCATCCTAAGGAAATAACTGCCATAGTGAGAATGACCTATGCAGAATACCTTGCTCCAAGGTCTTGTTTTTTATCCAGATATAATGATCAAACATCTCTTTTAGGAGGAGTTAATGCGTGTTTTCATCAATGGTGACGATGGCAACTCTGTTCACACAAATTCTGAAATAGTGTCTAGTGCAACTTAGGACAGGAAACTGACTAAAACAATAAAGGAAAGCAATACCTTCTTAATGACTTTATGCCTTTGTATCTCAGCTGTAACACATCTGTCTCAGCTCCTACTTTTTTCTCTTTTATCCTGTGTGCAGGCTTATTTAGAAAATATGAAAAAATCTTGAGGAAAAAGCAAAAAGTCTAAAAGAAAAAAGAAATTGACTTGAACAGAGCTATATCTACTTTAAGGCAATGTGGCCACTTTTAGGCTATCTAAACCTAGTACAATGCATTGAGGAGACCACGACAACAGCTGAAATGCCATGTGCAAAGAAATACCTTGCTCCCGGATTAAATTTCCCACCTCTCTCTAGGAACACTACGCATGCAAAGATTGTCTTTCATCGTTTGGGTGAAGAGAATGATTGGATGACTGTGTGAGAGTGAGTATGTGTCCCTCTGAGACAGAACAGATAGGCATATCTCCTAGGGAAATAACATTTTCTGCAGTAGCCACAAAACATTGTTAGATCCTACTGTCCTGCAGTGAATTCTTTCTGCTGTTTTGATTTTTTGTAAAGGAGTAAAATGAATGGAAAATAACTATATTAAGTGATTGGCATTTAGATTACAGAAGAGCTCAGCTGTTAGAAAACACTAACATTGCCTAACTGAGGTCTTTGTGACCTTGCTTCTCCGTATGTTCCATGCATGTCCAAGTCTTTGTTTACAGAATTTGTGTTCTATCACAAATGGAAGATTTGTTATAATTTGGATATTTGGCTTTGGACACCTCTTTTACCTTTTTAAATGTGTTTTAATTATATAACTGTGTGTGCAGTAAAAAATCTGGAGGTCTTTAGTCTTTCAGGAAAAAGTGTAGGATTGCAAAGGATTAGGGCTATGGGATTATATGAATACCTTTGGTTAAACCTGTGTAAATTGCTCACTGACTTTTAAACTGCAATTTGTGTCCTATGTTAGTAGGTCCATTCTGACCCTGATGTATACTGTCTTTGAAATGGAAATCTTCAGTTGTTACCTCTAGACAGCTTTAAAGGCTTGACTGCCCACTCTGAATTCCTTTGAAATGCTTAATTTGAATCATAAACTATCCCTGCAAAGCGTCTCATCATTTTGTTAGAAATCATGTCTCTTTTGAAATGGGTTTCTGTCTGTAGGCCTCTTTGATGTGTTGCTTTGGTGTGGGGAATTCTTTAGAACTTTTAACTTTTGTATCTGGTAAAATTTAGTACTTAAACTTAGTATGTAGTGATTTGGTAACTCATTAAAATAAATTTAGTTCTGCAGGAATATCCATTGCCTTAGAAAAGAGTATTTCTCTAGATTGATTTGTCTAAACAGATGTTTTTCTTGAAATTAGTGCCAAATCACAGAACCACACAGAATGGTTAAGGTTGGAAGGGCCATCTGGAAGCCATCTTGTCCAGCTCCCTGCTGAAGCTAGAAAAAAAATATTAATATATTTGACATGCTAAAGAGTGAGTTGGTTAGATAGGTGGTTAGTTTCTACAAAGTAGCACAACAGAAACAAAAGAGACTAAATATAATGGAGGAAAAAAATAAAATTTCCAAGTTGCTTGTTCTTCTAGACTTGGGAAAGCTACATTATAGCCCAGTGAAACACTGAACTGGTACACATCCTTCACCTGTTTCCAGAGACTGACTTAAAACACCCAACCAACAAAGGGTACTGACAAATTCTGGAATATATGCTTTGGATTTCTAGATCTCTCAGCTAGTGGCCTCCTCAATTGGTGCCTGGGATAAAGGCTTTTACAGACAAAATATTAAAATGCCTTTTTAAAACTATTATTTTAGCTTTTTATTTTTTTCCTTGGATTTGGAATTGTTACTATAATCATTAGATAAATAAATATTAAAATACTGATTAGAATGATATTAAACAGTTTGCACCATAGCACTTTGTTCTGTTGGAAAGTACTAGTCATTTAAATCTAAAATATTTCTGAAAAGCTTTATAATTAAATCTTAATAATACTACTGACTTGTTCATCAGCTTTCGACACAGGGTACTAATGTTTTAAAAATCCATGACTATTTGATCCACTGGTCTTCCTTATTCCAGACATTTCAATAGTTTCACAGAAAATTCTGAGGACCTAGCACCAGACCACTCTGTAGAAAGAATACTGTTTACTTCAACAGGCAATGATTAGGTACAGGATATGAAAGAAAGAAAAAGTGTTCCTGCAGTTTATGTGTTCTCTGGCACAATTTCATTACTATGGACAAGTTGTGTAGCTCCTTACTACAAACCCTAGCTTTAAAAAGTTCATGTTGAGGCCATCATGCCAAATGTACCTGATTTACAGCCATGCTTATTAAAATCTGTAATAAAAATTCCATACAAGAAAAAATATTTGAAGTTATTGTAAAGGGAATATTTGTTACCTTGGTAACAAATAAAATCTGTATTACTATTGTGTATTTTATTTTCATTGAAGAATTGAATCCTTTTCAATTATTGTGTGGGATGGGAAAGTAGTAAACAAGGTTATAAATCTCCGGAATTTGCTTCATGGTAATAGTACATTAAGCAGGCAACTGGTATTCTCCATGCATTGAAGTAGAACTACTATGACTCACTACTTTATAATTATGTGAGGATTATTAACACAACAGGAGAAGTAAATTGGCTACTCAGCACGAGTATCACTCTGTGTCTTAACTAATTGCATATATCCTAGGTTAGCCGAGCTAGGCAGATCTCCCATTGTGCTTGGAATTGAGAGACATACATAAAAATGCTAATAATTTATGAGGTAAAGTTGATGTTGAAAATTACAGAGGTTCTCAGAGGATAATTTAAATTGTTTGACATTTTTAATATATATTTTGTGTGATTGTTTGTTTGTTTAAAAAGCATCATAGCAACCAAAATTAAAAAAAAGCCAAACAACAAAACAAACCCACCATAACATTCCAAAATAAAACATAACACTTTATAGGATCTAATTGAAATTTTAGCTCTTTTCACTCTCTTGTATCTTAGGTGGCAAATAAGTTTCTCAAGTTGAATGAATATGCAAACCAGTACTGAAATTTTAATACACCTATATCTCTTCTGACTAGCTGCTAAAATCTTACATAGTCACGAGATGACAGCTTTCAACACAAATATACTTTTTAGAGGATGTGTGTGCATGTGTATACTAAATAAATATAAAACTGTGTTCTGATAAGAATATTTATATTGTTTGCCGTAGTTTTAGGGAAGTAACGTTAATATGAAAAACATTTCACAGATTAGGAACATGCAAGTGATAGAAATGCAATAGTATTTAAAGAAATATGCTGCTAAATGGTGTGAACTCCTTCGTTGGTTCTGGAAACACCAATGTGCGAAAAAATTCCTTTAATGAGTAGTCTTTGAAATAGCTTCCAGGAATAATGTACACAGATGCATAAGAATATGATCCTATGAACCTTTATGTAGTGACTTGCCTGTGGGAACACAAGTTGTGCTGCTGGTTTTAATGACTTCATATACAAATGATCAATTTAAGGATCAACTTGGCTGTAAATGTATAGATTTTATGAGATAATTAATATTGATACTATGATATGAAAACATCTTATGGCACACAGTTTTGTCTAAATCCTGAAAAAAGCTCAATTGAAGGGCTACATGTGTAAAAGAGTATTTTAGGATCAAGAGTCTTTAATCTATCTCAGTTCTAATCACAACTGGAAATAGTTGTAATGTTCATTGGCTAAATAAATTTAGTATAATCAACATGTCATGATAAGTAAATAGGGGCAAATATCTTGTGCATGTGCACTCATGTACATTTTCATTTTAATCTTTGCTTTTTATTAGCAAAAAATAAAATCTCAAACACCCTGTGTGTAAAACTTCATTAGTGGTCTATATACGCAGCCAAATCCAGAGCATTTCCATCCACAGCATCAAAGAAGACAGGAAAATAACACAAATGCATAGTTCTTACCAAACAGTTATAGATTTACAGCTGTAGATTTTTACCAAAGTAATAATTTCGTTTACTTTCCATCTTATGCAGTTCCTTTCGCCATTGTTCAGTACCTAGCAGTATTGAATGGAAACACCTAACATTGGATATGAAAACAGAAAAATATAATTTTATTCAACATAACTGTCGTATGTAAAGAATAAAATACTTTTGTTAGAACTTGTTTTGGGGAACCTTAGCTGTGCTAGTTTTGAGTAGAATTTAGTTGATTTTCCTCAGAACAGACCACGTGGTGCTGTGTTCTATATTTGTTGTTAACTCAGGGATATTTTAATTATAGCAGAGAGGAGCTTGCCCAGCATCAAGGCCTTTTCTGCTCCTCATGCTGTAAATGCAGTAAATGGGCTCCTCATGCAGTATATGGCCTGGAGGTCCATAAGAAGTTGGGAGAGAACACAGCTGAGACAGATGATTAGCGTTTGGGTTCACCATGGCCATGCCGTATGGCTTTGTGCTTGGCAGTAAAATCTGAGGCAAAGGAGTAACAGGGGACATTTGGGATGGCGTTTTTCTCCCCAAGTCACCATTAGGCGTGATGGAGACCTGCTTTCCTGGAGATGGCTGAATCCCTGCTGGGACAGACTGTGAGGATTGCTGTCTGGAACGTTTGGGGTGTGTGTGTGAGGGGAGGGCGCAGGCCGGGCCGTGCCCTGGCGAGCGAGGCCCTGCCCCGCACAGCCCAGCCCGGGCCTGTGTCCCAGCCCCGCAGGGGCCGCCAGTCCCTGGCACACCGGAGGCAGCGCCCGCACCCCACCCCTGGAGCCCCAGCCTGGCCTTGCAGGGGCCGAATGACCACAAGTCCCACCTGGGGGAAGGGCCCAGGAAGGCCAAAGAGTATTCAAAGCAGAACATGGGGTAAGAACATGTCCTGACCGTACCTCCTCTTGGGATTTCTGTTGGCTGAACATGACTGGAACCAGGAGTGCTAGTTACATTTGTTCTTTCCTATATCTTTTCTGTCTTTCTCTCCCTTCTTTTTCTAACTCCCTCTTGTCCAAATTTTTGAGTAACTGAAAATTGAATGGGCTTAGAGTCTGTTAAGTTGAATGGGCTGAGCTAATGCATGCAGAAATGTTTTATGTTGATTGACTGCTGCTCTACACTTTTGCCAAAGTTCTCTGATTTTCTAAAGTTTCCTGTAAAGGTTTTTTATATTGTTTTGACCTCTTGAGAATATCTTGTCACTGTTGCTCCTGCACATCTAACTCAGAGTACCTGGACAACAGTAAGCCCTTTTAAAAGTGTCATTGAGCAAGCTTTTTGGGGCCTTATACCTGCCTGCCCATGGGAAGTGGTGAATTAATTCCTTGTTTTCCTTTGCTTGTGTGCACAGCTTTTTCTTTACCTACTAAGCTGTTTAACCCACAAGGTTGCTGTAGATCTGTTTTCTCTTAGGCACAATTTTACTACATTATGACTGAATTTCTTGGATAATTTCTTAGAGTCTGCTAAGTATAAATTCTTTCAGTGCTCTTAGTATTCAGAATAAATTAAATAGCTCAGTGGCTTATAGACAGGCAAGTATTTCTGTTAAGTTTGATAGTTGAATCCCAGATAATAACTGATTGTTGCCACAAAGCAATTGATTGCTGCATTTTGGGAGGGCTAGGGGACAAAATAATTTTTTGCAGTTCAGTCAACTTCCGATTGCAGTAAACATAACCATCCTCACTCCATTCCCTTTATGCCTTGAACTATTCAGACGCATATCTTTGTCTTTTTTATATTTTCTGTCATGCTGAATATCATCGTTCAACAGGAAGGAAATATGATGTTTATGTGTTTAATTCCTTTTTTTTTTTTTTTTTTACCCTGATGTAGATTTACCCAATAATGAATTTCAACAGTATGAAAAGCTTGAGGCAATGGCAGATATACTATTAAGAAAAGATAATATAAAAAAAGAAAAAAAAATTCTCAAAGGTCATTTTCTTAAGTAGGTATTTACTATAGATTAAAAAATTCTATTTTTTTATTAATCACAATGTGTTTATTATTACTGTTAAAAAAACCCATTTTTTCTTAGTAAAAATACCCTTCACACAAGAAAAGTACAATACCTGTAAAAGACCCTGAATTTTTTTTCTAAAATGAAAATTGAATTCAGATTGAAAAATAAGAAGAAAAAAGAACTAATAGGGGACCATGTAACTAATACATCTAATGCGCATCTAGAATGTATGGGTTCGTATATAGAAGAAAACATGCTTTGTTTGACAGCTTCTAGTTTTAAAAACCTATATTTCAAAAAATAATGTGTATAGCATCCACATTTGTTAATCTCTTTCTGTTGTCAGTAACAGAAGCCGGAAGTGAAAAAAATGTATTTGACTGAAAGAGCTTTACAGTATTTTCAAAAATCTTTTATTTCTTTCTCTTAGGGAAAAAAAAAAAAAGAAGAATTAAAAAGGAAAAAGAAAAAGCCTGCATAATTTGTTTTATTTGAAATTACTCATCGGGCTTTTCAAATGTATTTCTTTCAGAGCTGTCCTCTTGTAGCAGTATTTTTGTCTTGAAAGGGGCATTTATCCGATTTTGTGTCTGCAACAATTGCTCCAGATGAGCATATTCCCACAGACAAATTTAAAAGCACTAATGCAGCTTTATCTGTTTGAAGTGTCCTTCTCTACCATCAGTATTCACTGAACAGTAGGACCCAAGATGTGGTGTTTTTCAACAAGTATCACCAAGTTTTTATTCAGCTCTCTCAAGAAAGCTATACTTCTGGCTCTCAAAAATATCACAGAATATGCTTCTGTGCAGCTAAAAAGAATAAAATAAACTAATAAAATAAAATATCTCTGACTTATATCCAAAAAACCCAATAACATATTTTGTTTGCATGGATCTCTGAATATATCATGCAATAGAGCCATAACAGAAAAAACCTTCGTAGAAGTCTTGCAGGCTCTGCCAGTATTTTGCTGTTTTGCTCACAGATTCATTTGTAGTTTTGTTTCCCTCTGAGATCTTCCTGCAACGTACCTTTCTTATTATTTATCCCATGTGTTCCTTATTTTGGTCAACAGCTCTACTTTGTCGGCAATGTCTTTTGTTAAGGAGATAAGACCAGCCTTACTTGTTCAAGACAAAGACTTCACTCCAGCTGTGACCATGACTGTCTGTTCATGTAGGGAAGGGTTTGACTATGGCTGGCTTATATGTTTCTTTCTCCTAAAATGGTTCTTTCACCTCCAGCCCAGTGAAGCTCGTAAGCACAGTGTAGCAAGAGCGTTTAAAACTGACCAAAATCAGGCACATAATTCAAAAGGAGCTGCAAACTTATATCATGGCTTAGTGATATTTTCTGATAATTTTTTCACTCTTATTTTCCCAATAATTCCCTGACTTTATTTTTATTTTTGGCTACTCTTGCTTTCATGAAGTCATTTTTTATAAGCTCAAGGCTTTGCTCTTCAGTGATAACAATCAATTCAGAATCCATTAATTTATATGTGAAGCTATAATTTGTTTTGCCTAAGTGTATACCTATGTTAGGAGTAGAGTGTTCAGCTCAAGGTCAGAAAGAGATCATGACTATGACTTGGCTATGACTTCTAGCAATGACACAATTCCTTGATTATGTCTGTATGTAATAGGAGAAATGTGAATAACCTCTCAATTAGAATTTATCCACATAAGAACAAAAATTGCAGTGAAGAGTTGCTATTAGATAAAATATTGTTTCTAAAATGTCCAGCATTTTTTGCTATATTTGATACATTGATTTGTATGGTATCTGTGTATATGAATAGAGTTCTTTTCCTGAATATATAAAGTCCTTTCCTGACATTCAGGGGGTAGTTGCACACCTAGAAATCTTAAAATTCTAATTCATCACCAATCTGTCTTCTACTCCCTTTCCACAAAAGAATATTTTTAATTTTTTTTTAAATCTCTCTATGCAAGTGTAATATAAGATGTGCAAGAAATGGGAAGGGAAGGGGTTAAGTTAATTTTGTTATTGTCATTATGTGATTTTTTGGGGGTGTTTTTAGGTTTTAGGTTTGTTTTTTTCCCAAACACCAAGTCCAATTAAAGTTGTTTTCTTACCACAGCTTTCCACTCCTATACCTGCATTGGCTTCTTAAATACATAAGTATAACATTTTGGGGGTGAAAATACTATAAACAAGATTAGTTAAGTACATTTGTAGTCCTCCTAACACTTTTTATTAATTTACTTATTTAATTATTCTAATTGTTCTATTTTTCTGTAGTACACATGACACCACAAGGTTACACTGCAAAGGATAGGGTGAACTGTAGTGCAGGAAGGAAGAGGAACCAATGAACAAGCAAATGTTAAAGAGATTTTCTTGAAGAGTATTTATCAGACAGAAACCACAATGTTTCAGTAAACTGAGAGGATATACTGTACAAATATTTCTGAGTTTCGCTTCTTGATATAAGCTGAGACTTGCATTCACTTGTTCTCCTTACAGGTACTAAAAGTTTAGTATTACAACATGCACAGTAAACACAGAGCTATAAAAACTACTTACACTTTTCCCACACTGGACAGCAAAAAGAATTTATTAGCTGTATCTTTTTCCAAATATTTCAACAGTAAATTAGCAAATGACAGCAAAACAGAATAACGGTGCTGCATGGTCAATACAGTCCTCACACAAATGTATGAGCCCTGAAAAGCGTTTCAATTTTAAAAATGCATTTTAACCAAAGTTTTGCTCAGATATGAAAGCTCACATTAGATTATGCTTTTTAAAAGAATCATTTTACTGAGAAATCTGCTTTGCCTGCTGCCATTACCAATATAAATTTCTCTCCCGCACAAATTTTTTGCATGTTCCAAATTAATTTTGCTGGCTTGCTCAAATAAACATTAAGAAATCATTTAATAGGGAAAGGAGACATGGTCACTTCATTTGTGCAATTGTATTTAAAAGGGTAGCAAAAATGATGATCCTATAAAATTTAAATCAAGCTCATGGGCTTGAATTGCAAAATTAGCAACTCTTGAATGAATTGCAGTCTACATACTGCCCTTTAGCTGTTGCAGCTGAACAGGTTATTATACAACAGAATTATACATCACTGAGAAGTATGCAATGAAGATCCTGAAACCAGTTTTAAAATAAACTCTGAAAAACAAAGGAATCCTTAGAATGATAATATGTTAGCTATTTGATGTCAGATTGGCAATCATCCTTCCTTTCTCATCTTATTTTAATAACTTTGTAATCTTGGTCCTCACACCATCTGCAGAAAAAGGAATATTTTATTGCTAAGTGATCCTTCATGTATTTTAAATTTATGTTTAATTTTCTAAAAGCAATAAGAAAGTTGCTCTTTTTGCCTTCCTTAGCCTGAAATTTTTGAGACTTGCTACTTACCAAACAAGACAAGATGCTGTTCCAAAAAGATCTTGGTATTACTATTCACTTAGTTTCTATTCTCTGTCACACTACTTGCTAATTTTTTTTTTCTTTCTGTGTTGACCTGACAGCTATAAACACACATGACCCAAGAATTCAAAAGAAGCTCGATTTTTCCTTGAAAAACAAAGGAGAATAAGAGATGAACATGCATTGGATAAAATCTTTCTGTTGCCTCATGAAAGAAATTATTCAATGTATTCACTGTGTCACCATTTGTTGTCAAGCGCAATGGAAAAAATTTCTTCTGTTACTTTATTATTGACTTAGTTATGTGTCATAAAACTTAGGAGTTGAATTACTTTCTACCAGAGCAGAATAATCTGTGTGAGCGGGTGACAATATTCCTATATAGTCCATCACCTGAAGTTTTCGTTCTGTAATGATAAGCTGCAAATAGAGAATTAAAAAACCCATGCAGAATCCTGTTAAGTTCTGCATGCTTTTGTAGTCAAGGACTGCAGTAGTTGATCTGGTACTATCCACACAGACTGGCAAAGGCTCCCACCAGCAAACCCTGCCATCTCTTGCTGTCGGCCTCTTTGGTGTGCTGTGCTGCCTGCTGATCAGGCTTCCATCTCCAGCTTCCCCTTTCAGCTGACTGAGCTTGTGACCAAGAACTTCAATTCAAGCTGGTCATGGCCCATTCAGGACATGTTTATTCCAGATGGACATCATTGCCTGTCGGAATGTGATGGATTCATTCACATCCTATTGAGTGTCAAATGGTATTTTATTGGTAAGAGATGTTTGCCCCTTTGATTTTTATGTTATCTTTTTGATGCCCTTACTCTAAAGTTGTGCCTTATTCCTCATAGAGCTAACTCTCATTAATTTGAATCATATTAAAGGCAAAATTTCCTAATAGAAGTGTCTGAACATTTTGTACCTTGGATAGAACATGTGTGTCTCATTCTGATGTTGTTATATTTGCCTACTGTGCACCAGCATTTTTTCGTTTCTTTGTACAGGTATTATGCTTATTGAGAAGTCATGTTGCAGGAGTGTAAAAAAAATAGGATACTTAAAAATATGTCTATTTTAAAATACATGAGTAATTTTAAATCCCAGAATCTCAGAATATGCTGAGTTGGAAGGGACCCATGAAGATGAGTCCAACTCCTGGTCCTGCACAGCTGCAGTCCCAGGAATCACCCATGTGCCTGAGAACATTGTCCAAATGCTTCTTGAACTCTGTCAGGCTGATGCTGTGATCACTTTCCCGGGGAGCCCAAACACCCTCTGGGTGAAGAATCTTTGCCTAACGTCCAGCGTAAACCTCCGCTAAACCTCCTCCTAACAGCCTCTTAAACCTCAGGCCATTCCATTGGGTCCTGTCACTGGTCACAACAGAGAAGAGATCAGTGTCTGCCCCTCCCATTCCCCTCACAAGGAAGTTGTAGACTGCAATGAGGTCTCTCCTCAGTCTCTTCTTCTCCAGGCTGAACAAACCAAGTGACCTCAGTCACTTCTCATATGGCTTCCCCTCAAGGCTCTTCACTGTTTTCATTGGCCTCCTTTGGATGGTCTCTAATAGTTTAACATCTTTCCTGCATTGTGGTGCCCAAAGCTGCACACAATATTCAAGGTGAGGCTGCACCAGTGCAGACTAGGGTGGGACAGACCAGGACAAGCCCCTCCCTTGCCCGGCTGGCGATGCTGTGCCTGATGCCCCCCAGGACACGCTTGGCCCTCCTGGCTGCCAGGGCACTGCTGACTCGTGTTCAACTCGCCATTGACCAGGACCCCCAGGTGCCTTTCCATGGCACTGCTTTCCAGCATCTTATTCCCAATCTGTCCATAAATCCAGGGTTGCCCCATCTCGGGTGCAGAATCCAGCACTTTCCCTTGTTGAACTTCATATGGTTGGTGATTGCCCAGACCCTTGATTTGTCAAGGTCTCTTTGCAGGGCCTCTCTGCCTTCAAGGGAGTCAACAGCTCCTCCCTGTTTTGTATCGTCTACGAACTCCTAGTCCCACGTCCAAGTCATTCATGAACATGTTGAAAAGCACAGGGTCAAAGATGGAGCCCTGTGGAAGCCCACCAGTGACAGGTCCCCAGTCTGATGTCACCCCATTCACTGTAACCCCTTGTGCCAGGCCTGTGAGCCAGTTGCTCACCCACCCCACGATGTGTTTATCCAGCTGTGGGCTGGACATTTTGTCCAGAAGGATCCTGTGAGAGACAGCATCAAAGGCTTTACTGAAATCTGAAAAGATCAGCTGGCTTCCCTTGAACAGCTGGATGGGTTACCTCGTCATAAAAGGAAATCAGGTTTGATTAAGCAGGATTTTCCTCTCAAGAAGCTGTGCTGGTTCTGACCAGTTATTGTGTTGTCCTTCGGGTGTTTTTCAGTACCCTCAGAATAATCTTCTCCACAACTTTACCAGGCACTGAAGTGAGACTAACTGGCCTTTAGTTTGTGGAACTTTTTATAAGCTTAGTTTAACACTGAATAAGAATATACAAATTTCTGAAAGTTCATTTTATAGGAACTTCATATATGACATGAAGTATTACTATGGTTTCATATATTTTCAAATATTTTCCAGGTATCTTCACACTAGATTTATTTTATGGAATAAGGAATATAAATAGCTATTTTCAGTGCTAATTTTAAGAAATCACAACTCATGGAGAACAATATATTTTCTCAAGCAAGCAGACAATCCAACCAAACACAACATACATGAGACAGAATCTTATAGAAAATCTTATGAAGTAAGCTTTAGTACTCAGAGACCTGTGCTGATCCTCTGCTCCAGACAGTCTTTCCCTAACCTGAGCAATATCATACCGAGCAGGACTGTGAAGTTACATGAGGATACAGTCAAATTAGTTTGTTAAGCAAGAGGTCTTACTAAACTCCAAAAAAAAGCCTTAGTTTCTGCTGCAGTCTCATTTCTTCCCTGCCTCTTGAGCAAGGTGGGTGCCAGCACTAGTGCAAATTATTCCTCCATCTTTTTTTGGTTAAAAAATTATCTACAAAATTGTGAAACAGCTGGTCTCGATCAGAGCAGACCAGTGACTTCTTAGACTTGCATCATGAACACAAAGTCTCACACATCAGACTCTTGGCTAAAGTAGTACAACATTTTTATAAAATTACCAGTAGTTTTATCAAGTTACCAGTGATTTATCATCATTAGTGGGATAAGTGGTACTCTTGTATTTTTAATAAAAAATCCCCCAACCCTCAACTTCCATAAGTTGCCTACAGTCATCCATTCTTGTGAAGTACTAATATTGCAAGTCAGAAATGTCTATAAGAGAGGTGGCCTCTGGGGGCTCTAATAGAAAAGGAAATGCTCTCACTTGTCTTTAAAACAATGGAAATATATTGTTCATGTTTGTACAGACACTTTCCATCCCATCTCTTTTTCTCCAAACCCTTGGATTGCACAGGCCAGCAAAGCAGTGTAATATCTGAAATAGTAAGAGGAAAATAGTATTAATTCATCCTTTGTATAAGAGCCAAAGTAAAACTTCAGCAGTATGCAATGAAGAATAACAGAGGTCCAACTTTCATTTAGGAGGGTGGAGGCATAAAGCTGCCATATAAGTGGCTCCGTATTGGTGCATTTATATACAGGACTCCTAAACTCATGCTAGAATCATAGAGGCTGAATACTGGAAAAAAATTGATCACCCAAATTAGCTTTTACATGTTTTCTTTTTCCATTGATTGTTACTTTCCCATTATTATTCTCATATAAACATGTTTCTGTAGGGAGCTGTGTCCCATTAATTTACCTTTTTAATTGTTACCCATTACTTCAAATGCTCACACAATTTTAACCCTCTGCTTTGTGAATTCCATGTTTATTTTGAGTCAAGGCTTTTTTGCACAGTCCTGGTGGATATCAGAGTCCATTCAAGGAGAGAATTTATGAGAAGTTTAGGAACTTGCTAATAGCTCTTCACATCTGGTGATGGAAAATTTTCATACCTGGGGGGACTGCATGGATGATGGAGGGACCTAGTGAATAAAGAAAGTGGTTTCAGTAAGTGCAGTTCAGTGACTGTGGGACTGAAGAGTCCTGATCTAACCATCTGTCAAGCTGGTAGGTACTGGGGGAGATTCTGGCTTTACTTCCCCAACACACCTGACTGCTCAAATACCTAAATTTTCTGTTATCATACATTTAAACCCGATCTTTCACTTACTGTTGCAGTCTTGTGTTAGTTTGTTTTCTCTGTGAGAGCTTGGGATGTTTGTGGAAAGAAATCTACCATGTTACCATCTACAACCAAATCACAAAGCACAGAAATCAATACCCCAAATCTGACTGAAAAAAACGAAGACTTGCTCGCATTAAAATGCACAAAACATGCACCTTTTAGTGTTACCTTTGCTCCAAAGTGAATTTGCTTTTGCTATTATATCATACCAGGTCTTTTCCTTCCCACTCTGCCCCTAGCCCAACATGTTTGTTGGCTGTGACTAGAGCTCAAGATGGTGTAAAACCAAAAGCAGTAATCGCATGCAAGGGTGGGGGGAGAACCCCTGAGCATAATTGGATAAAAATGGTTCTGTGATCCCTAAACGCGGACAAACACTTCAGTTGCTGATTGGCACCAGAAACAAACCTTTGCCCTGAAAACAGAATTGAACGCAGCTGCCTGACAGACACATTCATTTTCTTCTCAGGGGAAAAGTAAATGGATTACCCAGGAGTTTTATGCTTATCAAGCAACTAAGGCAGTCTAAAACTATTTGTTTCCCATTTTCTGTTTACATGTGATCAGGACATAAGGTTAGAAAGACATTTATATAACAAAAGCATTTATAAATTCTGCATTTTTGAATCAGAGACTTCTTTCTGTGTCTTCTACTGCCAAGTCATCTGCAAAGTACGTATTAGCAAATTGCCTGTAGGGTTATATTTTTAGTGCTATATTTTTAGTGCAGCATTAAAATGCCTTCTCAGATTTTTGTAGCAGCAGGGTTTTTCATTTCCATCTATTCCCCCATAGTTTACCGTCACATTTACTTGTTATTAAGTCTGGTATGTTTAAAGATGTTCAAATTTCTCTGCATTATAACCATCTTATTTTTTACATTTTTGCAACTCTATTATTAGGCAGATGTTTAGAGACTTAATTCATTGTAGATATACAGGAGTTCATTCTTCTTGAAAACGGAGTCCATTAGATGCCTATTAGCATCTTTTAATTTTTTTTTTTCAGAAAAATCAACTCACAACAAAAAAAACTTACAGAAAACTACCCACATCAAGCAGTACAGATAAGAAACCACTGCTGTGGATGTTTTGCCTGCTATTAGTTTTGAACTTATGATGATACAGAATTATCACTAAGTTCTTACAGATGACCGCAGAATCTTTCAGCGAGAGAGATTCCCCACAGCTTGCCTTGCAGATAATAACCTACCTGCTTTGTACAAAAGAATACTGCTCTCTAGTGGAATATGGGAAAAGATTCCATGACCTCACCACTTAGCTTCCTCTGCCTGCATTCGTAGCTTTTTGCAGATGAAAGGCAGCTTAGCTTTGTCCTAGAATTATGACATGTTATGATATATGGCTACAATTACTGTGATACTATACTGTGAAGTGGCTTTTCTTTTGTAATCAAGTAAGAGAATTTTTTTCCTTCCAAACTCCTCTGTAAATTGAAACCAGTGGATTTTCCTTTTTTTTTTTTTTTGAGAATGCTGATGTCTATATTAAGAGCGTGGAACTAATAACTATTTAATTTACAGGGGAACTCATAATAATTTAGCTGGCATAAGGTTAATTTGGGAATGATTAATAGCTACATTCCTACAGCTGGAAATTTTAATAATCTCTTTCTCTGGAATTTATAGTGATAATATTTTATATTCAGGATTTGCTTTCTGTTGTGCCTCCTTTGGAGTGTGAAAGGTTTTCTGAAGCAGGGATCAAGTTGTACAAATCGTTCAATACATTCTGTCTGTCTCAGCGGGTGGGACACTATGAAAACACACACGCACGCACAAAATGTGGTGCTTACAGTTTCCTTCCTCCAGGGCTAGTTGTAGATCTGTCATCTGTTTGGCTAGACTTGATGGGATCAGGGCTCCTTTGACAGCATTAATCGCTATCACTACTCACAGCAAGCCTGCAAGCTAGTGAATTGACATGCTGGACATACTTAAAATGGGCATGTAGCACAGGGCTGAAATGAACCTAGCCCGGAATGTGCTGCAAGTGTGCATTCAAAACAGGCATAAACTGCTTTGAGGTATTACCATGTTAAACCTGGAGCCAGCTGTTTTCTGAAGATTTATTTTCAACATGTCTTGTCCCTTCGGCACTGGAAAGTAACTTAAAACATCATCTGCAAAAGAGCTGGTTAGTCAGTGCGTGGAGGGCCTGGTTCTTGTTTTGTTTCTGGAAATGGAGGCAGTCACACTAGGTTAATGCAGGAATTTTCTGGATAGTACCTTACTGAATAGCTGTTTAAGGCACTTAGTTTTTAGAATGAAAATAGAGGTGTATGGAAAGATCTGTAACTAAATACAATATTTTTTTTCCTTAAAAGAAAGAAGTAAATGGCCAATTTGAAGAATAACTCCTCTTCAGAGAAACTCAAAGCACTTGAAACTTGTTCTGTTTTGTACTGTTGACTAGTCATTAACAATTTTGGAAAATTTTCACTGGTCACAAATCGTACAAACAGGAGCAATTTCCACTTACACTTTATTCAGTAATGTGGTGTATTTTATTCAGAGATATCTGCTATGTTGCCATCACACCAAAATGGAGGCTTTCTCTTTTGTTTGGCAAACATAGATGGCTGTCCATCACTATGAGTTTGTTGCCATCTGTGCTGGAAATTAATTCCTAAATTAGAATCAACCCCCCAAAATGTGGTAAATTTTTCATTGAAACATGGAGGGGTTGAGGATGAAGAAATTCTTGTCTTCTTCTACTAGCAAGGAAATTAAGGTAGAAAATGTAGAAGATGAAGTGTTAAAATTATATAAGATTTTCACTGGTGCTGGGAATAGAACCCAGATCTTTTGCCTCCTACTCCTGTGCATTAACCAGAGTATTATGCTTCCTTCCCTGGAGTATTTACAGTCATTCATTTCCACTGGTAACGGAAAGTTTTCCTGGGGGTGGGAAGAAAAACTATAAATGGAGAGTACAAACAAAGCCATCTGGAATATAGGAAAACAGAAGAAGAAATCATCTGCAAAATCTGGTAGCGTGATATAGAACAAATAATGAACTATGGCTACCATGCAATAGCTTTAATGCATATTAAAGCACATATAGCAGAGTGGTCCTTGATAGTTGTCAGATGCCTTTAGCACTGAAATTGCAGGTTACAAAACGAGGGTATTCATACTGTGTCATGACAACAATATTCAAGTTATACATCAAGGTTTTCGTTGTGGAGTGTACAGGGATAACATAGAAAGACCATGGGTTTCTCCTGAACAGACTTGCCATACATGGTGTTACTACCGCAAATGTGGTTTCTGATAGAGTGAGAAAAATTTCCTTCTGCCTCAATACAAAATATTGACACTTTCTTATTGACTCAGTAATTATCATTAATTAATTGGGATGGATGATTGTGAAGCACATTAAACATAATAAACACTATTTAAGTGCCAAGTAATATTATTATTGATTTACAGTATCTTTTTCAAACATCAGGGCTTTACAGAATAAGAAAAACAATAACTAGTACAGCACATGTTTGTTTTATTTTTTTAAAGTTGAATTATATGGGTAAATGACAAAATAGTTAGAGTGAAAAAATCTTTCAAGTCAACATTCAAAGGAAGTCAGGGAATTAGCTGTTCAGTTTTCATCTCAAAGAGTGCAACAAAATGAGAAACAGATGAGAAAAGACACATTCCTTAGAATAGCACATTGTAAAGTTGATAGACGAGGTTATACATCAAAAAAACTAATTATATGTTCAAGATGAACTTTGAAATGTCTGTAAGTAAAGAAGAGTAGAATCAAAATAGCCTTCAGCCACGTATCTCCTAGTCTTATGGGTCACAACCCCTAGATATGCACATGAAAACATTCCTTTTCATATGAACATGTCTCATATCTAAGTCCATATTATCTCACGTCTACGTCCATAATTTCCATGGCACAAGCAGTGAGCATGTGCATCAAACACACATGGTGGAGAAAAAGACTTGATGTTTCCACAGCCAGAGACTGGAGATGAGGCTTTCAGGACACAGAAAGACCCTCTAAGGAGATTCAAGTGCTTGCTAATTTCTAACTTACTTTTGTTTTTCTTCTTCATCTTCCAACTGTCAACTATCCTAAAATATTGTTGTATCAGCCCTAAAAAGTTTTACCAAATGCACAAGAATTTTCCTTGTGCATTTGGAGAAAGGAAATGCTGGAGATTTACATCCCATAGGGAGTAATTGTGCATGCTGAAGTGCTAAATTTTATCTGGAGATATCTACTTCAAAAGCACATGTATATAAGAAAGACGTTGATGCTATATCTGTCTTCTGTGACCTCTCACACTATTTCTTCACAATATTTAATATATTGGCCGTACAGACTATTTTGACCATCAGTAGGACCTTGGGCAATGAAACATAAAGAATGAAAAAGGACTATTACACAGTTGTCAGACTGGGTCTTGTATCCAGAATTCTATCTCCAAGGTTTCTGGAGTCCACATTAGTGTTTTCAATTCAGGGCATCTCAGGTGCTTTAGACCAAAATTGTTCTCAGGGCTCCTGAAAGTTTCCAGATCACAAGTTTGGAGGCATGTGCTAAATTCAATGGAAACAGCAGATCTATTATCAAAGGAGGCAGCTCTTGAATATCCCTTCAGTGTAACATTATAATAACTTTGCTCTTATTTTCAATGAATCAGTATCTCATGTCCAACTTCTAAATAACATTTCTCAGAAGGTGAAAAGAAGAATACACAGGGATAAGTGAAAGGAATACAATAATGGAAGTATTAAAAAAAGACGGGATTTAGCTTGGAATCCCCAGAGCTCATTAACCCCTGACTGTATTGTTAAAAGCTGTCAGAAGGGCATTTGGAGTTAATATTGTGTTAATACAGTGTTTAGAAACTATATTGGCTTTCTTTATTGACTATGAGCTGTGCAAGGTACTGCATCTGCGACAGTACAATGGCGATTGTATTTAGATTGCATTTCTTATTGGTTTCTAATCTCCTGTTGATAGGAAATGTGACTCAGTCGTCTTAGCTCTTTCAGATATTTGTATCTGTGACCATGAGAAACTGCAGACATGGCTGTCTGCATTATTAGGAGAAATGGACTGCTGTTTCATAAGTCCAGTGAAGTCCAAAGGAAGTGAATATTTAAGCTCTTGCTTAATAATCACAACAAGGAATTATTAGTATTTTGTTATTTTAAGCAACTTGTTCCTAAAAAGGAATATACAAAATATCTTTCCATGGTTTTTTTCAACCATTTGGGCTTCTAGGAGGAACTCAACTCTGCTGCTTAGGATTTTTTTTTTTTTGAGAACAGATTCTCAGACATCTAAGACAGATGACCTGTAGGGAGCCGACAAGAGAGCTGGAGAGGGTCTTTTCACAAGAGTATGTAGTGACAGCACAAAGGGTAATAACTTTAAACTGAAAGAGGGTAGGTTTATGTTAGATATTAGGGAGAAAATCTCTAATCTGAGGATGGTGAGAGACTGGAACAAGTTGTCCAGAGAAGTTGTGGATACCCCATCCCTGGCAGTGTTTGAGGCCAGACTGGATGGGGGTCTGAGAAAGCTGGTCTAGTGGAAGATGTCCCTGCCCATGGCAGGGAGGATGTTGGAACTAGAAGATCTTTAAAATCACTTCCAACACAAAGTGATTCTGTGATTCTATGAAAAAAAAAGAAATCTTAAACATTTATTGGGGTAAGAGTTATGCTTCCAAATGGATATTAATCTCTAATCATAACTAAAGAAAAAGTTACTACTGAATCCTGAGAGATAAAGACATATTGGAGGAAATCTAAGCTCTCTCAAAGTTTATCTAGCTTTTTCATTTGACTTTAAACAGGGTATGATTCAGCCAACAGAACAGATGAACAATTAATATGAAAAGGGTGCTAATTGCTATACTTAATGCTGATCTGAAAGATTTTTCCATCTGAAAACTCAACCATTTAATGAGAATTTGAGAGTAAATTAATACTTACATATACTTATTTCGGTTCCTGTTAATAAGCAAATTGGCAGAGCTACATAAAGATGGTCTTACATTGTCAAGATCAGTATAGAGAAATGTACTAAAAATCCTGTTGTCTTTTTCCTTTAGCTGCAATAACCCCCTGATTGTGATACTGGGGAAAGGTAATATCAGATACCAACATTTTATAGTGTTTCTAAGTCCTGTCAATTTCTACACCGACCTTAAATTGATGGTTAATTAAAATTCAAAAAGCACACTGTTTAATCTCAAATTGTCAATTTCCATTCATGGCACAAGACTTTACAAACACCAGTCAAAGACTGGTGGCAAGTTGTAACATTCATAACTAAAGGAGAAAGTATCAGGTCTGCTAATTGTCTTCCCTGTACCAAACGGCATCAGATTTTCAGTCATCTGGAAATCCCTTTCCTATTGCTTCTCTCAATCATGATAATCAACTTTGAATTAATACAAAAGAAAAGGAGAAGGAAAATACTAAGTAGAAAGAGCAAAAATTAGAGAAGGTGAGAAGTTTCTTACCAGCTGGTTATCTTCTGCGAAACTCATCTTCACATTATCTGAAGCTTTCCTGTGACTGGGTTTACATTATTATGATAATGTATTTCTAAGAACCTGGGAGAAGAGCTTGATTTTTTACCTCAGTCTTTTGGATCAAATTCTTAATTTTTGCATCACTATAATTTCTGTTGTTTCAATGGTTTGAAGCCAGTGTGCAGCAAATTAAACAACCCTTTGAATTACATTGTTAGTGAAATGTACCACAATGAGGTTTTAGGTATGGTATTTCTAAAGAAAGAAAACTTTGATTTAATATGATTTTGTAAATATCTGTCACTGACTTCCAGACAAAGAAGGGTCCTTGCTTTACATCAGAATTTAGATAAAAAAGCATCACTGAGTTCAAAAGAGTTGAAGCTAAGTAAACTCAGTCCATTAGAGGCAAATAGAGGGCAAACTTTCTCCCTAAATGTTTTTACAACATTCACTGTAAAAGTTGCCTACTATGGAAAACTAACTAAGAACCTCTTGATCTGCTGATAAATGTCATATCTGCTTAAACTATGAACAATTCACGGGTTGTTTTGGAAGTCAAATTCCAGATCTCAGACTGTGTAATAAGTTAAAATATGTCTCTAAATTTCCTGGTGAAAATTAACACTCAAAATTCTTTTAATTTTTTTACTTTATTGACAAAAGCCTAATGTTCTTCTCTGAAAAGCATCATGAAAAGTCTGTAGATGATAACTAGTCATCCATGGAGGTCAATACATCTAATTCTGCAGACATGTCATATAACCACTATCACTTTTTGTGTTAAACTAATAAAAAGTAGACACATTTTTTGGGTGTAACTTTTAGAATATGCAGTATGTGCTGACTGAAACCACAGAGCTTTAATAAACTTAAGTGTGTTCTATATTTCAGTCTACAGTGTGAAGACATTACATAACTGGCAAGATATTTCCTTCACTCTTTGCAAATGTTGTAAAATTTTATATAAAAAGCATAAAATTTTATCCCACCGTTTCTTGTTCCTGTTTTTTCCTGTGACCATGCAATTGATCTCTTTTTTTTTTTTCTTTTTTCTTTTTTCTTTTTTTTTTTTTAATGCTAGGAGAACGTCATACTCTAAAAAGTGATTATGTTTTAGTATTTGATGTGTATGATTCCTTGAAGTTATGCAAGACCTATTAACCCTGATAGTCTGGACCATATTAGAAAAAAAGTTTAATCCTGATTCATTCTTAAGTTCCCATAAAACAATGTGGAAAATATGCCTAAACACAGAGTTTATTTTCAAGATGCATCTGAATCATTCTGATTAATAGATTTTCTCAAAATTTGTGGACAGATTGTATGGATTTCTTGCGTGCAACTTTCTTCCCTGTACATATTACCAGAGTATATTTTTATATATTCAATTTGCTGTTTCTTTGCATGAGCTCCTTCCCAGCTCTTCCAACTGTGCTCCAATATTGAATTCACTGTTAATATGGATGGATATTGCAAAATAGACAGATCTTTTACTAGGTTAAACCAGCACTACAGCATTTTAAAAAATATTTTCATATTAATACTTACTTTTTTTTTCCTTTTCTTTATTTGTTTTCATTTTGACAATTTTGTGACCCTGTTGAAGATGACTCAAGGTTTTTACTCATTCTGTCTAAGATCCTGCAGATAAAATCATAAGGGTAAAAATATATGTGAGTTGATAGATGTGCTGCTCTGTATTTCTGAGAGATTTAACATCTTGACATATGACCTGCACTGCTGACGTTGTAATATGCTTTGCATTATTTCAATAAATTAAGAGTTTAAGGTTAAAAGCTCTGAAATGCTCAAAATTAATTTATCTAGGATGTACTGTGATGATCATGCTTTTGTTTAATCTGTATACAGTTATGATAATGCTGTAATTTCCAATATGCTGCTAATCATGATGTGGTCCTGTTCACGGTTTTGCCTAGTGTGGTTCAGTACTGAAAAAACAAGAACCTGAGAAACAAACAGACATGTCTCAGAAAGCAGCTGTTTGCTGGTAGACAAATAACTTCAAAGAACTGCAAGAAAAAAAAGTTTTTTCCACTTTTGTCATTGATTTTCCACATTGGATGCTTTGATAAGTAAATAATCTGTGTCCCAGGCTGCAAATGGGATTATTGTCTCAAACCTATCTTCTGGAGGATTGCTGTACTTCTAGATAATGTCAATCTGCTCAGGTACTACAATGCTGAGAATGCAATCATAACAGTAAAAGAAAGATGAAGACATTTAAGAAGTTCCTTTTTTGTTTAAAATCCAGGGACAAGCAGAATATTCTGGTATGTAGGACACCTGTTTGGGGTTAAGAATAAGAATACTCTCCCTAATTTTGCCAGCAATTTACAAACTTTGAGCAAATTAGTGAACCATCAGTACTTTTCAGCCATGAAATTTGAATATTTCTCTACTGTAACTTACTTTGAGATCTATGAAAATAAGGATCAATGCAGGATATAGGCATTCATATTATACAGTCATTTCAAATCAAATGGAATATGTGTTATACAGGACACTACCTTACAGTACAATGTGGTTTAAAAGTACCTTCTATTTAAAAAAATTCATCTTATGCATAACCTGTCTCTCTCTCTGCCCCTCTAAAAGACATTTTGCTGCTCTCCAGTAAACTAACTGCCTAATTACAAGTTACAACCCCGTATTTCCCTTTAGAAACATATTTCAGATAAATTTCATGCTGAAATAATATTCTTCTGCTTTTTCCAAATGTCATTTCCAGATATACGTATGTACAAATTCATTATTTATTCAAGAATTCACTTTGCTTAATCTCTTATTAGTGCCAAACAAAGAAGTTAAGAGGAAAAAGAACTTTCTTCATTGTAGTCCTTTCTTTCTTTCTCCTCAGAGCACTGTTTTTTGGGTTTTTTTTGAATTTCAGATTCTGCTTATAACTATGCTAAAAATATCTAACGTGATGACAGTTGCTTAGTCCAAATATATGGGGAAGAAACTAGTAGAACGTTTGGACCAGTCTGATCTACATTACTGCCAGGTGCAATAAGAGAAGAAAGGAAGATACTGAAGAGAATAAACATCTTCATATTGTGGAAGCTGGAAGAGATATCTAGAAAGGGTTTGAGCTTGCATTCAGGTGATGCTTAATTTTGGGGATAGGAAAGGAAAGAGGGCACAAGAAAGCCTCACCCCCTCAGCCAGTGAAGAGCAAAAATATGTAGGTTAGTTCTCCCTTGCACCTGAATTATTGCCAAATCACATGGTCATACAGTGCTATATAAGCAAAGCCACATGCCTTCTGTGCTTCCTGGGGTCTGCCCTTCAGCGCAGATACAGGAATCTGATGAGAATTATTTGAATGGCATCCTGTAGAGTTTAGGTGAACCTACAGTACTCACACTTGATTGAGTCTGGATTCCTGGTGACCTGGGAAATCCTGGCATTGTCTACATCATGACGTGAGACCACGGAGTCTGACCATAACTCCCAGCTCTCTGAAGCTTCCTACTAGAAAGATTTGGGACGTATGTATTGTACATATCTCTCATAGCAGAGACTGATTACAGAGCACTCAAAAGAATTGTTAAGAACTAATCTATTTTGTGTTTTAGCCATTAAATCTTTTCAAGCACTTTCCTAGTGAAGAATGAGACAGAGCAGCTTAGTTACTGCCACCCTACAAGTAAAACTTCCAGGGCTGTTCTAGTCCTCCCTGTCCTTCCTCCAAGTCTTTCCTCGTCCACTCCATTCTCCGTTTAAAACAGTGCAAAGCAATTATGTCGAGGCTAAATTTATAATGTTTAATCTCAGTTCAAAAGAAAAACATTTTTTTAAGAGTTAATAAATGTATTCCAGACTTCCACTGTGCTGGGATTCCTGTGGGGCTGTGAGTCCAACACATAAATTGCTAGAACTCAGTTATGTCTCTTTTTAGAAGTGGCTCTACTTGGCTAGATGTATACTTGTTAAATTTTGCCTAACATGAAAAGGAAGTCACAACTGAGAGTTTGTGGGAGCATCTGTTTGGTTTGGCTTTAATAATTGCAAAAAAGGTCTAGAAGACTGTTATTTTTAGATTATTTTTTCCTCTCCTATTTATTAGAAAAGTAGATCCTGTCTAGACTTCTAAGACTCACAGGAGTGGAGGTTAATGAAGTTGCAACATCTGGTATACTCTAGAACTTATGGCAGGACAGACCATAACTCTCACTAGCCTATGGGTTCTTGTCTGTAGATCATATTTAGTGTACCATAAGAGAGTAACAGAGGAATGGGGCACAGGCAGTAATGCTTCTCCTACTCTGCCCTCCTAACTTCCAGCAACCGAGATGTAGAGACTTCCTGAGTTTGATTTTGTTCTTAGACTGACCACCTCAGTGGATAATGGCATCAGAAGATTTGAGAAAGAAAAGTGTGGAACTATATTGGGATAGCTAACTAGTAGGAGAGACACCTTCATGCAGGTGATGTTTATCCTTTTCTCAGCACTAGAAGTTTGCTGGGAGTGAATAACTGTGCAGGAGAAAAAAACTCATGGTTTCAAAATATTGTACTCTGTTTAGTGGAGGAGGAAAGCTACATAACTGCAAGGAAAAACTGAAGAAGGAAGCTTTTTTTTTTAACTATGCTGAAAAACAGATACAAGTTGAAAAAGAGAAAAGCAGTTCAAATAAAATTCATGTGAAAAAATATTATCCACAATATAATAAAATAACTTTTATATAAAATAACTTTTATTAACATTTATGGAAATGTACAAAATGGTACTTGAGTACATGCTAAATGTCATGCTTTTCAGATTTGTAAGTGCTACATTTGGTCTAGTCACATCAAAAATAGCTCCTGAAACACTAGTTGGAGCTGAACACTTGGAATCAGTCTATAGGCTAAGGTATCTATGTTTTTCATTGGCATCTCCTTCAACACTCTTTTTTTGACCTTCAGCTAAGGAAGATTCTGTCAGTCTGGATAAGTGTTTCCTCAGCTAAAACATGCAGCACATCAGGAGGAACTGAAAGTCTACAAGTTCCAAATTTCCGCCTACTGTTTGCAAATTAAATACAAATGTGAACAGCAGGAGGCTGACTTTTAAAACAGACAAGTGTTACCACACATTTATAGGATGGCTCCTCTTCAAATCTCTATATTGGCTTCCCTTCACCTTCTGCATCTAATTTAAACTCCTGCTTCCTGATTTATGGTTGTCCTATGGCCTCTGCAGCATGGCACAGAAAGGAGATTTATGGAGGCAACAGAGAAAAATTTTGAGGGAGCAAACCCATAAAAAGTGTGAGAGACTAGAAAGTGTCATCACTAGTGGGGCTTTAAGAGACAGTTGAAAACTGTGTGGTGACCTCTAGAAGCAAACAAGTCAGGGAAAAGAGTAGTTCCTCTTCCCAACTCAAATTTTACTAACTCAGGAGTGTCTGAGGACATCCCCCTATCTTTCGAACTTCTGCTAATTAGCTGTCTGCGTAGTGTATATTTAACTATTTCTTGCTTTTTATTTTTGTCTTTACTTCCTACCCTAAATTATTTCCTCCCTCACATTCTGTTTTAAGATATTGCCTATGATAATATTCTAGTGTTTCCTCTGTCATCCATAATAATCTTTACCTCATCTACTTGAGCTATCTCTGTTCTTTCTTTCATTTTTTTCTACCAAACTTCCCTAGATTTCTCTGTAAATATATTTGCTGTCATTTTTCCGTAGATGCTAAAACTTCACATTTATACCAATTTTCTTAAGGTATTATTCTTCTGTATTTCCATTTGCACAAGCAAGGCATGATCTGAACATCACTGTTTTCCTTCTCGATACCACTCTTCTTTCATCTGCGTAAACGCAATCTCCATCTAGTTTGAAGATCACTTCATGGTTACTATTGTAATCTTGTGACTATAGCAAGGATCTTTTTCTCAAGGTATAGTTGGCCCACAGTATAGCAAAATTATTCTTGCTGACTTTATGTCTGAAGATAAAACTATATTATGGAGAAAATTATGCAGGGGTAAGATCAGTCATAACTTCAAGATGTATTTTGGTTTCAGAGTGCAAAGAGAGACTGCTTCAGAGGCTTGTGGGACTAATCTGTACATTTCTATCAAAAAACATGTACTTCCCAAAAACTTTTCAAGTCCTTGATACTATTCCTGCTTCCTCTTGAAGCTTCTTGTGGTTCATCTGCAGAATTTACAGAAATCTTTATTCAGAAAGTAATAACTAGCATCTTTTTCAGCAAGAATAGGATTTTCAGCCCTATGCTTTTTAAATCAGGTCAACATGTCCTAGCATCAGTTTAAGAAAGCTGTGACACTAGTCTGAAATCACCCCTCTGGGAGGGAGGGACAAGATATCTAATAGATGCATTCATGCCTGCTTCTTAGTATGGATTATGTGTGTGTATGTGTGTAAATGAAAAAAGATTGTGTTTTAATGTAAGAAATCTTTTCTTGTCTCTGTACACTGGCAAGATACCTAGCTGTCCATGTATTTTAATATCTAGCTACTGGCTATTGAAGTTACAAGGGGCAAGAAACCATAATTTATAAACCTTTGGTTTCTCTGGGAGGTAATTTTCCAATAGCTGGGGAAACCTGAACCTCCCAGTTTTATTTCCTGGCTCTCATTTCAGTGGTCTCAATCGCCAGACATAAGAGTGAAGTAGTTCAGGATCCTTCACCAAGTCAGACAGCTGCAGGTACTTAGTCTGCAGTAGTACTGATTCTTACATCTCAAAGCCTCCTTGACAATGTCAGAAGTAAGGGGCTATTTTTAGTAGTGGATATAGAGCTGAATAAAAGAAAAAAATCTGACTTCTGATGAGAATAGCTTGTACTTCAGAGGTATACTTTCCCCTTTGTATTTCAGCAAGTTTTCTTTTTTTTTCCTGAAGAAGTTTTATCTGGATTAAAAACCTCTGGTAGCATTCACTTACATGCTTGGATTGGCTCTTCAGCTGTATGGAATGTGATTAAAAGAGGTTCTGCTTCAAGAATGGCTCTTGAACTTGGGCCAATCCACTTTTGACAAACCAGAGTAAAAAGGATATGTGTGTGTGCAAGCATGTGTGTCTTTTATTCTGCTTCTTTAAGGCCTGTCTGATTTCAGAAAAAAAAAGTAACAATGAAACTTAGAGTCGCTGGGATTATGGAAGAACTATCTGCTAAAGAACCATTAGCTGTATCACCCAATCTGCTTGAAAACATAGCTCATGGGTAAGGAGACATTAATTTGAAGCCAATTTCGATCCCATGGGCTTATGTGATCGGGGAAAAAATGGCATAAGGTTATAAAATGACATTTCAGAGGAAACTGAAGAAGAATTTGAATATGAGAGTGTGGCAATCTCACAGGCAACCCTTGAACTCTCAGACAAACTACTTTTCATTGTAGTATAATCCTTAAAATTTCAAGTATCGAGTCGTAATGCAAGAAACTAATTCTATGCCTGTTCATACTCCCCTGTATATTGTTCAAAAATTTAACATGTTGTTATGGTTGTTTTGCTGTGCTGCAAAGATATGCGTATGTCTCCTTATTTCTCTTTCTCATGCATGTGTGTGCACATATACGCACTTGCAAATAATATACCCTCTGGAAATGTAGAAGGCAGTCTTTAACAGTATTTGGGGACATCAGCAAATGTACGTTAGACATAGACTTAATAGATGCTAGATGCTTAAATACCTTTAACTAATATCTGGTCTATTCTGGTATGAGGAGTGTTCAGTTGGTGAGTTGGATTTTAAGATTTCCAGACTTCCACAGTATAAATTGTCAGTGTGAGGCTGACGTTGCACTTTATGGTTTGTTTTTTTTTTATTTTTAGATATACATGTGGTCACTTCCGCTGTGTTTTTTACAGGTTCTTTTGGAATTCACAATATGTTTGTAGGCACAGATAGAGTGTTATGTGGGATGGAATTGCAAAGGTTTAGCTTGTAATACCTCTGGGGAGGATGGTGGGGAGGCAGTCCTTGCTTTCTTGGAGATGAAGGTAAATAATGGATTGATTCAGTCTCATTCCAGGTAAGAGCTTCTCCCTGTTTACTCAAACACTTCCCTCTCAAATCTTTGTCTTCTTCAGACAAAGCCAATTATCCACCTTTAAAATAATTATTCTGTTTTGTGTCCATGCTTTGTGTTTTCAATTCCTGCTCCTTCCAGCAATGGAAAAACCTATGTGAGCTCATTTGAATCCTATCAGGTAAAATTAGATTTCAAAATTTAACCCATCAATGAAAGAGGTTTGAGCTAATCCTGATCAATTTTCTAAAGCAGATTAGGACTCACTTCCATGATATTTTCAATTGGAAGTTGCAGAAAAGTAATGAGCAACCAGAAGTAGAGCATCTTTACTGACACAAATAGACCTAGAAGAAGACACATTTATGATTTTAGAATTCCCCTTGATTGCACACAAATTAAGGTCAAGAGCAGAACTCCAGTAAATTTTCAGTGATGAAGTGTCATCCCAGAAGCTTTACATTATGACTCATGCTGTGCAAAAATCGAAGGGAAACATTTAAAGCAATAGTGCTCCTAAGGTAAAAGCTACATATGATTCAAGCATAAATATCTCTATGAATAAACCTTGCTATAGTTCATAATAAGTAAGAGATAGATATTGGATGTTTGTGCATGGCTAACAGCACTACAAGCTTGAGTGTTGGTGATTGTAAATACATTTTTTTGGAGCAAGTTAAAAGGCACATCCATTTCATTCAAGTCCAGTAGTGGTAATCATTGGTTTTAGTTGAAGTTGAGCCCAAAGGCAGCTTTTCCTTTTGTTATTAAAAAAAAAATTAACAAATAAAAAAACTAACTTCAAATGGAAAACTTTTGCTTCACTGCCCCTAAGAGGAGTTTAATTAGAAGAACTTGTCAAAATATATGTTGCAAAAACTTTTCTTGTTGATTTTTTTTGAGCTTCAGTTTTCAACACTTTCTTCAGTGTTACAGAGATGTTGTATATCTTAACTTGGCCTTTCTAGTTCTTGATGTGTGAAATTCCTCATAGGTGGGACAAAGCAAATTTTGAAGAAGAGATTTGTCCTTATTATAAGCCATCATCAAAGAGCACTTAGAAAGAAGCAAAGATGGAAAGCTGATTCTGTTAAGCACAGAACTGGCACTTATTCACATGGCCAGGCAATTTTTTTATGTTAAATTTGAATTTTCTTTCACCACGCCTGAACTTATTGCACACATTACTGGAGAAGAAGCATCTTCTTGAATAAAATAATCAGTGTTTGTAATGATAATTTATAATGATGATTATGAAGTGTCATGTAAGTAAAATTGTATAAGGCTGGTGAGTGGGAAAAGGTCATATATCTCCAATTTTCTAGCTTTGTCATAAGTTCTCATGGAGGACTTTTTGTATTTACCGGAAATTATTCATGTGTCATTATTACATATTTCAGAAAATATGTAATATTTTTAATATGGTACCACTGAAACTCAGTTTTCAGACAGGCTTTTCCATAAGGAGGTCTGGAACTGTTTTCCACAAAAAAACAGTGGCTAACCAATTTTTTGGTTGGTTTAAAAAAAATTCTACAACCAATTCAAAAGTTGTGGAATCTCCATCCTTCAATGTTCAAAGCTGAACTAGAGAGAGCCATGCCTCATTGGATCCAACAGCTGGAGTTAGCAATGGGTATCTTTCTTTAAAGCAATATTCCTGAGACTATGTGAAGTCTCATAGTTGAAGAATAGAAGGTGGGAAGGGAAGCAATTTACAGGGGAAAACTTGGCAGAAAGTTTCAAGGAATTCGTCCTTTAATGTTTTTTTTTTTTATCAAAAGGTAATGTGCTGAACATAGGAATTAGGCTTTGATAGTGCAACTAGTGCTGAATGGGTGAACTCTGCAGAGAGACAGAGACCCACTTTCCTCATTCAAATATTCTGTGATTCTAAAGGTCTTCCCATGTCACCACTCTGTCTAGTCAACTACCCAAAGAAGCGGGAAAAGCAGCATTTGTGAGAATCCTTCTTATTTACTTCTATTTTATTCCACTTAGTTAAATTTAAATAATAACTTTTAAATCATTTCCTGTCCCTGTCATTAGTCTCCTATCTCACTGCTAATACAGTCAATATATTCAGCCTTTCTAACCAATTCAATGGGAAGGCAACCAGCCACTTATTATGCCTCCCTTTTATCCACTGTTGTAATTACAGAAGTGCCTTTTGGGAAAAAAAAAAAATTAGACAAGTGAAAGGAAAAAAACCACCCACATTATACATAAATTTGACTGCAAATTGGTAATCAGATTTCCTTCCTGCACAGATTTCCTTCATACTAGTAAGGAGCCATATTCTCCTAATTCCCATGCAGATAAACTGAGAGCAACTAGCCGATAATACAGCCTTCTTGTTTTGCTCCTAACGTAGATGTCATTCATCAGCAGAAATGGCACCTCCAGGGAGTTCCAAATGAATGGAAAGACCAAAAAATTCTATCAGGATCCTCCTTGAGCCTATCACTTCTGAATCATATCCCTTGATGAATATTTCAATCAATTAGTTGGCAGTTTACTTGATCCACATTTTTCCCAAACTCTACTGTGTTTTAGCTTGCTGCCCAGATGGAACACATCTGTCAACAAGGACTAACTCAGTTAATCTAATTCAGAGCTAATGTATGTTTCTAGAATTGAGGAAGCACTGCAGGGGAATCACCCCTGAGAGATCTCACTGGCTTCTTGGTATCTTGCGATTTAAGAGTGGCTTACTAATGTACCCTTACTAGTAACATCTTTTTTTACCTTATCATCACACCTATGTCTTAAAACTATGTGTGACCTGCTTAGGAAGAGAAGCCTGGTTTGTTCGTGTGCCCTCATCAAGATGGAAAGGTACGTCCAGGTGGGGCAAGAGAATGAAAGATAGCAACCCATGTTCTTCAGAGTTCTACAGACTTCTTCACTGTGCCTTCCTTATTGATTGTCCATGATGTCCAAGCATCCATGTACAACTTTGTTATACTATAAACCATTCTTTATAAACATATTATAAAATTCTACAGAATTTGAATGCTCGTTACATTCCTTTTGCAGAAATATAGGTAGAAAATCTCTGTTCTGAATGGTTATTTTCTGGACCATATTACCTTGTTGCATTTTGTCCTTATCCTAAGCTGGTAGTCTAGCAAAACAGTAAAGACAAATCACTTATATGGCTTCTACTATTCTGTTTTCCTTTCTGTGGTCAAACCTGACTAATCCCTTCCAACTCAGAATATTCTTTGAATTTGTCAATCTGTGAATCTGTGAACATGGATCACATTTGCACTGCATGGTGATCCATAATAATTGTTAAAAGCAAAAATGATCCAGAAATTCCTAAAAGAATTAATGAGTTTTGGTTCCACCCTAGGTGAAACAAAACTCAATGTCAACTCTCTGAATTTCGGTAACTGAACCCTTGCCTATTAGGTGAGTCACAGCCCATGTTGTCAGTTTCGTACTAAAAGAGTTCTATACCAAAACTTTGCAGAGGATTTAGGCCCCTTTTCTCTGCTTACTTACATGGCTGAAGGTGGCCTTTTGTATATGAAGGGCTTTTTTTTTTCTGATTTCCAATAGCATAGTGACAGTGACAACATAAGTTTTACCCAACTTATAACAACATGCATCTTAAGTTTCATTCTTCGTAGGCACAGAGGTGCATTTCCTAGGAGACCATCAACTCCAGATATCATAGACACATATGACATGACTCAGTCACTCAGCCTCAGATTGGCATTGCATGTCTGCATGACACAGGGATAAAGTACTGTACACTACTTGCACTGAAGGTGTATATACAGTTAGGTCTTACAGGAAATTCAAATACTTAGTGGTAAAAACAGAGGGCATGCATACTTGTAAACAAACAGATTACACAAATCTGTAGGAAAAATAAGCAACATGAAGTTTCCTAAATTATTCTGCTTATTTGTCCTTAAGTTATTAAAGATTGTATGTCAAAAGCTTCAGGAAAATTACCCCAAAGTTTAAAGTCTTGATTTAACTCAAAATTACACTAAAACAGAAATCAATGGATACAGGCAATTACACCCCAAATCTGAGCTACGGGAGTGTAAAATTATATGTAAAAAGGCATAATTTTATGAGAAAAAATAGTATTTTCAGTCAAGGTGCAAGGCTGTATATTCAACTGTTTGTTTTGGGGTTTGGGGGGTGTTTGTTTTGTTTTGTTTAATTAACTATTCAGAACACTGGCAACCACAATTTTAAGGTGAAGTCAGAAATGAATTGTGACCTACAATATGACTCAAAGTGCTGGTGCATATTGGGAAGGGATAAAAAAATATTTTCTCCACTACAGCAGTAATGTGCGATATGATCTTATGAACAAAGGATTTTTCAGTAGCCTCCAGAACTAATACAGAGAATTTAATAACCAAGAGATTTTTCAGGAAAATTTGTTGTATACATCTTTCCCTTCATTTATTATGGTGCTTTAATTTAATTTACATAAAAATTTTGTGTATGTCACTGTTAACTCTTTCCCATGATAATCAGTGAAAACTGTATTATTCTAGTGAGCTTTTATATGGTATCTATTCCTCCTCATTAGCTCTGAAGCTGAGAACTATACCAAAACTTAGTAAAGGTCTCAATTCAGACTGTTTTCCAGCTACATCTTAAGAGGAATATTATTAGTATAATTGATGTCAACTCTTTACTTCGCAGTGAAGACAAACCTCAGGAAATATAACACTTTGACTGTAAACAGGTCTACCTTACAAGAAATTTCTACTGAAAACTACTTTTTCTAGTAGAACTGGGTCCTACAAATGGGCTGTTCTCCTCTGTGAAGTCTGTGGAACAATTCAGTTTCAGTCTCTTACAGAAAACTGCTGTTAAGAAATAATTCATTACATTATATGGCATAACAGTTGCCAAGTTTGAATCAGTGAAAATGTTCAAGTTTTGTTGCAGAGCATTAGTGTGTCCACCCATGAAAATACAAGGGGATCATGATATTTAAAAAGTTAATCACCCTTCTGAAAAAAGTTGTTATTTTTATTGTAGAATTCAAAGATTTCATTATTTACAAAAATCTGAGTCTTCAGTCCAAAAGCGACCCCATACTTTTCAAACTGCAATGCATGCAGACTAAATACAGACATGCCATGCTTCAAAGTACAAAACAAATATTCATTTGAGCAGAATATATTAATTTTGAGGAAGTGGTAATTCCAGCTGTCAGAAGACAGATCACTCATGTATAGCAGTAGCTCATTTTGAGTTTGGATGACCATTTAGATGACTGAGCCTAATTTTCATTGGCACACAAGTATCAGACATTAATGTTTTTATCTCAGAGCTGACATCTTAACACTTCAAAATTAATCTTAAAATGTTCATGACAACAAGACTTTGTGAGATAGGATGATATCTGCACTGTACCTAATTCCAGCCGAAGTTTATGAACATTTAGTTCAACAGTCTGTGTTAGTTATGGGAGTGGTGTCATGGGTTGCAGTGCATTCTGTTACCATCCACTTGAGCTGTTGAAACCAGGTGGGGCAGTGTTTCCTTGCCTCCTCCCTCTGGACTATAATCTGCTTAATGGGCCCATCAATGCCTTGCATCATGACTCATCATCCCACTGTGAGATGCTCCACCCAGAGGGAGGAACCAAGCATTCCATCCTGGATATAATCTGAGATTCCGAACGCCACAGACAACACTTTCCACTGGATTCCCAGAGGACAAGAGCTACATAGCCACCACTGGACCTTCTGAGGAAGAGCAGCCCCTTTCTACAGGATCACTGCTTCAACAGAACAACATACACCATTTCAGGAGGACTGCAGCCACCATTTTATCAGACTGCTACCACCACCCTGAGCGACAGAGTGTCAGGTTGTATCCTGACTCTGTCAGTTTACACCAGTGTTTTCTGCCTTTATTTTTTTCTTAAATTTCCCTATTAAATTCTTATTCTGACTTGGTGCCTCCCACTGGTTTGTTTTCAAACTAGTACTGGTGGTCTGCTTCCTCTGTTATCCTTTATCTTGGAACATAACTGTAATAACTGTGAACCCCAACATAGCTGGGTAAGTCATTGGTCTTTGATGATCTTTCTTTCTGCTGGAAGCTGCCCTTGAGAAAGCAATTGTATAAAAGAATGCTAACGATGCCATCAGTCTGGTCTTTGATAAAGTGAAGTGTCAGTTTCATAATCTCTATTTTAGTAGATAATTTGTCTAGGGACAATATTTTTGGAATTTAGTCACCTCAGGTACATACTTGCATTTAAGTGATGAAAATCTTGTCCTCACTGTTTCTGAATTCAGGTTTACCAAATCTGTGTGCTACATATTTATTTCAGATGCCACATGTTTCTAGAGCAGGAAATATTAAGTTAAACATTCTTCGGATATTACTTTTTGAAACAAATGTAAAGAAATAAGAGTCTGTGTTTCTATGAGGTCTGTAACTGCATCCTCTTTTTTTTGGTAGTATAGCACTGGTTGCCGTGAGTGAGATCTCTTTGCCCTGACACAGACACTGCTGTCAGCCAAATTTACTCTTGTTGTTTGGTGGAAAACTTACTACAATTACTAAAACCCCCCAAATTCTGTTCGATTTCAGACATACCAAGAGGTATTTTTGTTTTCTGTCACTTTCATGACCATAGTTCATGAAGTGAAAGCAAGTTTTATTCTAATGAAGAAAAGTGTTAAAAACTTGATTACAAACTTGGAAAGGAAATGACAGTAGGAAATACAAACAAATGGCAAACAAATCCCATTCATTCTTAAAAATGAAAAAGTTTCTTAGACATTCCAAAGTAGAAATTTCACTTGCCTGTCAAGTAGCTCCTTCCCTCCTTTAAACTCTTTCAGACTTGCTTATCTGCATAGTTATTTTCTTTTTTTTTTTTCCTTTTTTCTTCAGATTGGGATCTACTTACCTCTCACTTGTCTCAGAATAGCCATGATGTTTTTCTGCAGAAAGGATTCATCTTTGCCAATGCAGAGATCTTTCCTGAGGCAGGCCCTTGATGTTTTGGACTGCGGTTTCTCTTCTTTAGTATCATCTCTTAATCTAAAAGCAGTCTTCAATTCCTTGTCAGTGGACCAAGGGAAAATGCAGATCTGAGGTTCATTCCAGTGCTGTAGAAACACCAACTTATTCACATAAAAATCTTCAGTGCAAATGTGATGTGTATTTATCATCATGTTTTAAAACAAGACATCCTAAGTGCCTTGGATTTTCTTTTTATTTTTTTCCCTTCTACTCTTGACACACTGTTTTTCTGAGCTTCTAAATGAATAAATGAATCAAAGATGTTCATGTAGGAAAGAAGTTTAAATATTAATATCTTCCCTGGTTATCATAAGCAGACAGAGACATGATAGAATTATACCTCTACTATACTCTACTATACTATAGCAGAGAAAACACTATCTGCCATTTCACAGACCGTATACAGTTTTTGTTAATAGAGAAACTTCATTGGGAATTTACCATTAAAGGAAAATGTAAATGAGACAAAGGTAATTTTCTTGATCTAATCTGAGAGAGTGGATTTCTCTTTCAGGAATTTTTAAGATCCAAATTTAAAAACCCTGACATTTGAAAGTTGGAATGCCTGACTCTAAAGCAGTCCAAGTAGCAGATTTTCTCCAGAGTATTTGCTTGCAATTAACCCACAAGACAATTAAGAGATGTAACAGGTTGCTCCTGTTATTTACCACGCCTAGGAAAAAAAATCAACTGATCTAAAGCTGTAAATTCCTAATTATTTTTTCTCATCTTAAAACAAAAACATTTTTTAAAATGGCCAGGACCTCTGAAGAGGTGCTTGAAGCATAAATGGGTTTGTTCCATATTCTTTCACAAAATCTGTTTTTGTCAGGGATAATGACTTCTGGCAGATTTCTGATCCCTACAAGACGGGTGACTCCCCCACTACAAATCACCATGTGGTACCTCTGACAGCAACTGCTCTGGCTTACTTGCTTGACACATTTGTGAGCTTCTTTAGCTTATTAAACTGAAAAAAATTAATTCTCTTACCAAAAAATTAATTTAATAATTTTCACTTGCTCATAATATACAGTGGAATAAAAAAATATTACCTTACTAAGACAGTTATCAATATGAATGTGGCTCTGCAGAATATTGCAAATTTACCTAAGAAAAAAAGTTAAATATATGCTAATTTCAAACCACTTGTAAAACCCAGACTCTGACCAAAGAAATTTTTGACAGCCAGAAACACACAAAACTGGATCATCTGTACTACTTGAGTCATCTTCCTTTTCCTTCCAGAAATCAAAAGAAATGGTAGCACAAAATGACAGTCAGTTTCTCAGAGGCACAAGAGTATTTTTAAAAGGGATTTCAAATTTTTCATGGTTTCATCTTTGTCAGAGTCTCTCTGGGAAGGGTAATTCATGATCTATTTCAGGACATCCATTGGAAATCAAATAGAGGGAGACATAATAATGCCACAAAAAGCAGATTCTGTGAAAGATATTAACACACAAACAATAATCAATTAAATTTGATTTTGATCTGGGTTAAAACTAATTTTGAAAAAATTTAATCATTCTAAACTGGGCTTTAAGGTTAAGCTTACTTCATTGTAGCAGCCCAACTCAAACCTATATATCTATAATTTCCTGTCTTTTATTGAACTTAAAATGATGTATTTAAGAATTGGCAATGTAGATGACATCATGCCGCTAATTTGCTATATTGTGAGAAATGTATATACACCTCAATTTTGACTATTAACATTCCTTCTATTGGAAAGAGTATAAAATAGCTTTTTTTGTTGTTGTTATTTAATAGACTATATTTCCTTCTTAATCTCAGAATTTCCATCCCATATGCCTACACTTTTGTCCTGGTTAAGTTTCTTCCTAGTAGCTAGTATAGTGGGGTTTAGATACAGTATGGGAATAATGCTTTGTTTTCTGATTGCATTCTTTCTATGAATATTTTCTAAGTGGAAAACAAACCTTGACCTTCTTGAGCTAGGACATCTGTTTGTTAATCTTCAGATATGTATGCATTTTTTGTTTTAACTTTCTAAAACATCTAGATAGGAACATTAAGCCAATCTGGGATTTTTAATCAGAGTTCTAGATCTACCTATTAATGAAAATTTGAAAAAAAATAGTAAAGTTAAACTCAATTTTCTTTCTCTTTTTTTTTTTTTTTTTTTTTTTACAACATTTCTGCTGTTCATATTACCCTGATGCACCAAGTTGTTTAACAAGATGGTTTTTTATTTTGTTTTCAGTTGTTTACATTCTGGACCACCAACAGTCCAGTCATTGTCTTCACACTACATGTATAGTTTCCACAGTGTTCCCATCTACTTAATAGCAATGTCATTTGAAATCGAAACTTTCCCAGTTTGTAGGAGTCAGAAAGTATTGGAGATTCATTTTATTAGGTAAAACAGCTTCTTTTACTTCAGCTGTGACATCATTCCGTACTTTTTGTCTTCTGAATAGTTACAAATCCTAACCCAAAAGAATTCCCACATCTGCTTCCAGATGTGATCAAACCCCAGATTACTTTGTTCTGTCAGGTATGGCAGGAGTAACAGACTAATTAGGCCAAATTCTTTGCTGGCATAGTCTGCTAGCTCACTGGAGTTATTCCAGCAAATTACTTTATTCACAGCTATTTAAAAGAAAAATAATGAGATATTAGTACTATCAAATCCCTTAGCCTTGCAAGTGTAACTTAAGTACGTATTATAATCCAGTGGACAATGTGGGATACAGTACCAGACAGCATCAGAATTTAGAAAAAAAAAGCTAGGGCATTTTTAACTAATATGACATTATTTTCTCCATGTCTTATCAAGAGTTGATGTGCAACACAAAATCCTAGACTGTTCTAAAGGCCCAGTGTTTTTTTTAACTCTTAGGTAATTTCTTTTGTATACATTAAATGATTTTTGCTTTACAGCAAACAAAACCTATCACTGATTACAGCCTACTGCTGCAATCTTCACATTTTGAAATGGGAGATGACCTTCAATCTCTGCACTAGCAGCCACATCTTGGCAAGTGTGTAATATTTTACCTTCTCCTTGGAGAAGAATACAGAAACTAACAATGGAATGTACTATACGGCAGCATGCCCCATATCTTGCCATTAAAGAAACCACAGAAAACAGCCAGATTCACGAGTAAGTTCATTCTGTTTGCCAAGGTCTTGCTGTGATGGGTACTTTCACATGGAATACCTCTCAAGCGCATAGTATACGATATCAGACCTTCTGACCTGGAAGCATAAAAATAGCAGGAGTAAAACAGTTTTAATGAGTGAACTCCTGCAGCAACAGGCCTACTGTCTAAGAAGAGTAAAAAAACTTGTTAGTGCTTAATGAGCTCTGAAAACATTTTGGCTTTTTTTTTCCTTCAGTATTTTCTTTTTCAATTCATTTTTTAGAAAAAGAAACATCTTATAGTGTCTGGCCCTCTAATGAGTATATTTAGGAAAACAGCACTTTTTCTTCTTTGAGAAAGGTGAGGTAGGGGAAAGCAAAGTAGAAAGGAAACAGACTGTTTTCACCAGGAAACATGTTTCTTTCAAAGACAACATTTTAATTCTATTTTAAAAACATGTAGTTGAAGTTTTGAATTAGCTACACACTTTTGTCATCAAGGCATACTACCAGTAGGGACAGTGGGGTTGAACCCCAATCCAGTGGGGTTGAAGCAGTATGTATTGTGGCCAAAAGCAATAGCTGTTGCACACCTTGGCAAAGGGTGCTTGCTTTCATCTGGGAAACAGAAAGCCCCTTCTAGTGCTTAGTGAAGTCAGTTGAAATCTTCCAGCTGGCTCTAATGAGAATTTCATCGGGTCCCTAGGCTTTGGTGAAATGACTGTGGAAGTGAAGAGAAACTATAATTGAGACAATCTTTCCAAAAGCAATTTTGAGCACTTTCTCTGCTAAAAGCATAAAGAAACTGAGAAAGAAGAATAAAGGAGAGCATAGATCAAACTCTAAAGTAGGTCGTAGATTTTTATTTTTTTCTGTAGAAAACAGTACAAGGAAAGATGCCTAATGCACCTGTATTTTGAAATGAACAGCTATACACATTTTCCTGTTTTGCCATTAAGTTGACATAACATATGAAGACTTAGGACATGTGTTATGTTTAATCATAGAAAAAATTCATTTCTATATGGAAGACAAATTACTACTTGATACATTCTTTCTAAGAAAATAAGTACAGCAGTAATTCAGAAATTTCCCATTATCCTTTTAAAGTATTCTTACTGTCCAGTTTAAAAAAAAATGGTGACGTCAGGTTTCATTCCCTTTTTGGTTCAGGACAGAACTGTGCATAAACTCTCTATCTGGGGAAAAAACAAACAAACAAAAAAACCCAACCAACCAAATGAAAAAAACCCAAACCAAAACAAAAAAATACAAAACCAAAAGGCAAACCAAAACCAACCATAAAATCAGCACAACATGCGATTTTGAAAGTTGAAAGTTCTTTCTTGACAAACAAGGTAGGAAATATGAAACAGCCCAGTCTCAGTAAGGAACGGGTTGTTTGTGTTGTGTAAGAAAAAACTCAGAACCCCAAATCCTAATCTCCTGCGAATAGTTTCAGGACACATTGGAGATATTTATGCACGGAATTTTAATATTTTTGCTGTTTCCAGCAAATGACCATAATGGTAGTTTGTCCTGTGTTTAAGTAGGTAAGTCTTGTGTACTCCCTGTGAAAATAACCATACTTCCATAAACACACATGACATTTAACTCACTTTTGTCAGGATGTAAACAGGCTTATAAAAGCTCAGTATTTGCAGTAACTGTGCTTTGAGAGAGTAAATAAAGTTTATTTAAGCGAGATTGCAAGATTAGCTCTTTTACATTCAGTTTTTGAATACTTTTTTCCTAATCATTCTGCAGTCACGCAGAATGTAGTTATTGCCTCCATCCACACCAACCTGCTTCTCTGCATCGTCTTCTGAGATGGTGAGAGTAGTGAAGATATCTAATTCCTTGTGCACACCGTATTCTGCAATATCTTTTGCTAATCTAGGTCTACAATTTAATTTTGAAAGCCATGCTTTACAAGTCACCTGCTCACATATAATAAAAGCAGAGATACATACCTTACAATCTTCTGACTTTGAATTTAGATAACAAAAATGCACTTTACAGACAAAGTATATAGAAGAGCCATTCTCATGCACACTTCCTTGTTCTTTAGGAGTTATGGTTGTCCATCCTTCTAAATCAGGTTTTCTATTTTTTTTAATCATGTAAACTTCTCTCTCTTTCTCTGTCTTGCTGGCAACATGAGTCCTTGACTGCTGACACGAGCAAAGACACTCTTCTTGTACACAGTTCTTCATATGTTCTCTTGTAACTTCCTCCTTTGTCTCAAGTTTTTCTTTTTTCTTAAGATGGAGCACTTATTGCTTGACCATTGCATTTTCTTGCTAAAAAATTTTTCTTCTTCATACCACAGTTCCCAAACATAAGTTAAAGGAAATTGGTATCAATTAGTTCTCCTCAGATGTCTCTATAAAAAGAGCAAAATATCAGGACTTCGTTTTTTTGCATCAAATATATCAAATGTTGAATGCTGTAAGTACAGACTTCTGAAAGTAAAAGACTTTCCAAAAATCAGCGATATTAATAAATTGTAAGTGGGGTTCCCAAGTATTTAGTTATATTGGCTCCATTTTCCATATGCTTAAAGTTAAAGATTTTATACTTGAGCCTTGGAGGAGCAATATGTTTAAAGCTTCTCATAAGTGAGCTACTTGTCAAATTACAAGTTAAATGAGACATGAAAAATCCTCATCCTCACTAATACTGCTTTTTTTTCTTGGACAGGATTACAAATCTCAAAGATTTGGATCTCCAGTGGTCCAGTATATTATGAGCTATCCATCTTTAATCTAGTAGTATTCACTATTTTATTAATAGTAATTTTTCACTTAAAAATGATTCTTGATATCATTAAGGATGATGTGACACCCTCATTTTGCATTGAACTTGTTCCTGCCATTTGGTATTTATGTCCTTTTGTGTCGTTAGTTATCTGGCTGCCTGGGATGACCAAAGGAGTGAATAGCACAATTTCAGAGGTATGCACTCACTTTGACATAGTAAGGACCAAGGAACACTATACAGCTAAGTATTTTTAGCAAGAAGTCACTGTGCCTTTCACTGACATTCTAGGTAAATACACAAGGAAAAATTGCTTCTCCAAAACTGAGCTGTTAACTTAGTTTTGTAACTAGCTGTAGGTCAGGAAAAAGGGGAAGAAGTGGCAATGCAGGTTGTTTACTATGTTGTTCGAAAAAACATCCAAGCTCTATGCTCAAGTCTGTAAAAGTCTGCCTTTTGATAACAATCGACAGGTCTTTAAATTGCAAAGCATATCTTCACTCTTCTAAGTGTAGTAGTGCTGTGATCTCAGAGTCGTTCATGTTTGTAGTGACCAGGTACATAATAAATATGTACAACAATTATTTTTATGAGATGGCTGGACCTTTGAACTCTGCTGGTAATGCATATCTCCATTCCAGACTTGTACTTAGCAGTAAGAATCATAAATGTGTACCTACGTTTTTACAAACACTTATAAGGTTATCAAGCTTCTCACAACATTTGATGTGTTCTTAAATGTTTTGTTCCTGAGTGCAGCAACTTGCAAGGTAAAAAAAAAAGATACATAGTTTTTCTTCTTCTCTTTTTAAGTGAAATTGTCTATTTTTTATGACTTTCAGTAGAAGACTAAAATAATTCCCAGGTACATGGTAAAGGATTACAAATAAACCATGTCTAAAAACATTTACAGTAATTGTTGACCAGGGATGAGGTCTTTTTTGCCTTTTGCACTCTATAAATATGATTGTATTTTATTAAAAATTCTTCGTACATGTTGCGAAACAAGAAAACTTCTTTTTTTATTCTATGTTGTTTTGATCCTTTATATTGAGAGTTCAAAATACAAATAAATGGAAACTTAAGGAAACATTCTTCCTTAATCTCATGACATTCATAGCATCATTGTATAGTCAGTCACTGTGTAATGATAAGGGTAATATTCTCTTTATGACAATCCTACAGTACAACTTCATGAGTAACAGTCAGCATGGATTTATCAAAAATAAGTCATGATGAAGCAACCTGATAGTCTTCCATAATGCTGTAACACACTTTCTTGAAAGAAGGGATTCCCTGACAGCAGTGAGGTTTTTCACGATATCCATGACTTTCTGTAAATAGAAAAATTAGGAAACAGAAAGATGAGAAAAGAGAGCAACCATTGTAGAACTCTCTGTGAGAAGCTGCATAAGTCCTTGACATCCCTCAAAATGCACATGAATCCAGTGGCTTCCCAGCGGGTGTCTTACTTCCAGGTCTATCGGACTCCACCTCTCTCTCTTAACTTCTCTGTACTGGAAGTGTGAAACAAACAGTCCTTCCCTGCACCTTTTGATCTGAAACTCCCAATCAAAGAGTGGGAGGCTATCTCCATCTCTTTGTAACCGAGGCAATCCTGATTTCATTTGTCCATTACCTGTCCCTTTCACCCACCTTCTGAGGTGTAGTATATCTGAAGGTTTGAGATTGACTGCATAAGTCAGGAAAACAGCCTGGGTAAAACCTGAATTTTAAAAACTTTGGATTTTTTTTAAGTCATTCCATCAAAAAAAAAGGACTATTTCTCATCTGAATGAATTCTGTCATCTAGTTGATTATGTTGCCCATCAGCGTTTGTGGCAGCATGATGGAAGGATCAAGTAAATAGGAAAGGGCTGGAAAAGCAAAATTGCTGTCTTGTTAGCATCATCAAGAGTCTTTCTGGAATTATGTTGCCAGATTTTGAGAAGGAGATGGGTCAAAAGTTTAAGGAAATCAGATACAGGGGTGTTTGTTCCATTAATGATTTTTGAAAGGGTGATTTTTAAAACTTTTTAGTTAAGAAGAAGTTTGCTTTTTAAGTTTGATTTTGCAAGTATGTAAATAGCCAAGT
>JACSVZ010000014.1:34528901-34658901 GCA_014706295.1 Lycocorax pyrrhopterus obiensis | reverse complement strand
AATGAATCCATGTAAGAGCTAATTCATACAGACTGGAAAGTTCAGCCTTAAACTGGTACTCACAAATATGTGAGGTTTTATCCTAGGCAGTTGTGATTATTTAAAAAGGTTTGGCTGAGTTTTCTTGGTCTGACAGTGTAGCCGAACACAGCTCATGTGAGTCTGAGGTGTCTAAATCAGCTCATATTGAGTAAAACAGAGCCTATACTGATTCTGGATATGTTCTTGCAGTAACTACTGGAATGCCAGTAGTGAAATACAGTATCTATTGAAAATACCTACATATGGAGAAGGATGTTGAACATTTGGAGACGTTCCAGAGACAAATATTTAGAACAATATGATGTTCCTTATCGTACAAGACAGGAATTGGATGTATTTAGCTTAGCAAATAGAAGGTTAAGGAATGATTTGGTGTTTGTTTCTGAGTATGTAAGAGCTGACAGTTACAGTACTGCAAAGAAAGATAATTTACAGCTTATGACATAGGACCAGGGCTCAACAGACCTGAATTTTAGTTTTTTTCATTAACTTCTTCTCAGACCTCAGGCAAATTACTCAAGATGTGTTTAACTCAGTTTTTGCATCACTTATGTAAAGTTCAGTGCACTAAACAATAATACTGGTCTCAAGGAAAGAATCTTCAAATATTCTCCTGACTTTCTTATGCTCTCTAAAGAAACCTGGAAATCAAGTTATTCAGTGATTTCAGTGGTTAACTATCCCTCAGTCCTGGTATTTCTGTAGAAATAAAGAAGGGTCTGCTTGCCCTCATATGCCACAATTACCCTCCCTCTTCTACTGAACACTTGCAAAGCACGAGGTAACACTCTTCTCCAAAACACTTGGCCATTGATGAATGGTTCATAACCATTGCAGTGCAGAGGATATTAACGCCTCATGTAGAGATTGCACAGGGTCTGCAGGGATCTGTTTATATATATATGTTCTGCATTAGATTTATGAGTCTTTGAATAAAATATTATTCCCATGATAGTATACACCATTGGAATTGAAACAAGAAATTGGGAAAAATTCTTAATAGCTTCTCTCTATTGAGTGCTTTTCAGTTCTAATTTCTCAAAGTTTAAGAAAGAGGAAAAATTTTTATACAACTAACAAAACTGACATAACTGATCTTTCTGTTTACTGTCTTCTTCATAATGCAATGTGTTGGGTTTTGTCATTTTAATATATGGTGATTTGGAAAGATTAATCCTTCCACTGCATTCTTTTTTGTCCAGCACAGTGGAATGTGACTGAGACAATACCAAATTAGAGACTTGTGCTTTGTCAAAATTAAAAATAACTGATTGCTATTGTTTAGTATATCAGATTAATTGATTATAGTGCAGGATGCCTAATTTAAACACATATTCACCTTCAGAATTGTCCCACTTTTAGACTGTAAAATATCAGAGCTTTGTTTATTTGGCTAGGCTTTCTCATCCAACTTTTCTTTGTATATGTAATTACATGCATTTAAAATGCCAAAACTGTCAGAAGTAATAAGTCTGAAATCTTGCTGCCTTATGCCTTCCACAGAATTGTGTGGAAAAGTGGATTTCTTCTCCGAGACCACACATGCATCTTTCCTGTGTCAGCTCATTGATGGAAACAGACTGTGACAAATCAACTTCCCCTGTAGTTACAGAAACTGGATGTGCAAATATCTTTTTTTTTTCAGTGTATATCTTGTTTCTTCGTTTGTTCTTCCTCCATCCCCAGCTATGGAATGGAAGCAGGAACTCTTCAGTCATGTATTCTGTCTAGTTCTTGGGCTGCCCTGAACTGCATAAGGATCTGGAACTCCGCCACAGTTCGTGTTATTAACCAGGATTTTTCCCTCAAAAGAATTAAAGTAGAAAACCCGTGGCAAAGTAAAACTACTTACCTGTTTGAGTAACACAGCTTTTTCTGACGTATGTATAACTGCTCTTTCTGGCTGTATGAGAAACCAGGAAGAGCATTTGGGAAAAAAGTGCTGCATGGTGCAGAGGAAAGACAGAGCTAATGACCTGCAGGATGTACGTTGGAATAGCAGTGCCAACTTTATATCATCCCCTTCTTTGACCTCCCTCGTCTCTGACACTATAAGTAGAAAACAAATGCCCTAATGTTGAATAAACAAGGATTCTTAGCCTAATATTCAGCAATATAGTTAACAACTAGGGCAGAGAGCTGGTGACTACCTTCAATGATGTTCCTTATGGGTTGCTACCTTGAAGTTATAGATGTGTGATAAAGTTTCATATTTTTCTAAGTGCTTTTGGCCTCATCCCCAGTCTAGCAGGGCCCCTGACATTTAGTCTTTGATTCATTCTCACACAAAATGCTTTTTTTGGTGTTGCGAGTGATGGAGGAAAGTGGCATTAAGAAAAAAACAAAACAAAAAGAACCCCAACCAGCTCAAAAAACTAAAAATCATTCAAATAGACTGAAGAAGAGAGGATTAGAAGCAACCAGCTGGCTGAAATTTAATTGGAAGGGTATGGTTACTGTAAGTAAATTTGCCAAGATTTAATCTTCTGTTAGGTCATCTGTTTCCTCCTAACTAAACATATCTTGGGTATTTATAGCCATGAATGAATTATTATTCCTTAACATCTCCAAAACTTATTTAAATGTCAGTCATGAGTGAAAATAAGGAAAACTCTAATGTAATCTCCTGACATCAGATGGAAAAATGTGAAGGGAAAACATTTTCTGTTTTGCTTTTCCAGAGAAAAATAAAGTTTAACAACCTTCCTTCCTATTTTACATTAAAAAAAACCCCAAACCAAAAACCTTCATAGAGACATATTTCACGCTGTTAAATGTTAATGAGGTATTATGCATTGCTAAACTCAGCTGTATAAAAATATGTTGTGTCAGTAGAAAAATCTGCAGTGAGGAAGTAGCTTGCTTCACTTGGGCTGAAGGAAAATGTACCTAATCACTACTTACTTACAAAAGAAAGCTTGTAGTCTTGTTCTGTTTCCAGTCTGCACGTTAAATAGGCTATGCAAACAGGAGTTTTTTTATTGTATGCATCCTTGTGGAATATTTGGACCACTTGAATCATTTACCTTTTCTCCAGATCCAGCATCTAGTCTTTCATAAGCATAGGCCCAATAAAATCAGCAAGAATTTTGTCAATTAATTTAATGGTTGCCAACTTAATTTCATATACTGAATGATACTGGTAATGCTCTATTAAATTACACTGCTTATTCTTTAAATTTGCTATATTGAAGATTATCAGAAATTACTACTCAATTCATTGACAGTTTGGTAATCCTTGTTGTTTTAAATAAAGATATAATTGTTTACAGTTGGTTAGTTACAAATTAAATTGTTTTAGTGTCCTTTAGGATATGTAACTACAGTAAATATGCCGACCTACAAATCTTTTACAAGAATTATTCATGTTTTTCTTTATCATTCTTCCCTATTGACTCCAAGCTTTACTGATTTCTTTCTTTGATGAGAACACATGATAGTCTTTCGAGCATTCCCTGGTATCTTAGTGTGTTTTGCCTTCTTGTGGTGGTGCTGATTTTAAAGTTGGACTCCCTTTCTGTTCAGGAAACAATGAGGCACACTATGGAAACATTTTCCTTTCTCTAGTATTTTATATTGCCTAGAATGAGAACATTATCTACCAATAAAATACATATCATGAAATGCCAAGCTTTAATATATGAAGCTATGCAAACAATAGTGAAGATTTCTGGACTAGATGCCCTGCATGTAAATTGGCTTCAGTTAAAGGATGGTTTCAGGGTACTTAAAAACTTTTCAGAGAAATTATCCTGGCCATCAATGTTCAAAAACTGAAACTGCAACCTGACCATGGAGTTGAATCTGAGAATTCCTTCTGTGTGCTGTTCAGTTGTAACATATATTTAATGGCTTTTACAGAATGTATGAAAAGGTACACTAACTTTGCAAAATGGAAGGACAGATGAAAGTGGAATATTAGCCCAAATATTTATCCTGCTAGTATTGCTACATCTCCCTTTTACAATAAACTGAACTTGAATAAGTTTAGGATACTGAATAACCGTACAAACCGAGAGGTCAAGTGGAAAAAAAACCTGAATTGGATATTCTGGTCCATAAGGTATTCCTTTACCTACCTTGGAACAGCTTCTCTTTCTTCTTTTGATTTATACTCGGCATCACATCTGTGTACAATGTTTCTTTATCAGCAGAGAGAACAGGAACCCAAACTGCACCTCTATTGATTCCTGTACTCCTAGCCTCAGGAGAACCACTTGTCAACTTGTACAGACTATGATGTTTACTGCTGCAGAAGGAAAAAATCTTCACTGTTGCAAAATAGTTTCCATTGATTTAAAGCTATAGCATTCTAGCAGCTCACTGTTAAATAAACTCTAGGGTTTTTCTTCTCAAATTTTCAGGATGTGCTCTCAAATTATTGGTATACAGTACAGACCCTTTCTCTTAAACATTTCTCATTTGCTGGCTTTGCCAGTGACATCACCAGAGAAGAAGACTTGTCTTACTGCTGGAACAGCACTTTTATTCCTGCCCAATGAAGGCTATGATCCTTCTTTAAATGGCTAGGGTTTGGGATGCTGACAGCAAGAAAGATGGTGTTTTCTTGTTTGTACAAGTGCTGTACCCCTGAGTCCTACCATTCTCAACAAAGACTGAAATTAAAAAATGGCAAGAAATAACAATTCTCCCATCCCAAAAACTCACCAACAAAATATACGCACCACTTTCCCACTTGAAAAGTACAGTTCTGCACCAGCAAACAAGCAATTCTGCTCCCTCTTTGTGTCTCTTAACAAAAAGAAACATTAAATCTTTGAGTTGATAGCAAGAGGTGTTACGAACACATAGAAAATTGAAAACCTGAATTGCAATAAAATTGCAGACAGAGGGAAATGAGTAATGGCTTCTACATGTTTTAGTCGAATACTTCCCTTTTTTCATCCAGCAAACATGTTCACAAACAACAGTGAAGAACAAAAGCTGTGATTTATATATATGGACAGGTATACATGCACCCCTGACCTCCTGCCTCCTTTCTCGCCCTCAGCACCAGAAGCAATTTATGGAGAACAGTCTAAATAAACATTAAGGAGTCAAGGCCACAAACTGACAGCAAGGAAAATCAATGGCTCCAGAAACCAGATAGTAGGTTCGATAAAAGAGATTAGGCATCACAAGCTAGTGTGGGGCACTTACAGGTAAATGTGGCTTACACTTCATCTGACAGGGCTCTCTCATCATCAGGATAAAAACTGTCATAGAAACAGAAGCACACTGAGTAGCCAGTGGAAGATGCTCCTTAGCTGCAAACACTAAACGCTGACCTCTGAATGAAAGGGATTTATACTGAGGCCACAGGGAATTTACAATTGCTTTTCCAGAGTCATCTCACACACCTGTGCCTTTGCCCATAGGAATTGTTGCAGATATATATTTGGAGAACTCTCTGGGTTTTCTTTGTTTGTTTTGCTTTCCTGGACTGTTTTTCAAATCCTTTCCTTACCCTCACTGAGTTAAATCTCCCTCTGTATTCTGCACAGTTACAGACTACACTGGGGTGATAGCTTCAGCTGAAATCAGTTCAATGAAGTCAGTTTCTACAGCGCTGCCTCAGCAGACTGAAATCTCCCATAAAATGGGGCAGCTCCAGATTCAGCATGGAATCTCTCACCTGAGCCCATTCTCTGTATTGGGTGACCAGAGGAGCCAACCTTATCACTTAAGCAGCACATGTCTACTTTTCATGCACTGGGACACTGCCTTTTATCCAATCATAAGTGTTAATGTTTTACTGTCTATGGTCATCCAGTCATCAGCACAAATCTAAAGCTGAATGATAGCAGCAGCCCATATTCTATAAAGACCTGTGACCACAACAGAATCTAATATTGTGATTTTGCTGGGTTTTGACTAATTTTCCTTCTTAGCTATTTTACTAATGTGTACCTTCTGTTTCTTCAGAAACCCATTGATGAAGTCTTTAGTTTAGTGTTAGTAACCCTTAGGCTCCTCTGAAAGGTAGCCATGTAGAGACTGCAGTCCAACTCAAACGTAAACTTCCGGGTTAGGGTGCAAAGACTATCTAAACTATTTGCAAAAAGCAATAAAAAGGTGAGGGGACAGGGAAGGCAGGTGACATTCTTTCTATCTAATCTTTCCTTCCTTCCTTCCTTCCTTCCTTCCTTCTTCCTTCCTCCGCCACCCTTCCTCCCTCCCTTTCTCCCTTTTTCCCTTTCTTCCTCCCTTGCTCCAAAATACCAAGAAGCATGAATTCTAATAGAGCAAAACAAGGTATTACAGGTCAAAAAGAAATCTTAAGCTTCATTTGGATTCAATCATCCATCAATGTCACTCATAGGTCAATGCCCGTCAGGGATATAACAGCACTTCACAAACGAGTAGACTCTGCACTAGCTTGAGTTTAAATTTGATATAAGACAGCCTCATGTGGGCTGCATTGTAAGTGGCTTGTGAAATGGGGAAGCCAGGTGCCAAGTCAGAAAACAGCTATTGCCCTCATCTGAGTGCTCTGAGTGGCTTACAGTAGGACCACATAAAAAACTTGTGATCTCAGTAACAAGTGCACACATCTTTGTGTTTAGATGACCTATATAATCTTTCCAAACTGACACTTTCTTCAATTCTGCTAGGATTGCTAGGATTTTATCTGCGTTCTGTATTTCTCCATCCTGCTCCCAACTTATTCTATACTACAGTATGCTTGACATTTGAAAGGAAATGCATATGCTGTTCTCCTTTAAGAGTGACCAGAAAAACATGCCTTCATCTCTTAGAAGCATATCACAAATAAGCCCATTCTGGTAGGTTAATGAAATCCCCAGTAGTCTCAATCTTCATCTTTACCTTAGATTCCAAGGAAATTAATAATTCACAGAAGAGCAAGACACACATCCTTGGAAAGGCTTGTTATCTCCACTGATGTTATTTATGCCAGTCATAATGGACTTTTTGGTGCTAGGTAGGACAGAGAGGGGAACAAATGTCTTAATCCACATTTCTTTAAGGTAAGAAAATTAGCAACTGTTGTCTGAGTTTACTTCTCTGTGGGGTTTAGGTTAAGGAAATTAAAACTGTAGATTAAGCCCAGCTGGAAAAAAAATAATAAAAAAAGCCTATGAGAAAAAGACCTTAGAGTAGTGACTAGCCTTTATCTGCTGAACTCAGTGTTGCTTCCAGTTCATATTTAAGTTCTTAAAGCACTGAGGCAAAGCAAAATATGACTGAATCATTGATATTTAGGCAAATGCTCCAACTACTTGGCTTTTTCTTAATCAAGATTATGGGTATCTCTGGAACTTTCATCTAGATTTATGAAATTTTATTTCTGGTCAAAACTGCTATTAGTGTTAACTAATTTTTTTTCCATTTCAGTGAATCAGCAATTTCCTAACAAAATGTTTTCATTTTAGCTGAGATCTGCTCTGGATCCCAGAGCAGCAAGGCAATTCATACTTGGCACTAGATACCTGACCATAACATTGACCCACTGAACAGTAAACAGTTCATTCCCGGCACTGGAAGTCAACCACTTATGCACTGATTGGGTTTTGCTCATTTTCTATAAGAAGAAAAATTATTCATTTGTGAAAGGGAGTTATTACCTGTCATTCAAGACCTGGAAGCTCAGAGTTATTCCAAAGCTGACCAGGAAGATCGAGTTCAAATTTAAAATTCTTGGGAAACATTTTCCTAGGATTTTGTTTTTCTTTTAAATAGTGTTGCCTTGTATTATCATGATTGTTTCAAGCCCATATCACTGCAAAAGAAACAGGTTTTCCTCTGTCCTGTCAATGATTACTCACTCTTGTTCTCATGCCCCTTCCTCATCTCTGTGAGTCCAAGTATTGCTATCTTCAAGAACATTGTTTCAGGGTATTGATCTAAATTAAAACAAAAAAAAATTTAACTGCATTAATTTTAAACTGGATCAGTTTACCAGGTCACAGAATGATTGGTAAGTATGAATAGGGTGTACCACAACCTGACATGTCTCTGTGGTTTCTCCATTCTTTTTTTTTTCAATTTTTTCACTAATATAGAAGCCATGAGAATTGCTTGCTTTTATGATGCTGCCATCTCTGGGCGCTGTTAGGCTGATGGTCATTTGTGATTTGTTGAAATACCTGAATTTGGAAAAATACATCAAAAAGTGGAAAAGACCAAGACATTTCATACGTCAAAAACTAATATCCACAAAAGGTTGCAGTTACTTCATCTGACACACACACAGCACTAGCACCTTTTCACTGCAAATGTCTCTGAAGAAAGTCATAAATCAGGGTGAGCTCATTAAAGAAAGTTCACTTTAATTCAAATAAGAGAGAATAAAGGAATAAGCTCTAAGTTTGTCAAGTTCCTTTTAAAAAAGTGTGAAGAATGAGATTGAACTAGAAAAGCAACTCCAAGGATATGCATCGAACGTAAAGTAAGTAGAATTTAAAGCAGGAATTAATATGGATCAGAACTCATCCAAATTTAATATCTATTTGCATTTGCTCTTTGTTGTAGTGAGGATGAAATAGACTCTAAACATTTAACTGTCTGATCACCAGAAATTCGATGGCCATGCCTTCAAAGTAGCTCTGGCCTTTGCTCAACTGAGTGTCAGAGGAGGAATTTATAGTGCTGAAGTTCTAGGTTCCTTGACCTTACTGGAATTATTTAAGGTGATCATACATAATATGTTGAAGTTATAATAAGGCTATTATTCTATTTAAGCCTACATAATATGAGTATGAAGACATGCTGAATCAGAATGGTAGAACTGTGAAGCTACGTAAGTGGAGACACGAGATAAATGCACAATGATCATTCAGTGCAAGATGAAACTGTAAAATGGATATACAAGATGTGGCATCCAATACTTCCGTAGTGGAGTAGAACATACTATGTGGCCATAGCAGTACCTAGCTGGGTTCATAAGAAGAAGAGCTAAACTGAGGAAGTAAATGTTTCCACATCTCTGCAAGTAGTTTCATTGTGTTAGTTTTCATTACAGGAAGAGTTGAGGATTGCTTCTGTCTTCAGGTGAGAGGGTTTGGTTCTCATTTGCACTACAGGTGCATTATCCTGATCTGACAGTAAGTGAAATGGATTATGTATGCTCTATGACCACTAAAAGCTACTGTATTTTTATGACATTTGACAGCTTCTGTTCAGTCTTCCTTGTGCGTTAGAAATTATCTTGAAATCACTACTACTCAAAACTTGAAAATAGTTTTGATCTACCTTTATACAGTATGTATGGCGAAAGAATTTTGGACAAATGTTACTGTAGTAATGATTGTAAGTAGATTTATTTCCATGTGGATCTCTGTGCCACATCTCCTGAAAGTCTAGCCTTGAAAACAAATTTCTTTTGGAGAACTGGAAGACATTCAAAAACTTTGGGGTTTTTTGCTTGGGGTTTTGTTTTGGGGGTCTTTTTTGTAATTTTGAGTAGCAGTAGTAGGTTTTGGTAGAGGTTGGATTGTTCTTTAGGTTTTTTTGGGGGGAGTTATTTTTTTTTTTGAATTCTTTGAAATACACAGGATACACAGTAAGTGCAATGTGCCAGATACATCCCTCTGGTAAGTCACCTTCTGTGGAAAATCATGTGGCACTCGTCTTTTCCAAAGGCTAGCTTTATGATTTCTCCTTTTGAACCTTGACTTGGGTTATTTATTTTGAAAGACAAGATGTATTCGTGCTGAAAGTTCCTTCTATCTTGGTCGTTTTGATTACTTGTTTCTGGGGCTTTGCTCTTAATTTCATCTGTATAACTGTTTCTAAAGTACATATTGTAGACTAGATGAGTCAGCCTGACAGTTCCATTACACAGCAAAATAATCAGACAACATGTATATTACACGAAATAACAGCCTCATACCTATATAGTAAATTTGAAAATATTTTAGAGTTGTCACCTGGGAAGGCTCTCTTCCCATACAAGTTCAGCTGACAAAAGTAACCCATGTTCAATTATGACGTGGTAAAGGCCTGTTTTGAAATGGTTCTTGATATCCAGGGGGCTTTGTGGGGACATGCTGGGAGCATTCAGAGCATTTCCATAATGATAAAAATGCAGCTGTACCACAGTTTTGAAACTTATACTGGAGAGTGCTTGAAACTGTACAATTCATCACTGCTTTGCACTTAGCTAAAGTAAGTGAAGCATGGCTAGTTCAAGGCACCTTTGCTGTAAAAGGGAAACTGCCTTTCTTATTCCAATGAGAGAGGAAAGAGACCTCACTGCTTCTGGCACAGAAAGAAGAAGTGAGAAAACAAAAAAGAGCTGAGGGAAAATGAGAGAAAGCCCTTTGGAGAGCAGAGCAAGCAGTTTCTGCCTTTTACTGGGGAGGAAGAGAAATGTGGAAGACTGGGATGGCTTCTTTGCTGAGGATGCACCACTCTAACACCCATGACAGCAGTCAGTCCAGTTTTTCCGCGGCTCTGGCATAGGAATATAAGTAGTAGGGCAACAGCTATTTTCCTCCCCCTGAATTCTTCAGCTGTAAACAACTGCCTACTTAGCCTGTGCCTAGAGTCAGTCCTGGAAGGTAACGCATACACTGGAAATCAAACGAAACAAAAATGTCCTGCTGCCAGATTTCCTATGATTTAAGCTGCATGTTCAATTGAGGCCTTCAGATCCTGTTGAAATGAATGAGTGTCTCCCTTGCTTCCAGAGTAGCTGAATCAGGCTCTGCTTTCCAGGGGCATATTAATGATTCACAAGAGAGGAAGTAGTAGCCAAACACAGACCATTTGGAAATAACCAGTTGTGTTTAAATTGTTATCATAATGCACATGCATGGAAATAATCAGTATTCAAAAACTTGGTTTTACCCAAATAATTAGAAGGGATTTATTAAGTAATTTGTCTCTCTTTTTCCTTCTCTTTTCTTCCTTCCTATCTCTGAGAGATCTCAGTTTTCCATGCATGCTCTGTAGATCAACTTGGGAATGATTTTCTCAGCAGTAAGCAATGTGTATGTCTCATGCACATTTAGCTTATTATCAATTCCCCTCAGCAGCTAGAAAGAAAATTATCAACATCCAAAAACTGAGTGAAAATAATAATGGGTATCCCACCAAGAACCTGGATATAACAAAATACTGTAATGCTGAAGCATTCTAGGAGTCTCCCCTCTTTCTCTCAATTTTTATCACTGACTAGATGTTGTAAGATTGCCATAAATTGAACTTGTATTGAGAAGTTTTCCATGTCAACCCCTTAGGGCAACTGATTATAGGTTTGACCTTTTGAGATTCTGTGTATTTCCCACTTAATCAGTGTTGGAATGAGTTGCTGCTAAGTAGGATCTATGGGAACCCTATGGGAAAAGCAAACCCATCTAAAAATAATGAGTCTCCTTCCTCCTCCTTCCCCTCCTCTCATTTTGAGCTCTATTAGGCCATGATAAGAGTCTTAATCTAGGCTACACAAAAGCATAATATAGCATGTGATATTTGAATTATATTGGGAAAAAGAAGTCTGAGAAGGGCTTTTGGCAGCCTGAAATGTAAGTGAAACTTTACAACATTGTTAAAAAATGCTTCACCTCCCCCCTGCCCTTTCTTTCTTTTCGTACTAAAATTTGTTTGGTTGAGCTAAGGACTTGTGAAGCTTTTAATATCCAGTACCTATGATTTTGATAGAGTGACTGATTCTCTCTTTCTTGGACAAGAATACAAAATGGGACCATTGCCATTTTGTCTTGTTACAATAACACACTTGGTGGTTTAGATATAACCTCATACAGTAGCCAATTCAATCATCAGTTCATTTCTCAGTAGCTGAGGCCTGTGGGTTTTTTCCCTGCCATACACTTTAGTTTCTTCTCATCTTCCTCCATCTCCCTCTCCTTGAGGCCCCCCTCTTTTTAGATCCTCCTCCCCCCAAAAACTGTCTGTGAAACTGAACAGCATAATAGATGTAATTAGACCATCAGTAATAGGACTGAATGGAGCAGGCAATGAGACTCCTTCTCGGGAAGCAATCAGTACATTAGGTCCCCAGGACTGAAACTGCATTTAACAAGGTTTGGGGCTTAGGGATTGTTGGTTAGGCTTCTGCTGCTTTCACAAGAGAAAGCCCTACCCAGAATGCAAATCTTCATTTACTATAGCTACAAACGGGAGGAAAAAAACATTAGCCTCTTTATTACACACATAATGAAGCAAACTGTATCTGTTGATATAATTTTTCCTGAGCAGTAAATCACCTGTTCACAAATGCTAGTAAGCATAAATATAGATTTAATCTGCACTTTCAAACCATTTCCTGGGGTTTTTTTCATCCATCCATGGAAGAAGAAAGCCTTAAACTTTGTCAAACTGACACTAGCATTTTTCCATGCAGATTTAATGATTCATCTAATAAAGTCATTGAAGATACAGTTCCTTTTGATGGGAATGTAGATGTGGCAAAGTTTACATGTGGTTTTGTTGATTTATGTTCCCAACTGTGTAGGATGGTAATCACATGAAAAATTTACCTTTTTAAAATTAAATTCTCTCATCATTCCGATCTTATCCCTACCTAACTGAACTCTCTATCTCCATTCAATTTCCCTTTCATAACAGGATGTGGTGTGTGCTGTTGTGTAATTTCCTTAGTTGTCATTTGTATGAGCGTGTACTTCCTTATTTCAATCACCTTTTACCCTGACCTTGACATGTATGGAGAGTAGAGAGGATTTCTCTCCTCATTCAGGGTCAGATCTTTTGCATGATATAGAACAGAAACAGAGAGAAGACAGCAAAGTCAGACACATCCGAAAGCAGAAGGATGTTCCTGAGGTCACTGTTCACAGAGTGGGAGGAAAGAGAAAGGCTTTTAAACCTTCATTTCCGTATCATGGCACATGTATTGAAAGCACGCAGAGGAGATGAGTATACAGCACTGATCTCGACCAGAAGTCCACTGGAGTTCAGAACCAGTGACCCACAGGACAGCTAACCTGGGCAGGCACCACACACCCAGTGTGGCCATCAGGCTGTGCCATGCTGGCCTGTGCTGTTCTGTGCTGTTCTGTGTCACATGCATCCCTTGTCCAAAGGACAGATTCAACCCATGCCTGGTACTGGAGAAAGCCAGTATGGCTTGTCACTGCCATAACTCCTCCAGCATGATCTTGCCCTTGTTAACCATAAGTTAAAGAGTTCTTCTGAGAAAATCTTTAGGAACAGAGTTGGTTTATTGTAAGCAAATTATACATGACCTCAAATGAATGAAAGGGAGAGTTTCTCTGCATGGGGAGGACCTGCTCTGCGCAGCATGCCACAGGAAAATGCACAAGGACTCTGCCTGATGCTGCATGAATGTGGGGTGCCCAGCACCTTAAGAGTTGTAAGATGATACTTGCTACTTTTTAGTCCTCTTCTTATTCTCTCTTATTAAAGCAGTTATTAAGTAATTAATTTTTTGTTGACCCTTTCTTACTAAGTTACAGAAAGAGCCCTATGATGTCTCTCTCTCACCTCACCTCACCTCACCTCACCTCACCTCACCTCACCTCACCTCACCTCACCTCACCTCACACCCGCTATGTGCCCAGTGCAGAACACTTAGAGTTATAACCCTTTACAAGGTGTCCTCCTCTGTGAGAAAAGAGTTGTGAGATATACCTGATTGGAAAAGAAAAGGCTTCAAAGTGACCTAATTATGGCCTTGCAGTACCTGAATGGAGCCTACAAGAAAGATGGAGAGAGGCTATTTACAACAGCATGTAGTGACAGGACAAGAGGGGATTGGCTTCCAACTGAAAGAGGGTAGGTTTAAATCAGATATTAGGGAAAAATTCTTTGTTGTTAGTGTGGTGAGGAACTGACACAGGTTGACCAGAGAAATTATGGAGCCTCCATTCCTGGAAATGTTCAAGGCCAAGCTGGACGGGGCTCTGAGCAGTCTGGTCTAGAGAGAGGTGTCCCTGTCCATGGCAGAGGGATTGGAACTACATGTTCTTTAAACTCCTTCCAACCCAAACCATACTATGATTCTATGATTATGTGTCTGCCACCAGCAAAGCTGCTACCTTACCTAGAGTAATTTCTTAAGCCCATCCCCCCTTACAGACCTTTCATTCCTCTGACACAGGCTCTCAAAATCTATTCTTCTATCAAGAAGCAATATTTCTCACTTCTCCACCTGGAAATTCCTATTTCCTCTGCATTTCCACAAATCTTCTCTTCATGCTTACTGCCACGCATAATGTGGTCTGTATTTTTTTCAGATGATGTATTTTTTCAGGCACAGTACTATCAATTTAAAAGCTTTCTTTTTTCTTGAATTTTTTTCAACCCAAATATACTCTTTAACAGAAGATATTTAGAGTGAAGTGGCTTCATCCACTCATTCCAAACTTTCACCAGTATGCTGTTAAGACTTAGATTCAAAATGACACTGGTTATATACCATTTGCATATATTTATATGCAATAAACCTTATATTTACTTCTGCACTAAGTCATGGGTTTAAAGCAATAATGTTTTTTTCTTTTCTTAAATTTTTTTATTTGTCCAATTCTTAGACATATTCAATAATTTTAATAATTTTCTGGGATATTCACTGTGTAAACTTTAGAACTACATGGCACAGTGTTTTCAAATCCCATAAGGGCACTGTCAGATATTTCAGGTTTTACTATTATAATGATGATAAGGAATAATTTGAAAGTTAGGTTGCATGCAAGTGCGAGACTTACAGATGTTTGTTCTTTCCTTTATTTAAACAAGGTCATAAACAGGAGGTTAGAAAAAAATGCAAAATTTTTATAGGAGGTGGAACAGGAAAGGTTTTGTGCTGATATTTTTTTTTTGGCGATATTGGTAATCCACTAGAGTTTTCATGTCAGGAGTTACAAAAGAATCTCAGCACAATGCCTTCCCATTGTTCTACAGTATTTTCCTTATGGTCTTAGATCAATACAAACTAGCTATGCTTCTTTGACATAGAATTGTCCTTCAAATCTTGCCATGTGTTTCTTAGGTCTTAACTAAAGGGTTATTTTGTGGTTATCTTTGATCCTTCTCAGTGACTGAATGAATCTGTAGCTGGCTAAGACTGAAGCTCTACTGATCAACCCATCCTTGTGATACCTTGCAAAACTAGCTTGAAAGTTAACTTATATCAATACAGCAGCTTGCCTGGGCCCCATGGGTGCAAAGGCCTAATTGAAAGGAAAGGGATAATCAAACTGTTGGCTTTGACTACAGATAATGAACACTGTTATGGGAGAAAATCTATTATCAAACTAATCCCAAGAGGCTTGAAACAGAGTAGCCTCATTCTACATGATTAAAAGCTTTCTTTCAAATCCAGAGGACACATCTCATCCAGAGACATCAGAATTACAAAGGTTCTTCTAAAGCAGTGGTCAATCAACGAGGCTGATATAAAGTTCCTAAACTCATGTTGCCTGTATGAAATTAATTTTGCAGGATCAAGGAGATAAATGGCTTCCAGATAACTAAAAAATTGAAACATCAGCTCTGGTAGTGAAGCAACATCTTAAATACTACAAAAGATTAATATATTAAATGAAGTTGATAGTTAGAGGTACAGGCATTCTTATATGAGTTCAGAGCAATAGTTCACCTTTTGCCTGTTGTTAGAAATATTGAATGATTAAGGAATTTGGGAAACTCCATCAGAGGTGATCCTCTCAGCTACAGAAGTGTCAGTGGACAATACCAGAATTGGTATAGTAGTCTGGTTACAATCACACCTAAGTTAACTAATTTGCAGCCAACTCTCCCTGTCCCCCTTTTTGAGCTTTCCGTTGAATTTTCTGTATCTGCATTACAATCCAAGTTTTAGTATTTTTAAAATGTATATATAATAACAATGTGCTTTTAAGAATGAAAATCTAGCTCTAATGCTGAGTGCCACGAACAAAGGGAACTTCTTTTTAGTTTACTTGAGACAGAGTTGTTTGTGAACAAATGGATTTTATTTTCTCTTCCAAGTGAACTCTGAATGTGCCCTAAGTTGGCTGTGCAATGGTGAACTGTTCATATTAAATCTATCATAAGAATTCCTTGACTGGAATTTAGGTACCATACATGTATGGTACCTTACTTACGACAAAATTCAGTATTTCCATGTGCATCACTTAACACACATGTTAATGTCATAGCAATTTGGTGTATCTTCAAGTGTAGGCATAAAATTATATTTGGCGGCAATTTTCAAATATGAGTGGGTGGGTTCACGTTGTTTGGCTGCCAGGTGGCTGCCAAGCCAGTCTGTCACTCCCCTTTCTTAAAAGAACAGGGGAAAAAATCTGAAAATAGAGGTGCATGGGTTGAGAAAAGAACAGAGACATCACTCAGGAACTACTGTCATGTGAAAAACAGATTTCATAAAATCATGGATTGTTTTGGGTTGGAAAGGATCTTAAAGGTAACCTAGTTTCAACAACCCTGCCGTCGACAGGGACACCTTCAACTATGTCATGTGGCTCAAAACCCAGTCCAACCTGGTCCGACCACCTCACAGTAAAGAATTTCTTCCTAATATTTAACCTAAATCTTCAGTGTAAAGCCAATCACTCTTGTCCTGTCACTGCACCCCCTTACTAAATGTCCATCTCCAGCCTTCTTCTTGTGCTTTTTTTTCTGGGGTATGGTTAATTTTCTTCCCAGTGGCTGGCATGGGGCTGTGTTTTGGATTTATGCTGAACACAGTGTTGATGTTTTTGTTATTGCTGAGCAGGGCTTACACAGACGCAAGGCCTTTTCTGCTCTTTGTACTGCCACTCTGGTGAGGGGGCTGGCAGTGCATGGGAAACTGGGAGGAGACACAGCCAGGACAGGTAACTCCAATTGACCAAAGGGGTATTCCAGACCATATGACATCATGTTCAGTACATAAAGTGAGAGGGAGAAGGAGGAAAGAGGAATGTTTGGCTTGATGGAGTTTTTTCCGAAGTGACTGCTACATGTGATGGGGCCCTCTTATCCTGGGGATGGCTGAACATCTGCCATGGGACGTAGTGAAAGAATTCCTTGTTTTGCCTTGTTTGCATACACAACTTTTGCTTTACCTATTACAGTGTTCTTATCTCAAGCCACAAATTTTTGGCTTTTACTCTTCCTAATTTTCTCTCCCATCCCAGTGGTGGGGAAGTGAGTGAGCAGATGTGTGGTGGTACTTGACTGCTGGCTGGGATTAAACAATGACACTTGTAGGCTCCCTCTGAGTACTGGAACGTTTAGGCAAGGTCTTACAAGAGCCTTCTGTTCACCAGGATGAACATCTCAAACTCTCTTAGCCTGCCTTCCTAAGAGAGGTTCTCCAGCCCTCTGATCATTTTTATGGCCTCCTCTGGACTCATTCCAATAGGTCCGTGTCCTTTTCATGTTGGGGCTCCACTGAGCTGGACACAGCACAGGTGGGGTGTCACAAGAACTGAGTAGAGGCACAGAATCCCCTCCCTCGTGCTGCTGGCCACGCTGCTTTGGATGCAGCCCAGCATATGGCTGGCTTTCTGGGCTGCAAGTGCATATGGCTGGGTCACGTTGAGTTTCTCTTATCAACCTTATCTCTTCAGGGCTGCTCTCAATCCTTTCTCCACCCAGCCTGTATTATTGTTTAGGATTGCCCTGGCCCAAACGCAACACCTAGCATTTAGCCTTGTTGAACTTCATGATGTTCACATGGGCCCACTTCTCAATCCTGTCAAGGTGTCTCTATGGCATCCCTTCCCTCCAGCACATCAACCACACAGCATGGTGTTGTTGGCAATCTTGCAGAAGGTGCACTTGATCCCACTTGTTCAAGTTGCCTACAAATATGGCAATCATTGCCAGTCCCAATAAAGAATGCCACTCATAACTAGACTCCACTTGCACATTGAGCTGCTCATCACAACTCTGTGAGTGGAACCATCAGCCAATTCCTTATCTACTTAGCGATTCATCCACCAAATCCATGTATCTCCAGTTTAGAGACAAGGATGTCATGCAGGACGGTGTCACATGATTTACACAAGTCCAGATAGATTTGGAGAAACTAATTTATTTCATTGCCAATCAAATCAGACTAGAATGATCATATATAAGAAAAAAATCTAAAATACACTTTTCTTGTCCCCCCCCACTCAAAATTCTACGGTAATTGACCACTGTGTGAGGTCATGGTCAGTATAACACGCACTTGAAATAGGAAAGCATACACACTATTTCTTCTTTTTGTGCCTTGCTGTCCCTTCTGACTTACAGTACTGTGACAGGCACCAAGAGGAAGAAAGAGGTACAGGTCCTTCCTTTCACTTGACTGTTGGAGCAGAAGAGAAAACTGCAAGACAGAGAAGAGATTAGGATGGTAGAAGTAAATAGAGCAAAATTTAAGAGAAGATCAGACAAAGAAAAACATACTGAACATAAGATTATGGAGAAGCTACCTAATTTGGAAAATAAAACCCCCCAGCTTTAATTTTAAAAGATAAAGAAAATAACTCTAATAAAAATAAGAAAAAAACATGACAGATGGTCTGCAAAACAGCTGTATTGCACTTTGCTGCAGCTTTTGTTGGATGCTTAGAACTAAGATTTACCATGACATTATGTAAGGTTACAGCTCACATCAAGGTTTCTGAGTGTGATTTGCCACTTCTTTCAGCTCTTGCTTCTAAAGAATCACTTCTAAAATCAATTCTGGTTCTCTTAGTTGCCCTTTAAATACCAACCCTGAAAATTAAAACAAAGACCTTGGGATCCCTTAAATAACCACACATTTTATTTCTTATTAACTCCGTACACATATCTAATGCAATTGTGAAATGTAAATTTGGTTTGCTTGCTGAGAAAAATAGCACACTAGTACAATCTGGTGAATTATAGTCAGCCAGCTTCTGGATCAGCACATCACTTGCTTCTGATACCTCAGTTTCAAGAGTGCTTTTAGGGATTTTGCCTGCTTACATAGACAGGTCTCAACCCTGGACTTTTGCAAACAGTTTTATTATGAATTGCAAGACGAGTTTATGTTAGGTCTATAGGTGGGAGAGAGGGAGGAAAGATACCTCCCGTTCAGAAAACATGGGTATGCTTCTTAGATAAAAGAGGGTAACTTGTGACTTGCCATCTTGTACTATTTCATGGATACATTCTGAAAAACTACCAGACTTGCATCACGTTTTTCTTAACTGTGTGGCACTGAAACACAAAGCAGAAGAGGCCTTGTTACTATGTTGCTGTGTGACAGGTGAGTATCTGAGCCAACAATCAGTCATGTGGTAAACTGGATAGATAATCTGAAGGTTTTCAGTGTCTAAGAACTTCACTGAACCAGAGTCAGGCATGCACCAGCATTCATTGGATGTTGGGGAAATGAGCACTCTGTGGGCTGTGTGTCAATGCCCATCTTTCCATACTGGAAGACAGAGGACAATAGTCAGAACCTACCAGATTTAATTGGAAATTTTTAATTGACAGCAAGAGAAGCAGGATTACTGATGTAATTTCCACTTGATTTTTGAGCTTTGTGGTTGGTAAGGCTGTTAAGGATCAGCCATTTTCACAGAAGGACTGCATTTTGCCCAGAGACAGTTGGAGATAGTTGCTAACAAACCTTGCTGTGTCTTGTGTTCCTGGAACAAAGGGGTGCTTAATTTTTCTCTGCAAATGGAGAATGGAAATATTATTTTGCCATTATCTGGCTGTAAATAAAAAACCAAAATCCCACAGCTGTCCCCCTGTTAAATCATTTTGGTGTTCTCATCAAGTAATGAAATATTTCATAGACTTATACTTTTAATATTTAACTCAGGATAAAGAATAAAGAATCATTTGACTTTTTAAAACCTTTCAGAGGGAAAATATTCCAATTTGGAATACAAGTTAATTAGTCCAAGGTTGAAAGAGTAAGTTTAAATAATTAACTGCAAATCCTTAAGAAGTTACAGCCATATACTTTAACTTGTTCTTGTGATCATCTTGCTCCAAAACTCTTGATTTTCATCATTGGAAAAACCTACCTTAATGCTAAAAATTTAATCTGCAAGTAAGACAGTCTCAGCAGTTTTGTGTTCATGTTTTGAAAGTGTGCTGTTTACACCAGAGGATACACTATTTTTACCAGATAATTTTTTATTATATAACTAGATAACGTAACATTGATAATACCAATGTCATTATCCAAAATGTAAACAAGATGTCTGTATTTAATTTCAATTTCTATAATTCTATAATTATAACAAAGGAATTTCCTTAGGTACTATTTAAACAGATTTTTTCAAAGGTTTTCGATATTTTGAGCCATAATTTAATAGTTTTAGTTATGTAAGCTATTATACACAAGCTACTATATCTTTTAATTGTACTGGAAATCAAGAGAATTTCCTCATGGTAATGGGCAACATTCACAATTTTCTGGATTGAAAGAGGAAAAGGTGAGGCAGCGATAGGGATTGCAAGTCAGCTAATAAATCAGACTCTTCCTGAAAAGCATGCAAGGCTGGGGCAAGCAAATACAAAACAACAACATGAACTTAAGGGATACATAATGAAAAAAATGCTCTTTGGTAAATGTGATTGCTTAAGAGTATTAAACACATGAATATTAGCAGGGACTGCTGGTGCTCTTCACACTGCTAAAAGTTTGCCTGCAGTTGATTCTCACAAGAGACTGCACTAAGCCTTCTATGTTCAGTGAACGAATCAGTTTCTCAAGTTCTCAAGGATATTAATTTCAGACTCTTAAGAAAGGCTAAACCATGTTTCTAATGTCATAGAGGACATATAAACCTGTGTATTGCTATTAATTTACTAAAATTTTAAAAGTTTGGAGAGCCTTATTAGGTGATAATTTTAAATGCAAAATATCAGGCCAAAAACAGTAAGAGAAAAGGCTATAAGGATAATTTTTATATAAAAAAATTTTTCTGTATGAATTTCAGCAGCTCTTTCAGCAATCTCTTTCTCTTGGGTAAAAAATGTAACAGAGAAAAAGAAAGCAGAAGAAATCAAAGATAATTGATAGAGATGCTGATGATGTTTGATGCTTTATCTAATTAACACCTCTGGTATTATTTGTTTTATTTCTACTTTCTGCCTTCAACTGAAAGCTGTGGGCAAGTTTTTCTCCAGAAAAATTCAGCATCTTTTTTTTTTATTCTGTTGTTTTTTTCTGTTATTTTATGGATAAAGATACATTTTAGAATTTCAGGTCCTCTGGGAAACATTCCTTCCTTCCTTCCTTCCTTCCTTCCTTCCTTCCTTCCTTCCTTCCTTCCTTCCTTCCTTCCTTCCTTCCTTCCTTCCTTCCTTCCTTCCTTCCTTCCTTCCTTTTTCTCTGTTTCTTTTTCTCTCTTTCTTTCTTCAAGAAGTATTGTTATCAGTGGGGACACCTGATTGCTATTTTAATATAAATAACTACTGAAATAGCCATTTTATGTTTATCCTGACCTTTGAACAAGGTTATCCTGATTTTTGAAAACCATGTGAAGTACCTCCCAGAAATAATGAATATCTGAAGAGCTTCAACAGGTTGTCAAGGTTTTATACACCTGAAAAGAGTATTTAATGACTGGAGAGTTTAGCAGTCTTATGTAATGCCTACTCTGATAGTTATACTAAAAGTTCCTTTTATTTTGATTTGTGCAACCCTGGGTGCTGTCAAAACTTCACAAAGTTACTACTAATGAATAATATTCTTTATAAGTATGGGCTATTTTTTTGGTTTGTTCTTCTATAAACTGTGCTCTAAGATTGTTGTTTGCAAAGCTCATGACCTTAACTTTAAATGAACAGTTATTTACTTCTTAAACATTCACACATCTCTGTTTTTAATAGAAAATTGTTTGTGGAGTTTTATTACCCAGTTCAAATGGAACAAAAAAAAATACTGGGCTCTATCATTTTGGTATGTTGATGATGTGCACTGAATTATGTTCATAAAAATTTTCAGAGACTTCAAGTGTACTAGCATTCTCTACACTTCTGCATTAATCATCTGAATCATTTGTCCTTTGAGCTGTGCATACAAATGTGCCTGCTGTATGATCTCTGGTATCTCAATTATAGGAAGATTTCTTGGTTAGCTATGCTATATCATCAAAACCTAATTTGTGTTTCAGAAGAGCGAGGGCTAATTCCATCAGTGTACTTACTCATACCTCTTCAGTGGAAGGAAAATTGTATGGTATTTGTGACCAAGCATGTCTTACAGTTCTACAACGCAAATCCATATTTTAGTTATGACTTCAACCTTGACCTGAGAGTTAAACCTAGTGTTTTATCCATTTACCCTCTGAAGCCTGAAACAGGATGCACATGTGAAATAGGTGTTTAGAAGTAAGTTTTCTCTGATTTGCATACTGCCATATTTGTAATTATTTTTGTTTGACATGGTACAACTGCAAGTAGCATAAAATCAAAGGCAGTAAACCAGTAAATTGTTTTGCTGCTTGCCTGTTAGCAGCATGCTAAGAATCCTAGAGTTATTACTAGGCAAACTAACAAGAATTTTAAGCTCCAAGCCTGAAAACAAATTTTCTTTATTCCCTCCCCCACTTTTTCTGTTTTAATGTAGACACTATATTTCATGCCTTCCTTTTCATTCTTTGAAATGTGTTGATCCCGTTTAATATACTTTGGAAATGGTTTTCAAGCTTGTCAAAAGATTTGTTAGGCATGGATAACAAGTCAAGGTTGTTGACTTCTGGAGCAATTAACAAAATCACAGAGCGCCTGTTTCTTGGCCTATTTTCTCAGTTCTGCTGTCAGTGCAATTATCCACAATCAAGAATTTTTTTTATATAGAAAAGAGTGTTAGAAAGTTAAAGTCCATTCTATGAAATATAACTGGTTTCGATGCTTCTTCATCAGGCCCTCCCAAGTAGTTTTTGTCAGTACCTTGAAACACTTCCATATTTTTGCCGTTCTGGAGACACTCTCAGAAAGGAGTATTTTGGTGTTTAGTATTGTACTTCTAATTCTTAAGTTAGTTAAGAAAAAGATCTGTCTTCCAGCATTCACAAATAAGCTTTTGTTCCAAAAAAATGTTAACATACAGGGGATTTTGGTTAATATACCTTTTAATTTTAATATGTACTTCCCCAGTGAGATAATGTTCCCACTGTTAGCACCGTAACTTCACTGCACGCTGAAACAGCCTTCATTATGCTGGATAAGCAGACCAATCTCCTTTCAGATTACATTTTTAGATTTACATTTTTTTACCTGTTTTCTTCAACTGTGATAGATCAGCTAGGTGAAAGCAAATGAGATTTTTCATTATTCCTAATCATAGAGTGCAACAAACTTGTGATCAGCTTTAAAAGAATTTGATAGGTTCTTATATAAGTTTCCACTTCATATAGCAAGTCTGTTGCCAAAGTTTTAAATGAAGAATGTGCTTAAATCAGACTGAAGGTGTTTAGGAATACAACAACTTATATAACTGCTGTTGGGCTCCTTATGCAATTTTTCTCTTAAGAGGGATAATGCATTTCAAATAGTAGCAATTACTTGCATTTTGAAGTAATGTAGTTATGGCGGGGTAGAGCTAACTTCTCAAGCCCTCGCTGTTTTACAAGTGAAACCATTTTCGTCACTAAAGATTAAATATATGATTGAAGTTGGGGGAAAAATAATTTGTAGTCAAGAGTATCACAGCTCTTTACTGTAGATGACACATCCATCCAGCCCTGGTCAGTTAAGTACATAATGTAATATGTTCTTAATGAGACTTTTAATTAGAGATCTTAAAATTTCCTAATTTTCCAGTTTAAGATTTTAATTGATTGAAATCAAAAAACAGAAAGATAGAACATGAACTAAAATGTAGCCAAAATTATTCTGGATTTTGCCTTTTGCCATCTTGCTAAAGAAAACTCTCTTTGAAGAGACAGTTGAACAGAGTCTGTTTTAAGCCACGTTAGGAGATGAAATTACTACACATTTTCACTAACTTTAGTAGTATTTTGTAATCATTATCTCTTCCTTGCATATGTGACATTTAAAATGCAAATTGAGGTGCATATCAACATTCCACAGTTCTGGTGAAACAGTAACTATTTATGTTGTTTTTCATATAACTCCCCTCTTCTGTCATCTTTCCAACTTCATCTCGTTTTTAGTGTACAGCAGTGTAAGTGTTATCTCAAAACTATCTTTTGGTCATTACTATTTTAATTTTAATTTGACTGGTAAGACCTTGTGTAATTTAACTGCTTCTTTGATCTGAAGATTGAAAACTACAAGTCTATTTCTGGGGAAGAATTTTTGAAAACATTGCTGTGGGATTCTATATTTTATTGTGGTTTATTAATGGCAACCTGAGTCTATGTATTTGTAAAGCAAGGGAAGCATGTTGTTAATTTCTTTCCATGTCAATCCCATGAAGTGGCACTGATCTAGAAGTTCTATTATTTAATGACTGATGATAAAGTGGTGATTTCACAGAAATATCAGTACATAACTCTGGGATTGCACATATTATAACTACTGGCCTAGTTTCAAGACAGCAGTATTTACAAAAACAATGCGGAGTACATGCATTTTCCTAATAAGAGGAGGATCTAAAAGACATGTTGAAATTTCACATTTTTTAATGAATAAAATTAATCCATTTTTACTAGTGCAAAATAAAAAATAATTTTGAGAATAAACATGTTTTGTTTAGATTTGTACCTAAAAATATTATTTCCTCCAATATTAAAAAAAAGATGTAATAAATCTCTTCAGAGCAGCCATCAGACCATTTAATATATTTGGTTTTTAAATGAAAATTCCTTTAAGTTTTGATGACCAGATATTTTAAACCGCAAAACAAAAAGTTTAGTGCTGATGAAAGCACCTGAGAATTTCTACCCCAAACATATTTTTATGCCGTATAATAACTTTTCAACAATAGAAATAAAGAAGAAAATTGAGGGAGTAAATATACTGATATTGATTATTACGAAAATACTTCACAAATAAACTTCAGCAAAAAGACTTCACAAATAAACTTCAGCAATAGATTAGTATGTTTCAAATGGAGTGCATTTGAAGACAATTTTCAAAACCCCAAAACTTTATAGCTTGAATTCTAACAACAAATGCTGTGGCATGTTTATTTCTGTTAATTCTGTTGGGGAGATGTTTCACACTTTAACTGGCTGCAATCTTTGACCTCTCTAATCACTGAAGATAAATTAATCATATAAGACCAGTTTTTTGTATCCAAAACTTAATGATTTAAACTCCATTTTTATTTAAAGGCCAAGAACAAAATTATTTCTGTTGTGCTATCAAGGAAGAGAGAAATCTGGATTTCTGATCACTGGAAAAATATGAGAATCCATTATCAAGATCCTCATCAATTAATTCAGCATTTTGAATTCAGCAATTTTGAACTTTTCTAGAGTATAACAGCACCAGTTTGGATGACTGACTTTTGTATACAGATTTTGGGAACTCACAGATTTATTGAACATCTCAACACCCTGAACTTCAGAGGACTACCTAAAACTAAATCATATGACTCAGAGCATTGTCAAGATGATCCTTGAACTCTTGGAGTCATGACCACTTCCATGGGGAGCCTGCTCCAGGGGCTGACCACTCTCTCAGTAAAGTATCTATTCCTAAAGATATGAACTACCAAATAATCTGTGTCACCTCTTTTGTTTCTATGCCAGATCTTGGACTGAAGCTGTGCTGGCAGGTATTTTTTTGTGAAACAGATGATGTGATAGCTGAAGGGCTGGAGAACATGGAGAGATTATTTCTCAGATAAACCTATCCATTGAGTCAGTCTGCAGTCACATAGGACTTCTTCAAGAAAACACTTCATGATTTTTCCTAAATGTGTAATAATATTCACTCCTAATAGCTATACTCCTTTGTCAAAACTAGTTTTTCTGCATGACAATTAAAAATCTATCCTTGACACTTCTTCACTGTGGTTTGTTGCAAGGAAAAATGTTCTTTCAGTGACTCTTTGAGCAAAAGTAATTTGTTTACCCAGCATTAACGGAAATAAATATGCTACATTTGTTTACCTGTTTTACTGATTAACTCCCTTTTTATGCGACTTTGAAGTTGTAGCATCTACATTTAAAAAAGCAAGTAATGGATTAGGAAACCATAAGAAACTGATGCTAGATTTTATCTGGTCCCCTTCCGGAAGAGTTCAGAAAATTCTTTGACTATAAACTTATGAGTTATTTCTATCTTTTCTCTCCATATGTTTTCTACAGTTCAAAATTAACTTCTTGAATAGCTCTCCCTTTATATTATTCACCCTGTTTGGAGCAAGTTGGAATTATGTGTGTGGCTCCCCTTTCCCTCAAAGCTTTGAGGAATCTGCTATAATATATGACTTTAATCTATCTAATTTGGGTTAGAACTTCAATAATTACAACTTTCCTCCTCTCTAAAGTTTTCCTTTATCTTCTTATGATTAATGGAGCATCTCTAAGACTTTTGCACCAACACCAGAAAGTACCAGAAAAAGAAACAGTCTTAGTGTTTTGATTCTAACATTCTTCTGCAAAATAGTTTTGTGCAATAAAACAGTATAATCTCCCTGAAGTTTACGGGTGATTTAATATTTCTCCCTTATCTGATACACATTTTTCTCCGCTGAACACTGCATGTTCACTGATAACTGATGTACTTAGCAGCTGTTACTCTGTGTAGCTCCTCCAGATGTTCTGCCTGGCGCTATCATACTCTCATGCTATTTGAAATCTCATGTCTGTTGCATTCCTATTGTGCATCCACTCTTTTTTTTCATTACTCTGAACTGAAAAAATTCTTTTATGCAATTTAAAAGTAAACAACAAAAGAAAACAAAACCCCTCAAGAACAACAACAAAAAATATTCTTCACAAGAGGGAATAAGTCTACATACAAATGTAGACCAAAAAGTTGATATAGATGTACTTTATAAAAAAGATAACAAGTTAGCGGATTTTAGTTTATAAATTTCTGCAACATTCAGAAATTCATGGACAGGATCTTACTTTCTTGGCTTGTCAAAAGACTTTTATGTTTCAAAGTCAGTGAAAGGTGTTCCAGGAAGAGTTCACTGAAAACAAGTTAAATCAGGCCAAAATACAGAACTAAAACCACTGGCCACTTATTTTCCTGCTTCAGATTTGAGCAATGTTCCAACTGCTTTCTTCTAAGAAAATGAACTTATATGTGCAGCTAAATAAGCACACAAAGCAGTCCGGTCATCATACAGAGCAGTAAATTACAGAGTAATTTGTACATCTGTAATAAAGTACAAATTAGGGTTCATAAATGCATGATAATAATGCTAATATTCAAATATAAAACCAAAAGAAGGGCTCAAGTGAACATGATTCAATCAGACTACATAATTCCAAGGAAATTTGTGAAGTCATCCTTTGAGGGAAGGGAAGGGAAGGTGCGGGAAGGTGCGGGAAGGTGCGGGAAGGGAAGGGAAGGTGCGGGAAGGGAAGGTGCGGGAAGGGAAGGTGCGGGAAGGTGCGGGAAGGGAAGGTGCGGGAAGAGAAGGTGCGGGAAGGGAAGGGAAGGTGCGGGAAGGGAAGGTGCGGGAAGGTGCGGGAAGGTGCGGGAAGGGAAGGTGCGGGAAGGTGCGGGAAGGTGCGGGAAGGTGCGGGAAGGGAAGGTGCGGGAAGGTGCGGGAAGGTGCGGGAAGGTGCGGGAAGGTGCGGGAAGGGAAGGTGCGGGAAGGGAAGGGAAGGTGCGGGAAGGGAAGGGAAGGTGCGGGAAGGGAAGGGAAGGGAAGGTGCGGGAAGGGAAGGGAAGGTGCGGGAAGGTGCGGGAAGGGAAGGGAAGGTGCGGGAAGGTGCGGGAAGGGAAGGGAAGGGAAGGGAAGGTGCGGGAAGGGAAGGTGCGGGAAGGGAAGGGAAGGGAAGGGAAGGGAAGGGAAGGGAAGGGAAGGGAAGGGAAGGGAAGGGAAGGGAAGGGAAGGGAAGGGAAGGGAAGGGACAGGAAGGGAAGGGGGAAGCAGGGAAGGGACAGGAAGGGAAGGGAGAAGGAGGGAAGGGACAGGAAGGGAAGGGAGAAGCAGGGAAGGGAAGGGAAGGGAAGGGAAGGGAAGGGAAGGGAAGGGAAGGGAAGGGAAGGGAAGGGAAGGGAGGGAAGGGAAGGGAAGGGAAGGGAAGGCGGGGGAAGGGAAGGTGCGGGAAGGGAAGGGAAGGGAAGGGAAGGGAAGGGAAGGGAAGGGAAGGGAAGGGAAGGGAAGGGAAGGGAAGGGAAGGGAAGGGAAGGGAAGGGAAGGGAAGGAGGGAAGGGAAGGGAAGGGAAGGGAAGGGAAGGGAAGGGAAGGGAAGGGAAGGGAAGGGAAGGGAAGGGAAGGGAGGGAAGGGAAGGGAAGGGAAGGGAAGGGAAGGGAAGGTGCGGGAAGGGAAGGTGCGGGAAGGGAAGGGAAGGTGCGGGAAGGTGCGGGAAGGTGCGGGAAGGGAAGGTGCGGGAAGGGAAGGGAAGGTGCGGGAAGGGAAGGGAAGGTGCGGGAAGGGAAGGGAAGGGAAGGTGCGGGAAGGGAAGGGAAGGGAAGGGAAGGGAAGGGAAGGGAAGGTGCGGGAAGGGAAGGGAAGGTGCGGGAAGGGAAGGTGCGGGAAGGGAAGGTGCGGGAAGGGAAGGTGCGGGAAGGTGCGGGAAGGTGCGGGAAGGTGCGGGAAGGTGCGGGAAGGGGCGGGAAGGGAAGGGAAGGGAAGGGAAGGTGCGGGAAGGTGCGGGAAGGTGCGGGAAGGTGCGGGAAGGGGAAGGGAAGGTGCGGGAAGGGAAGGGAAGGTGCGGGAAGGTGCGGGAAGGTGCGGGAAGGTGCGGGAAGGGAAGGGAAGGTGCGGGAAGGTGCGGGAAGGGAAGGTGCGGGAAGGTGCGGGAAGGGAAGGTGCGGGAAGGTGCGGGAAGGGAAGGTGCGGGAAGGAAGGGAAGGTGCGGGAAGGTGCGGGAAGGTGCGGGAAGGTGCGGGAAGGTGCGGGAAGGGAAGGGAAGGGAAGGGAAGGGAAGGGAAGGGAAGGGAAGGGAAGGGAAGGGAAGGGAAGGGAAGGGAAGGGAAGGGAAGGGAAGGGAAGGGAAGGGAGGGAAGGGAAGGGAAGGGAAGGGAAGGGAAGGGAAGGGAAGGGAAGGGAAGGGAAGGAGAGGGGAAGGGAAGGGAAGGGAAGGGAAGGGGAAGGGAAGGGAAGGGAAGGGAAGGGAAGGGAAGGAAAGGGAGGGAAGGTGCGGGAAGGGAAGGTGCGGGAGGGAAGGGAAGGTGCGGGAAGGGAAGGGAAGGTGCGGGAAGGGAAGGGGCGGGAAGGTGCGGGAAGGGAAGGGAAGGGAAGGGGAGGGAAGGTGCGGGAAGGGAAGGGAAGGGGAGGGAAGGGAAGGGAAGGTCGGGAGGAAGGAAGGAAGGGAAGGGAAGGGAAGGGAAGGGAGAGGGAAGGGAAGGGAAGGGAAGGGAAGAGAGAAGGGAAGGGAAGGGAAGGGAAGGGAAGGGAAGGGAAGGGAAGGAGGAAAGGGAAGGGAAGGGAAGGGAAGGGAAGGGAAGGGAAGGGAAGGGAAGGGAGGAGCGGGGAAGGACAGAAAGGGAGGGAAGCAGGAAGAGAGGAAGGGAAGGGAAAATCAGGGAAGGGAAGGGAAGGGAAGGGAAGGGAAGGGAAGGGAAGGGAAGGGAAGGGAAGGGAAGGGAAGGGAAGGGAAGGGAAGGGAAGGGAAGGGAAGGGAAGGGAAGGGAAGGGAAGGGAAGGGAAGGGAAGGGAAGGGAAGGGAAGGGAAGGGAAGGGAAGGGAAGGAGAGGGAAGGGAAGGGAAGGGAAGGGAAGGGAAGGGAAGGGAAGGGAAGGGAAGGGAAGGGAAGGGAAGGGAAGGGAAGGGAAGGTGCGGGAAGGGAAGGGAAGGTGCGGGAAGGGAAGGTGTGGGAAGGGAAGGGAAGGGGCGGGAAGGTGCGGGAAGGGAAGGTGCGGGAAGGGAAGGTGCGGGAAGGGAAGGGAAGGGAAGGGAAGGGAAGGGAAGGTGCGGGAAGGGAAGGGAAGGGAAGGGAAGGTGCGGGAAGGGAAGGGAAGGGAAGGTGCGGGAAGGGAAGGTGCGGGAAGGGAAGGAAGGGGAAGGGAAGGTGCGGGAAGGGAAGGTGCGGGGAAGGGAAGGGAAGGGAAGGGAAGGGAAGGGAAGGGAAGGGAAGGGAAGGGAAGGGAAGGGAAGGGAAGGGAAGGGAAGGGAAGGGAAGGGAAGGGAAGGGAAGGGAAGGAGGGAAGGGAAGGAAGGGGAAGGGAAGGAAGGGAAGGGAAGGGAAGGGAAGGGAAGGGAAGGGAAGGGAGGGAAGGGAAGGGAAGGGAAGGGAAGGGAAGGGAAGGGAAGGGAAGGGAAGGGAAGGGAAGGGAAGGGAAGGGAAGGTGCGGGAAGGGAAGGGAAGGGAAGGGAAGGGAAGGGGCGGGAAGGGAAGGTGCGGGAAGGGAAGGGAAGTTGCGGGAAGGTGCGGGAAGGTGCGGGAAGGTGCGGGAAGGGAAGGGAAGGGAAGGGAAGGGAAGGGAAGGGAAGGGAAGGAAGGGAAGGGAAGGGAAGGGAAGGGGAAGGGAAGGGAAGGGAAGGGAAGGGAAGGGAAGGGAAGGGAAGGGAAGGGAAGGGAAGGGAAGGGAAGGGAAGGGAAGGGAAGGGAAGGGAAGGGAAGGGAAGGGAAGGGAAGGGAAGGGAAGGGAAGGGAAGGGAAGGGAAGGGAAGGTGCGGGAAGGGAAGGGAAGGTGCGGGAAGGGAAGGTGCGGGAAGGGAAGGGAAGGTGCGGGAAGGGAAGGTGCGGGAAGGGAAGGTGCGGGAAGGGAAGGGAAGGTGCGGGAAGGGAAGGTGCGGGAAGGTGCGGGAAGGTGCGGGAAGGTGCGGGAAGGTGCGGGAAGGGAAGGGAAGGTGCGGGAAGGGAAGGTGCGGGAAGGGAAGGTGCGGGAAGGGAAGGTGCGGGAAGGGAAGGGAAGGGAAGGGAAGGGAAGGGAAGGGAAGGGAAGGGAAGGGAAGGGAAGGCTGGTGAAGGGAAGAAGGGAAAAGGGAAGAGGGGTGAAGGGAAGAAGGGAAAAGGGAAGACTGGTGAAGGGAAGAAGGGAAAAGGGAAGGGGAAGGGAAGGGAAGGGAAGGGAAAGGGAAGGGAAGGAAGAAGGGAAGGGAAGGGAAGGGAAGGGAAGGAAGGATAGGGAAGGGAAGGGAAGGGAAGGGAAGGGGAAGGGAAGGAGGGAAGGGAAGGGAAGGAAGGGAAGGGAAGGGAGGGAAGGGAAGGGAAGGGAAGGGAAGGGAAGAGGAGGGAAGGGAAGGGAAGGGAAGGGAAGAGGAAGGAAGGGAAGGGAAGGGAAGGGAAGAGGAAGGAAGGGAAGGGAAGGGAAGGGAAGGGAAGGGAAGAGCGGGGAAGGGAAGGGAAGGAAGGGAAGGGAAGGGAACGGGAAGGGAAGGGAAGGGAAGGGGAAGGAAGGGAAGGAAGGGAAGGGAAGGGAAAGGGAAGGGAAGGGGAAGGGAAGGGAAGGGAAGGGAAGGGAAGGGAAGGGAAGGGAAGGGAAGGGAAGGGAAGGGAAGGGAAGGCTATCAGCAATTAGTTACACCCTTTAATCATGTTTGTGTTGCTATAGCTTAGGTGGCAAGAAATTGTGATACCAACTACAGGTAGCAATGGCACCATCACTTCACTTTTCACTTTAATTCCAAGAAATTTCACAAGATGGCAAAGACTTAAATGCTCTTTAAACTTCAGATATATCTTGTTTTCCCTTGTTCAGTATACTTCAGAGAATAATAGATAAATTTAGGTTGGAAGGGACAGAAGGAAGATGAGCCTTGATCTCAAGATCAGATCAGGTCACTCAGAACTTTGTCCAGATGAAATCTGAAGACCTCCGGGGTGAAGATGGCATGACCTCTCCAGACTTCTGCTCTACTGCTGGATTGTCCTTTTCAGAAAATATTTCTCCTGATACTTAGTCTAAACTTCTGTTGTTATAGTTTACGTCCATCATCTCTTGCTCTCCTGCTCTAAACAGCTGCAAGGAACCTAACTGCAGCTCCTTGATATCCTTCCCAGAGCTCCTGATGATAAGTCCCTCTAAAACAATCCCTTCTTGTGACTGAAAAAGTCCTGGTCCCACACTGTGTCCCTGAAGAAGGGCATTTTTCCAGTGCCTGTTCATTTTCTCTGCCCTGCACAGAACAATGTCTTGTTAATCAGTGTCAGTCTGTGTCAATAAAACTGGACATAATGTGGTCTAGATGTGGTCTAGTGAGCACTATGTAGAGGGAAATAAACACTCCTCAAAACCTATTGGACTTTTTCCTTTTCATACACTCCCAAGATGCTGTTGGCTTTCTTTACTACCAGAGCACAATACTAGCTCATGTTCAGAGTACTGTTTTCATTTAAATATTAAGAAAAAAATTCAAATTATTATAAATGTGGTGAAAAATGTAATTCAATGGATGGTTGAACTTCAGTGATAAAGAGAAAGATCAAATTTGTACGGGTACATTTGACTGTATGTGTACCTTATCATGCTGCTCTATTTAGAAACGGCAAATGAATACAATATTACATTAAATGGTCTTTCTGCCTGAAAGGCAATAACTTCTGATCTTATATCTGGAAATTTTGAGTTATTTTGTCCTGAGAATACTCCTCAGATAGGAAGGCTGTTGAATGTTACATGAGTTGCAATAATTAAATATCAGCTCAGACTGGAATATTTTAAATGCAATGTATCAAAAGAAACATGTCCTAAAATCACACTTTGAAAGGTACATCTTAGACTCCTTCAGGTTAGCCATGATACTGAATAATTTTTTTACTTATTTTTAAAACAATTTGATTTTTCCTGTCTCATTCAAAAATAGTATAAAATAAAGTATGGAAAGCCATGAACTAAAAACTGTTTTAATGATCTGGGTTCTGTTAGAAGCCAAATTACTTTCCAGCTCTTAGAACTCTGTGGAAACTGAGAATATTATTAAACTCCAGGAACAACAGAAAACAACACCATGAAGTGTTCTAACATGAGTGACAATAAGGTCAAAGCCCATTTGAAAAAAAATTTCATTTTAGTCAGAACTAAGAGATTTCTAATTTTATATTTTCTCTGTGTTTATATTTCTGTGTCTACAAGCACTTATTGAATGTATTTGTAGTATATGTATGTAATTCACTGTGTGGTAGCCATTCATTGTTTTCATAATCTTCAATAAAACATACAGTGGAAAGCAGTAGTGTGAATAAAAACATGCAAAAGATCCCTGACATAAACAGAAAATATTAACAGTTTAATTTCTATAAAGAAACCTGTTGTAGTCAGTGTGCCCAGGGTTAATGCAGAAGGTTTTTACCTAACAACCACACAGCAGTCAAATCTCATCACCTTCAGCAGGAATAATTTATGGTTTAATCTTACATGCAGGCGTATTAAATTAGTATTACTCATCAGAACTCACTTATTAATAAAACAAGCTGAATTAGTCACCAGAGAATCATATTTGGAAATTCAATGACAATTTTACATTTTTAATAAAGGCTCAGAAATATTATTGCAGAGCAGGTGGTATGAAGAAATGTGGTCAAATTTGACATTCATTAATAATTGAAGTGTGGAACGTGACGAAGGTGAAAATTGATATTGATTTTTTCCCCTCTAATATTTGGATGAGTTTTGAAAAGTAAATAAAATGAGATAACAAGACATATCAAGTCACCCTGATTTCTTTGATCACCTCTCCCTGTATGCACACATATATATCACTATTTTCCTTATCATTTTTTTGAATAATTCAACACCCATAGTCTTTCCAGTTCAATGCATTATAAAACATGCTCAAGCTGAGTTTCAATCATATTAGACTGAAAGCTGAATTTTTTATGAAGCATTATTTAAAAAAAAATGTGTCTTGGGCCCTACAGTCTCTGAAACCAAACAATCCTGAGAGTTCAGTGAAGAAATGTCAACACTGTGGAGAATTTTTCGATTCAAAAAATTAAAGGAATCCTGTTTGATGTATATTAACCATATCAATATTAACAAACTTCTGCTGGATTTCAGAAGTGATATGACAGCAGCAGTACTACCAGGCTTGTATTTTAACTAGATGTGAAAGCTCTGAAATACTTGTACTCACACTGAACTTGACCTGCCTTTGGGACAGCTGCAGCAGCACTCCTGATTTCACTAATGCTGATTTTCAGGCTCAGCTGAAGTTAGGCTCTTTAGCCTCATTGGACTCTAAACATGCAAGGAGGGTCACCAACCTCTGCTGACTCATCTTCAGCACAATGTAGACATCTTCATGCAGTATATTCTGCAGGATTTATGTGGCTATTAGAGGTCTGTAGTGTATTTTAATGATGCATGGGATTTTCAGCATTCCACACCTTCTTCTGTCCTCACACAGGTTTGTGGTCAAGATCTTCTTTACTAGGCTTCTCTTGGTTTACATTCTTCATCCACATGAATGTCTAGTTCCATTTTCTTAGCCCAGTACTGGTTATATCAATAGGAGAAACTGGCTGAAAAAGCTGGAGTCTTCCTTTCCTGTGTGATTACAAAAGTAAATTCCTTACTTCTGAAGGAAATTATCTAGTTAAACATTCTGCCTAAAGGTGAAAATGTTATGGAAAAAAATAAAAGAAAAAAATCACTTTATCCAGAATTTGCTGTAGAGAGTTCTTCGGGCTCAGTCTGACTTCCATTAGAAACTTTAAAACAGCCATGTGCATATCTACACTTCAGATTCTTTGCAATATCATTCTTTCTTCTGTACAATCTCCTATAAGTTTGCACAGAACTGCAAGAAAATCCTGTTCTCATAGACTTTATCGCAGTAATTTTCTGGATTTTATACTATACAATTTACCTAAATAATCAGACCGCAGATTATTTTTCAATAGACTTAATAATCTTCTTGACAGAATAATTTCTCTAGAGTTAATCTTTGAGGTAGGAGGAGATCAAGGAGTGTACTCTTATTTTGACTGTAAAAAACCCAAAGGAAGCTAAAAAATGCCAAAGCAGCAGTACATTCAGAAAAGAAATAAACAATCAGAAATTAAGAAGGGAGGAAGTAGAAAAGCTCAAAAACAGAAGACAGAAAGTGTGTCAACTCATTAGATTGCTTCTTTTTTTAAGGATGCTTTCATGTGTTGAGATGAACATCTCAGCTCCAAGATATGGAGCACAAATAATATTGATTGACTGCAGTTATTTTATGCTCTCATGCCTTCTGTCTACTGCAGAACAAGTAACTGTTTGAAGATCTAGTTTTCTGTTAACAAAGCAAATGGTTGATGCTCTAGGTCTCATTTTGTTAGAATGAATTTATATTGACTTCAATAGCCAGCATTAATGAACTCTAATCAAATAACTGAAAACTTATTCCACGAGGTATTTTCCTTTAATTAGTGAGAAATATTGCAGAAAATATGAGATGGCTGAGAATTTAAAATATAATAATACATTATTCTTATTCATTATTATTATTTATTATATCTTTCAAATATTAAAGTTGGAAACATAATTCCAAACTGTGAGCTGTGAGCTACTTGGAATCTGGGTTCTACTTCTTTTCTTTTTTATTATTAAGTGTAGGTTTTCACCACAGAAAGTATGATAATAAAAAATATTACTATTTTCATTAAAATTAGACAATAGCTTAATTGGCATCAATGAGTGGCACTATTGGGCAGGTTAAATTGTTCTTATGTGACAGATATGGTGTACACAGAAACATGTTACCTGATGCAAAAACAGCAGTTTGTTGTTCAAAAAAAAAGATGAAAATTGAAGTATTTGTTTGTCTGTGACAGTTACGAACTTTAGGTATTCTCTTCTATCAGCAAAAGTAGATTTGGTAAGTGTAAGGAAAAGTAAACTGCAAAGAGGCGAGAGCATATGATTTAAGTTGATTGATAAAATCTTGTGGGAAATATGTGGCCTTAGGTCATCAGTGCACCATAGGCTACAATGTTTCTCTTCTCCACAGTCGAAACCTTAGACAATTCTTACTGAGCCAAAAATGCTCTCAGTACTGAGTCTTTCACATCAATCACCTGAAGAGCTGAACACTAAAAATAGTGACCTTTTTATGCACCCCTCAGATCTGAATCCTATAATTTTGATTGGATTCTCAGCCTTTTGAAACCCCAGACACCATTTGGAAAAAAACATATGGTTTTCCCTCCTGAGTTTTGACAGCTTCCCCTACACACTCCCCCTTTCCCACCTCCCTTCCCCATACCTGGAACTGGAGGAGGAATTTCAGGTCTTGTTATACTTTTCTGTCCCATGTTTCACAGGGTGATGCTAAGTCAGAGATCACAGCTGTGCTTTGGGAGGATCTTTTTGTTCTGTGCTCTTCTTCATAGGAAAAAAATATATCAACAGTTTAAATATGTAGTTGGTAGAAAAGTTATGAAGAAAACTCTTTTTACTGAAAAGAGTTTTACCCTGTTGCAACACTTTCCTTTCTTCTGACAACATTCTTAATACAAATATGAAAACAAATTGGGACCTCAGATTTCTTCAGAATACTTTGCTGTGATGTAAAGTGTTTGGTCCTTCTTATCCTTGATATATTGGTAATTTTGTCCAGCGTTACACTACATATATTACAAATCACACACAAGTTTATAGACATGTATGTAAGACAGACATAGAAAAACTTGTGGGACACTTCTCAATATCTCAAGTAACTAGTTCCTATTGCTTGTCCATAATAGATGGATATATGTCTCAGGGTCTGAAAAATTCTACCTTTTCACTTGGGAAAACACATATTCATTACCTTTGTTGCCACTAATGCTGAAGTAGGCATCATAATCTGGGTGATATTCTTTCGAATACATGGTACCTGTAACTTTTCTCTCTCTGCTGAACAACTGCTTATAAACTGCCCCAAATTGTCATCTTGTATCTCTACCAGCCCATTGAACCCAAACTTCCAAGTAATGCCTCAGGCTATAGTTTTTTGAAACTCCTAGAAACTAAGTCATAAAGTTAATTTACAATGATTTTGTGCAATGAAGGTTTACTCTTCCTTATTTTAAACCTTGAACTCAGACCACTTACTGTAGCTGCACTTATTTTCTTTTGACTGGTTGTGCTTAATTTATTCATTTGTGGTTAAAAATTACTGTTCTTAGGAGTTAATGTACTATCCAAAGAGAGATGAAAATGAATAGTCTAGAAGTAATAACTAGCTTTCTCTCTTTCTGGAACCCTCCATTTACGTAAAAGGTTGATTACTCCTCTCTCATATATCAAGGGATCTGACCCTTATTCCATTAATTATCCCATTATTACAAGAAGATTACTTGATTAAATAATTGAGTTAGTCAACAGCTATCAAGATTTTTAAAAAGTCTCCTTTCTTATTTTAACCATTGAAAGAAAGGTGTGGTGCTTAGCAGGAAGGCATCCTGTGATCTTGATAGACAAGATAGATAGATACAGTTATATAATTCCTCATGTGCTACATTGCTTACTTTAATACTGATACCATTCCACTGATTTATCCACTGCTGAGCCAGAAAAATGGATAACAAGTTTGTAGTTCAGTATCCAAAAAAGTCAAAATTTTGTGACATAGACAGAATATAAGTGAACAATAACAAATTTCCACTTCCAGGCAGAGCTATGTCACACATTGTGGAAAATTGTGCCTACCCATTCTGATTTTTCTGGATCCAGAACCTATCAGTGCCTATGATTAAGGATCATGGAGGCATGAAAGTGAAACACAGTGCACTTGCTATTAGGTTGACAATATTGTCAATCAGCCGCTAAGGATCTTAGGCTCTTCAGGGAACAGTGAATATAGTCACTTGAGTCTGTCAGAGTTCATGCTCTTTTGGTCGGTGTTTGAGGAGACAATGTATTTCTGTGTGCTGGACATGACATCAAAGCCAAATTTTGGGAACCTGATGCTGGAAGCAAAATACCGAATTGATGGAGAGTGAATAATTGGACAGATTATTTACCTTATAAGAGACCAGTCAATCCTTCAGAATAATTTCAGACAAAAGTTGTAGAAAATTAATTATTATTAAATGAGTGGTCAAGTATACAACGTGGTTTGGAACAACCTAGAGGTCGCTGAACGCAGAAAAAATCCAGAAAAGCAGATTCTTTCTTGAATTTAATTTTTTTCTTTTAGGCAAGGAGAAAAAAGTATCCACACCATTGACAAATAGGCAAAGTATTATAGTAGTTGATTTTAAAAAATATGGTTTTAGTGATATGTAGTTCATTATTTATGTGGAAAATATTTACTGAAAGGGAAATAACGGGGGGCGTTATCATCTGGTATGGAGATAAATGACCATTTTACAAAGTCTGGAGTAAACTTGGTGGTAACACACAAGACTCACTATACAGATATAACTTCTCTTTTTTTAATCAAGAAAAAGACTAGAAAGTAATAAACTCTAAAATACCTAAGCTAAAAATACAAAATCATACATGCATCACCAGTGCCCATATATATTTTTATGATTCCTATGAAAGCAGTATGTTCACTTTTATTTTCTATCATTTAACTTGTTTAGCTCATATTAAAAAGTAAACTCTCTTAGCATAGTCAAAGCTGCTAATTGTGGATTGCAGACAGACATGTTATGTAGCAATGGTAATATCTCCATTTACTTCTTGTGTATATGAATATCAAGGTCTGCAGTGGCCTGTATCCTGGGCAATACCCCTTGGTGTCACCTTATCTTTCACATTTTTCCAATCGCATGTTCATTTTATTATGAGGTTAATATACATAAAAGATATCTGAAAGTGAATTACAGTGATGAAATAGAATTGATTCAGTAGTGACTACAGGATGAAGAGATGTTTCCATGGGAAGTGGCAGGCAAAGTGTACAACAAAGCAGACAATTCTTCACAAACTGCACTCACTCACTAATGCTTTTCACTGCCTGGAACAATCCAAACGGCAGGGGAACTGGCCTTGAAGAATTGCCCATCCCCTGACCAATGCTCTGTTCTACCTGTAGACAGTCTGACTACAGGGAGCAGTGTTGTATCATGGTGCAGAACAGTGCAGGCTTTGGTGCACCTGCCAGTATCTTGAACACAAAAATGAGATGGTTAATTAGCATATGTAGACATACTTTGCATAAGAATGGAAACAACGGGGAGATGGACAGAGTCAAAAAAATAGGAGAAAATAGGAGAAAATGCTCTATCCACTTTATATTTTCTCTGAGATGGTAAGACCCTTTCTCACATCAGTTCATAATTTTGTTCCAGGTCTGTACATTCCTAGTTTTGCTTTCCCTGAATGAATTGATTTTCATTCTCCATTCTGTTTCAAGTCAATCAAACTATTTTTTTGTCCATTTTTACATGAAATTACCTGTACTGGGTCAGATCAAAGGTCTACCTACATCCTGCTTCTGACAGGGAGACTAGGGAGGAGTATAAATGCAGGGCAAGCACACAATGATACTTTCTTAGAACAGTCTCCCTACTTCTGTGGATTTATGATGCACAGACCTGAATTAGGGTGGTAGGTTTATCTGAACTTGTATTCAATATGTTTTTCTTCCATTTCTTCCATGATATTACTTGTTCATCTTTTGATGCCAAACAGACATTTAGCACCAACAGCATTCTGTGGTAATGAAAACCACAGACAAAATCACAGAATATCTGAAGGTCTGTCCTCCTGTTCCTGGAACACTGCTGTTTACTTCTACTGTCCATTCTGCTGACTTGTGGAAAAAAGATTCAAAGTAGCTTTCCTGACAGTATCTCAGGATAAGAACCAACACACAGATTGGCAAACAACATTTTATAACATGTCTGCGGCCTAGGCAGTGACTTGTATTTCACAAGAGTGGAGCTGCCTCTCTTCGTATCTAGAAGTACCTGCATGACTATGGTTGGGACACTCTCTCCTAGCTGTTCTCATGTAAAATGGGAGCGATAATTCCTCTTTCTTACAGATTTTTGTGCCTCAGATGTATCAGAGAATTCCATGTATGTAGCCACTATGTTCATGTTATTGTAACGAGGATAAGCAATGTTGCCAAAATCCCATCACTGACGCTAAAAATTGTACCAAAGAAGAAAGATAATACACAAAGAATATGTCAAATTGATTTTTTTAAAAAAAATACTGTTAAAGTTAAGGCAATAAATGGTGATGGAAGGAGAAATGATTAAAATATTATTTTGGGGTTTTGCTTGGTTTTATTTTGTGTTTATTTGTTTTAAATTCATGTTACCTAGTCTAATAATCATATCCATTTAGAGGGCTCTGTTGAAAATAATGGACATGTCAGGACAATATATTCCTGGAATATATATGAAAATATACACAGCACATCTTTTCTGCATAAATTCTTATTCTCTATAATTTATCAAACGCTGTGTGGCCTGTTTTAAGATCATATATTATGAACACTGAGATTTTTTTTCACTTTAAGTAGGCACTTGCTTACTTGTCCTACTCCAAACTCACTCTGGCCACACTTGCTCCTTGTTATTTTACCGCAGTTAGTTAAAAATACAATTAGAGTAACTCTGTGCAGTCCCTACTTTTATTTCTTGTCCAAATATATGAAAACAAAACATACATATCCATACGTTTACAGTTACATTGCAATATATGCCTTATGTACGTCATTAATCACCATTAGAGATAAATGTATTGTAATGTCTCAATTTTCAATGTAGGTCTAGCAGACCTCTGTACTCTTTTATACCTGAAGACATATTTCAATACAGCTTCCCAGTAAGAACTTCTTTCAAAGCATCAATGGTCCTCTCAGTGTTGTTTCCATTCGCTTGACGGATGTGAGGGGAAAATTTCCTGTTTTTCTCTAAATTAAACTTGATCATTATTTTCCTCCTCTGTTTTGGACTACTGAGTGGTACAAGAATATTCTTGTCTTACTCTCCGTGTACTTTTCTGAGAGTTCACTATAACTGAGTTCTGGTGTAGCTTTTAGGCATTCTTCTCCATTACTGAGTCTAACATATGGGGAGAACATTTCCCTCCTCTTCCTGACATCAACCTATCCTTGAAAAGTCCTGATTTCTCAGTCATTTATCTCTGGCTTGTGCTACCAAATGATTTTATGAAATCTCTTTTTGGCATTGCAATTGTGCAGGAACAACCAGCCACAGGACAATAATCAATTCATCTCTTCTGTCCTTCCTAGACTAAAAATCTTTAGTTGTTCTTATTGACAATTTTTCTAGTGAAAGCTGTTAGCTCAAGAAATAGAATATGTGTGGAGAAAAGCACATTGTCAAGAAAGGGAAGGAATAATCTATCCAAAACTGTTTAAGTATGTTGATTGTCTACTCATAATCATTTAAACACTTTTCCATTCTACCTTCCACCAAAGGCCAAATATTCCCTCCTGCAGATAAGACTTTATACCTAGAAACTCTGACATAAAAGGACTACTTAGACTCCTTAATCCTGGTCAGAAATGCTTTTGCCACATTCCTGCCTAATCTACATTAAATTGGTGATATATTCATTTATTTCAGGAATAGGTTAGTATTAATATCGTTGTTTGCTTGCCTTGGAGTCGAAGAATATTTCTACCTTTATTTCTTGGGAGGTATGCATTCACCCTTGAATAATCAGGGTGATTATTCAGGGTGAAACACTGCACTTTCCTGCTCCTTGAAGGTGCTTGCTTTTTATCAGACAAGAGAAAGCAAGAAACTTTTTGGTGTTTAATTTTGCTGTTTGGGGGGTCCTTCCCCAACATAAAAAATAAAAAGTATATATGGTGCACGGTGCAGTAAAAAAAGCAGAAAAAAAGACACCCAGTTATTACTGTATTTAACAGTAAAGCATTGGGTAATTCTAGATGTCATTAAAATTATCAAAGTGTAGGCTACCAAGAGCATCATGTCATGCATCATACTTTATGTTGCAAATGGTATTGTTAAAACCAGAAGATTTTGGTTTTATTTGGCATGTCTTCCATCTCCTTAAGTTCTTTATTTTAACACTGTTGACACCTTAATATTGCAAGTCACATCTTCTCAAGCAGTTCTACAGTATGAATGTGCCAAGACAATTAACTTCATTAACTTTTTATTCTTCCCAGATTAACAAAAGAAGGGAGTAAGAAATGAAAAATGAATTGCAATGTTGTTTGCACTTCCTTACACTATGCAGAAATTGAAATGAAGAAGTGAAAATAATGGACTGTGTAGGTTTCTGATAAAGTATAGTTGGTTATGTAAATCTGTGTAGATTGATTTGTGTTGCAAGGGAGTTGTTAAAGTGCTTCAGTGTACCTCTAGTGATGTTGGTGGTCTTAGCTCTTAGCACCTAGCTAATATTTTATTTGGCTTTTTTGAAAGTCTATGCTACAGATTCTAGTACAGCAAGAGTGTTCATATATCTCTAGGATTGTAGGTAATTTGTGATTTTAATAGGCATGCATAGCACTGTTTTCTTGTTATTTCCCCTGCTCCCCTCTGCTGCTAGAAAGTGGACATGTGATAATGATTCTGTGAAGACATTGGCAAAATGAATATTTGGCTAATGACTCTAAGGCCCTTATACTGTTGAATACAGTACACAATGTTGTTTACAGAATTACTTTTTCACATATAACAGGAAGTCAGTAATTCTGACTTGCACTGTAAATGTTTTCGTCTGTCCTTTAAAGATATGTTTGACTGGCATAAGAAAAACAAAGTTATACCCTGACAATTTTTCAAACACCTTTCTGTTTTATTTGCATATTACTAATAATACAAGAGAATTAGACTTGGAATTAGTGACAGTTCATAAAATATATTAATTTCTTGGATTATTGTTCATCTCTGTCCTCCATTGTCATGTCCTTATCAATATCCCTTATGCCTGTTATAAGGGTTATAGAATGATATGAACGAGAGTACAAGTGTTTTGAATTCGCAAACCAATAAACCAGCCAGACTGCAGGTCAGTGAAGAATTCCCTCTCATCTTGTAATCAGAATTTGGGCAGTTAAACATGTTATAACTCAAGGAAAAAATTCAACACAATAAAAACAATGACTGCCATTGTCATAACATTAAAGGGCAGTACGGCACAACACAGCAAATGATTTGATGCATACTCAAAGCCCAGAGAGGGTCAAATGTCTTAACATGAGCTTGATGCATGAACATAGGCAACAGGCATTGGTTTTATTTCTTAACACTGCTAAAATATAGGTTGTAGTCTGTTGACTGCTCCTACAAATAAATGATATTTGACCCAAATTTCCAATTTTGCTTCAGTCCAGGAAATAGCCACGTATTGTACAGGTCCATAAGAGAGTGTCCGGCTGCCGATATTTTCTGCATTAAGGCTCCCTGTTCATCTCTGAATGCATTTTAGAACTCAGTCAGCTCTACCTATGATTCAGATTAAGAGTCTGATATAGTCACGGCCTGAGTTATCTGGTTCCTTTGTGTTAATCTTGTCTTAAACAAAGGTTGAGGTCTAAAAAGTCAAAAAGTTTAGTTATGTTGTAAGGCTCAATCTCTGTTTGTTTTGTAGAAATGACAGTTTTTAAAGTTTTTGCTTTTAACAATTTTAAGTACATTCAGTAAGTAACACATTCTTAGATGAATGCCTAAAACACATGCAATTTCCAGCAGGGCTTTACACCTGTATTAATTTAATGAGGGATAAACTAGAAAAAAAATTGCTTGACGTAAATCTTAAAGGAAAAAATGTTCTATTTTTTTTTTTAATTGAAACTGTGAAAAAAGGTAGCTTCTGGCTGCTTCACCTGTCAACAAGATAATAGCTGGCATCTCTGTATAGACTAAGCAATGATTATTCTCCTGTGCAGCTGAGAGGGGAAGCCAAATTAAAATCTCTTGCAGGTGTGACTTAAAGAAGACCAACAAAGCAGGAAACACACAGAACAGTTCTGTCAAAAATTCTCAGTAGTTAATGTCACACATGCATTTCTTTCTATGTTTAAACACAACTAGATACATACACACATAAACTTAGGAGATGTAGATATAAACATGTATATGGAGACAATATATGTTTCTGTGCTTATGTGTAGCTTGCCAATGTGTAAAAACATTTCATTTTTACATGTATATGTACGTATATTTGCATGCCATACCTTTTTTGCATATGTTATATTCAGGTGTGCAGACACATAAGGAGCTTTGCCTTACCCATTTTTTTTCCTTTCTTACACCTTTCATGACCACTGTCCGTGAAAAATATATATAATGAAAACATTCACAAACATGTGTGTAGTCACAAACACAGATATACTTTAGATCTATGTAGGGAAGTGGGGGGAGAATGGGATGGATGTGGAGAGAGAGGAAATAGTTTTGAATTCTTTGTGTTTCCCATGCATACACACATGTGAGCATGCACACAACACACACAGACAAAATTCTCCACTACCTGTTTTCCTAGAAATCATAAAAAATGTCTCTATTTATCCCAAGGGGTTATTTGGTCAGGTTTTTTTTGTTACATCACTTTATGCCTGGTGTTAATATTTTGCTTCAAATGCCATATCTTTTATCCATTATTTATGGTGATCTTCATATACACATCATTTATATATACAGCAAGGTAGTCCCCGTGGTAAGAGAAGGCATTGATCTTTAATTTTTTTTTTCTTTTCCCTATATAATGCATACTTTTGGACCTTAAGAAAAAGTACAGATTGTGAAAGAGAGAAAGGAAATGAGGGAAAGAAAAAAACCCACCTTCATGGTTTGTAAATTCTTTCCGGGACGTTGAAAAAGAACAACACTTTACATCTACTAGGAGATGTAATTTTAAATAAGAAGCGAGTTTGCTAATTTCTTTTTGGGTGAGACTTAACTTGTACTTTTGAATTGAGCTCTGAATGTGAAAAGGCAGGTGGAGAAGAAACTTGAAAAAGGAAAATACAAGTTCAGAAAAATGAATAGCAAAGCTCTTCACATAAACTTCCAATAAATTCACCTGCAGCCCTAACACATCAACCTATCAGATAAATGATTACTATTTAAAGAGTTAGAATTCTTGCTTTTTCTTTTTTTTCCCCTTGAAGAGTAGCCAGCCGGAGAGGTGACATGAGGCCTATGCTCCATCTAGTAATGCTGCCAGTGAATAATCAATTTGCCTTCTGCCAATACACATGAACAAGAAATATTGCCTAAACAAAGGATTGAAGGATATTTTCCTTCTCCTTTTTTCCAGGCTGAGACACAGATTTCATAAATTCTGAAAGTCTGAATTCCTAGAAAATATTATTAAGACTCTATTAAAGTGTCATTTTCTCTCAATCTTTCAGTGCTTCAATGCAAAGTGCTCTTTTTTTCTTAACCTCACTTCTATTTAAATGTGTGTGTGTGCATTAGTGTGTGCGCGTGTGCATTAGTGTGTGTGTATGTGCATGTGTATAAGCTTTTAACGGCAGTATGTTCTACCACATGATTACAACTTGCTTGCCCAATCCTACTTTGCTGTCTTGGGAAATCTTCAGATTTCAGATTTTATATTTTAGGAAAATCATCTGTTGAAATCATTTACATTACAGGAAATAGCCTAGTCACCACCAAATGACTAAAATGTCATTACTCTGAAATTCTGGAAAGCAATGATACGTCTGTCTGCTTGGTAAAACCTGAGGAATTCCAGCTTGGATGTCAACACAAACAAAAATTCCAACAGTACTTTGAAAGAAGTAGGAGTGCGACAAGTCACGACAAGGAGTCCTTCCTCATATGAATTCATGCTGTCAGGGTTCTCTGTGCTTAATTGGCATGATAATTGTTATGCATCATTCAGACTGCAGCATAGAACCACTGGCATGGGGTGGGGTAGGTGTAATGGCACGTCACATCAGACTTCATCCCAGCTTTAGGGTGGTTGCCTGAATGCACACGATAATAAAGAAGAATTTCACTACTCCATGATGGGTGCAATTTACTCAGTTATTTCCACGCTCAGGTGATGTGAAGAGCAGAGGTCTAGACAATCCCTATTACTTTCCACTCATTCTATATTCACCAGAAGTAATTTGGTTCCAATGAATGATCTATTCTACTGTACAAGTGCCTTTAAGGAAATCATTTACCTACTCAAAAAGAAACATATTCAGCTGCTCTTTTTTGTCTTGATGCATGCAGTTATGTTAAGGTGATGAGCAGCTGTGTACGTGTGAAGGTGGGAAAGGCAGACTTGGAGGGAATCAGTCATTCTAGAAAAATATGAATTCTGTTCTGGTTATTGCATGTTATCCAGGGAATCAAAGTATGATAGCACAGTTCACAAAAGCTCATTTTTGCTTCAGAAGCACAAAAATAAAAAATGCTCTATTGAAGTCAGACCAGATCCCACATAGGTCATGCTTGATTATGTGAAAAGAATTTGACTCCAAAGGAAATTACTGTAACACCTAAGGAGTTTAAATGGAATATAAATAAGGTCAGAATATCATTCAAAAACCAGAATTCCAATCCACTCATTTCCGTATGTGAACACCATTGTGGACAACACAGAGCTGAAACTGGGTAAAGTGAAGTTTAAGTCCCCGAACAACTTCAGGCAATTTCTGCAGAATTTCACTCACCATTTAGTTTAGTGAAGTAAATTCATATTTTTTATTACTCAGGGAATTGATAGACCTAAGTGTTGTGGGAAAATTAAATATCTCCGGTGGGGAAACTTAAAGACCAACAAAACAAGAATATGACCTTGGTTTTGGAAGTGCTTCTTATAGGGCAAGCTTCTGATGGGACACGTATGTCTCTCCATCTGACTGTGTGTGTGTAGTGAGTAGGATTTCCCCATGCATTTTAATTACTGTGGTGATAGCTCCAATGGCAGATTCAAACCACTTAATATTTGAGTCTCCCTACCGTAACATCCCAGGCCTCTGAGCAACCTGGTCTGCTGAAAAGCGTCCCCGTCCATGGCAGGAGAGTTGAAACTTGATGATCATTAAGGTTCCTTACAATCCAGGCCGTTCTTTGATTTTATGATGATTTTGTGATTATTAAATTGATTGGTCTGCTCTCCCAAAATTATGCTACTGAACACATATTAATGTACAACTTCACTATCTCTTTCTGATAAACTAAACCATGGATAAAGATAGGTTCCCACAACCTCTAATGTTGTGGCCAGTTCTGAAAATGTTTGTGCTTTTTCAAAGAATTATTAAAGACAAGTTTTCTGCTTTCTGGTCTGCTCTTTTCCATATATCTACAAAGGCAGTGGATGCTCTTATAGGGTTAATTTTCTTAGCTTTTGGCTTTAAATTCATGGAACACATTGTGTCCAGCCTTAATATTTTACACTGTAAGCCATATCATCTTTTATCTTTTATTTATAGTGAACCTCATATTAATTTCTCAATAGCAGCTGGCACAGCAGGAGGGACAAGGCATTGATCTTCCAATTTATCCACTACTCTTACATATCCTGAGGTCGATGCAGTCAAGGGAGATTGATGGGCTCTGGCATCAGTACAGCAGCTGTGTGTTTCTCATGCATGAAAATCAACAACAGGAAGCCAAAATATGACAATTGACACTAATATCAGCAACCTCTGTAATAAAAATAACAGGATGGTCTTCAATAATTTAATGGAATATTGGGTATTCCATAATGAAAAATCAGCCATGTAAGAGTTTGTGTATATAGCTTTGTGAGATTCTATACATGTTTGCAATAGCTAGGTAAGAATGCATGCTTTCACATACACAGCATGCATACGTGTGTTTTATCTCACCTTACAACATGAGTCACAGGGCTTCACTTTGAATTGTGACTTGTATCTTCATTCACACAGCCTGATAGGGACAGACCTCTGAAGGATCAGAAAGAGAGAAGAAATTCTTATCATTACACATTGTTTGCAGTTGCACAACAGGGTTTGAGAGATTCTGCTGTATCATCTCCAATTTTTATCTTTTTAGAAATAAGTTGATCTGCGTTATCAGTTATGAACAACAGGTGACTCCTACTGCCCAACACCAGTTCTGTCTCCCCTCTCTGGTTACATGCATGTACCAGTTTGAAAGCAAATCAGTGAGAGATTCCAAGTCAGAACCACGATTTAATAGGAAAATTAAAATAAATGCAATAGTACAGAAACACTGACAGAGTCAGTATACAATCTGACACCCTGTTGGTCAGAGTGGTGGTCGCAGTCTGATTAAATGGTGGCTGCAATCCTCCTGAAGGGATAAATGTGATTCTGTTGAAGAGGTGGTCCTGTAGAAGGGTCTGGTCTTCCTCTGAAGGTCCAGTGGTGGTTATGTAGCTCTTGTCCTCTGGGAATCCAGTAGGTAAGGACTGAGTTTATATCCAGGTAGGAATGCTTGGTTCCTCCCCCTGGGCGGAGCATTTCACAATGGGATGATGTAATTCTATGAGTCATGCAGTGAGGCCACGATGGCCCATTTAGCAGAGACAGCCCCTCAGAGGGAGTTATCAGGGATGAGTTATAGAGAGGATAAAGAACACTGCCTCACTTATCAGCTTACATAGATGGTAAAAGAATACATACCTTTTGGTCGCATCTTACATTGTAACCTAGGACAATGCAGCAAAAGAGGGAACACTAGCCATCTAATGTTTGCTCTTAGTGCAATCCATCTGCCCTAGACGAGTTACAGGGCTTCGTACAAACAATTTGAAACATAAACATTATTAGCTTTCTCTGCTGAGTGTGTCTAAACACAGAAATGCTGTCTACTATGCAAATGAAGAAGTATCTATCTAAAATTTGGTTAGCTAAGATGTGCAGTAGTGAAGCTGACTCCTTAAGGCACTTTGAGTAGCAATCACTGCATGATCCCACACCATGAAAAGCTACAGGTAAAACTTTAGCTTGTGTTTCTAATTATGCAACATACAGGAAATTGCAGGAGTCAGTGTAACATTCACTGCCTTTTCTCTTATGTGGCTTTTGATGTCTGGGTTAATTTCTTTTCCTCCTTTATTTGCTATCTTTTAATTACCCAGAAAAATATAGCAGTTCATGCAGTCGCACCACAGTGCCGGAGTTTTCTGGCTGCACAACCCATGACCCAGATAGAGGGATCTGGATGAAACTGAGATTTTGGATTCAAAACCAGCCCTCCAGCTGGTGATTAAATAACCAGAGAGAGAGAGAGAGAGAAAGAGAGAAATGCTCTGTGACATGGCCTGTGTACAAGGAGAGAGGACATATTAAGACTAAAAAATCCACATTAAATACGGAGGTATTGCGTGTGCTATGAAGGTATGACTGCAAATATCAGAACCTCAGATACACTGTTCACTTTGGAGTTCCATCCACTGCTAGCAGCGTTCAGGTACATATTACCTATGAAATTAAAATTACTCTCATCCCCTATGGGTCTTAAAAAATCAAAACGAAGTGGAGGAGTGTGGTATCTTTCTACCAGGCACTTCAAAAGCTGTAGAAGAGAAACTCTCCTAGTACTCAGGATGTTCTTTGGTATCTTATGAAGACTATGGAGGCACAAACTCATTCTTTTTAACAGTCCATGATGTAGTGTTTCCGTAAAAGCTGCTATGCGACCTGTTGAACTTTATGTAGTAATCCTGTTGTTTTAAAAAAAGCTCACCGTTTTAATGGCCATAGTAAACAGAATATCTTACTTAAAACTCACAGCAAAAGGCTTTGAGGGGCTTTAAAGTGCAGCACAAAAATTGCAAGAAACTACCGTGAGCTATTTTTCTATTTTAAAGCTTTTTCTTACTCTGAAGACCCTTTATTCTTAGAAATTCAGGTTCCTGTAAAGAATCCCTGCTTTTGAAGTGTATTTTCTAAGAAAGGATAAGAAGCCTCTGAACATTTACCCAAATATAGGAATGTGGTTAGGCTGGGTTTTTGTGAATTTTTTAAAAATATTTGAATATATTATTAGGTACTTGCTTTGTCTGTGAATAAAAGAGGAAATGCTGATAAAAAGAAAGAGGGTCTTCTTGCAGTATTTCTGGACATAAACAGTAATAGAAGTGCCAGAGATTTCACAGGAGGGACTGCTTTTATGATATTTCCTTCTCAAATATTTTATTTTATTTTATTTTATGGAGTTCAATTATGTCCTGCGTGCTTCAAGTACAGGTAAGATAAACCCCACCAAAATGGCTTCTGTCCCAAGGTGATTACAATCTGAGTTTATGCAATGGCAAGAAAAAAGAGAATAACAAAATGGAATAAAAGGGGAAAAGACAGAGACTAGATAATTATGACTGTCTACCAGTTCAGAGATGGCATACATGCTTCACAGTAGTTTTCTGTGAACCCACAACTTGTCCTGCAAAATATTTTACAGTTTTTGAGGGAAAAACAAAAGAAAAAACACTTTGCATTTTGTTGAAGTTTGCTTTCCATTATCTATGTAATTTTGTCCTTTCAGTGATAACCCCTGAACCCAGGAGGATGCTCAGAGTTACCTGGGCAGCCCCTTCTGTTGAGGTGGACTTTGAAAGGAGACTCCTGCATCACTGATACCAGTCATCTCATTTGAGAGTTTTTTAGGAGCTCTCACAAACATCCTGGAATTAGTAAGATTTTCTACAGAAAGGCTGAAATACTCCTCTTATAGACAGAAAATGCCCTCTGTTTACCATGCATATCAGTAGTAATGGATACCCTTATCTATTTTTTCCATTCTATATCTTCACCATTTCTCTGACCATTCCATTACTGTGAGTTGCCCTGTAGATAGGGAAGCAGTATACATGGTGCAATGCCATTAGTGTATCTTGTGCTCGTGAAGATTACACATAGTGGGATCAAACTGCTACTGCATAGCTGACAGCGAACACATGAACAATTAATATACAAATGCTTTTTCCACACCTATGACACTGTCAATTTACTGCTCCAGTTCCTAACACCATTCAGTTCTTCCCTTACAATGTTCTGATCAGCCTCTATCCTTGGCATTTCCCTCCAGCTGAATGTCATCAATGAATTTCTTCAGCAATTACTTTTTATTTTTTTGGTGAGCTCATTACTGAAAATCTTAAGATAAAATTTTCCTAAGACTCTTGAAGAATTCTCCAAGTAACATCCCATCTACAATATGGTGTGCTGTATTTTAAAGAATATATCAACCAATATGCTCAACTTTTGCAAGCCCCAAATGACATTAGTTAATGACAAACAAGAATATATATTAATAAACATAAAAAATTGAATTATCCTTTTTTAATTTTATTTTATTTAAGCAACAATTTTCTAAAGCAGGCACAGCAACCTTGCATTCTTGCATTCTGCATTCTGAAATAGGAAAAAATCTCTTGTTAATACTACAATATTCCATGTGTCAGGTCAGGGTAACACCTTAGGTAATGGAGACAAGGTGTGAGAAATTGTGACAGTGAACCTTGGGGAATTAGGTCAGAATGACAGGACAGGCTCTTTTACATATGATATATGTATATACATATATAAATACATGTTATATATATTTACCAATTGTTTTGCCTGAGGGAAAGAGAACGGTGTTTCTTTCAAAACCAGAGAGACACCAAAACTGCATTATAAAAATATTTTAGCGTGGCTTTTCTTTTTGCCAGCGAAGAAACAAGCAGGAAAGAGATGATTTTATTTTCACAGCTAATTTTACCTTTCCAAAATTAGAAAGTATCAAATCTTCTGCCCCCTACCTCTCTGGTTCTCTGTTTTGTCTTATAGAACTCAGATGCTTTTCGTATTGCACCTCTCTAGGACCTTTGAAGTTTGGCCTGGTTACTCTTGTCTCCTCCAGAGCATTTCATTCAAAGCACTTTCTTATAAAGGTGGAGAATGAGAACCCTGTATAAATGTGTGTGCATATGTATGTGTGTTATTATCCATTTGATCATATACTGTCAGCTATAAAGAATTAAATTGCAGTCTGTATTAGTAGGAAATGGGACAATAGCAAGGTGCGGGGCCACTGGGCACTGTTCCTGATGCCATGCAACTGTAGCACCAGGGAGAAGGAAGGAGTCTCAGGAAGGTGTTGCAAGGAACACCAGGGGCACCAGGTGCAAGGGGCACCAGGTTATACTCCCAGCCTCAGGGAGACCCTGGCCTTGCAGTGCCCCGACACTTCCAGAGAACAAAGCTGTTCAGTTGTTACAAAGGCTTGGACCTAGTTTACCACAGCTGATAATTCAGATGAGCTGCAGAAGACAATTGAGTTCTAAAATTAGTAAGAGTAGTAGGATCTCATGTTGAATTCAGAAAGCAGTGATGGTAGCAAAATGGATAAAAATAGGATGAAACATAGCTTGTCATGCGTTTTGAGAAACAGCTGACTGCAGTACTAGGGCACTATTGAGCTTCTGTGGTAACGTCTCCTTTCTTGGTAAGGACCAAGGAGGACCAAGTATGTAGGTTTTTAAATTGGATGTGATAGATAATTCATGAATTTTCCATTTTTCCAAAGGGAGGGTCCATGTACTGCTCTCCTCACTACACCCTATGATCACCCACAACAGTGCAATAGAGTATGACAATGTAATGACATCTGCTCTTTTTCCACCTGCCTCTTCACTAGGTTAGAAAACATTTTGGATGGGATGTATTGCACTGTATTGAACTTGCTTTGAGAGAAACGTGTATATATAAATATAAAAAAAAAATAGGCACATTTATTGATAGTTTTGAATTCTGAAAGGAAAACTGATGAGCTATATTTTTAGTGCTTGTATTTCTCAAGAGTTTTGATTCTAGGATTTTTGGGCAAACTCCTGAGAGACTTACTATACATCATACTGTAGAAGAAGTAAAAGGAAGCATTTTCTGGGTGAAATAAATGCTAAACTCCATACCAGGAGTATGGCCCAGGTATTGCTCTTGTTGTTGTCCCTAAAAGTGGGATTTATCATGCGGTGTGCAGCAAAGCAATTTCACACAAAGAATTAAGGTATTTGTTTATTTCGTATTTGTGCCAAGATGGGAGCTAGCTGGTAAATCCACAAAGCTAGAACTCATTCTCAAAACTTCAAACTTTATGTACATTTTAGAAAACAAAGAAATCCCCTTTCTATTTGCTACAAGTTACTTAGTTCTCTTACTATTTAGTATTTTACCATCTATTGGTTAAATGATTCTCTCACTTCTCATGTTAATTAGTCTACATGCTGGGTCTTTCTCTTCAGTCAAAAGGTTTCTTGAGTTGGTGGTTGTGAGGACTCAAAGAATGCAGTTGCATGTCTCAGAACATTGTCAGAGAAGGAAGTTCTCATAAGCTAAGCCACAGCAGCAGAACTCATGATATCCACAGATGGCAACAACAGGAAGATGCTAATTTCCAGGCCTCATGAGGCCGATCTGGGTAACATATCCAGAAAAAAATTCCCATGTAGGAAAGCAAAGTATGGGAAAGGGTACAAGTGCATATACACATGCCACTTCAAGTTATGAGAATGGCATTTGCACCCCATGGATAACCGGGATTTGGACCATATAAAAGTGGTATCTCCAGAGGAATGACTTTGGGGATCCCGCAACCAAGAAGACCAGGGTGAAGAAGGACCAGCAGGACACTGGTGGTGTTGGTGATCCACCATTCACATGGCGGTGATATCTTTGCTTAATCTCTCTCTCTCTCCCCCTAAGAGCCCTGCTGTGGTCAAAGAGTAGAGAGCTCCTTGTGCTCTTACCATATGCAGTTCTGAACAAGAACATATCTTTATTAGGCTACAGAACCAGATTTACATTCTAACTTAAAAACATATGAAAACTTCCATTTTTTCATGGAATTCCTTGAAGACTCCATAGCAAAAATTTCATGCATAAGTACACAGTGAATCCAGAAAATAAGTTTTGACTTGAGAAAAAATAGCACAGGTGAAAGGGATTTGGACTGTTTGTGGACAGTAGGCTCACTGTGAGTCAGCAGAGTGTGCCCAGGCAGCCAGGAGGGCAAACCCCATCTCAGTGTGCACCACACACAGCATCACCAGCCGGCCAAAAGACAGGAACACCTCACTGGATTCAGCCATGGTGCAGCCTCACCCTGAGTCCGATGTGCAGTGCTGGGCACCCCAGTTTATAAAGGATGTGAAGGTCTGTAGCAATGGGGAGCAAAGCCAACAGACCCCCTCGTATGTCCCAAGAAGATCTGTCCATTGCCAAAAATGGCCCCCTCTTTGTACCCCTCAGCGCAACCCAAACCACACCGCAGCCCAACAGAACTGAACGGCAGAAGGGCACCCATTGGCTGGCACAGCTGCGGTGCCGCTGCCCACGCCTCCTACCACCCAATCAGCTTCCCGCTCATGTGCTGTGCACGCGCTCCTCCAGCCAATCACGGCCTCCCCGCCAACTGTCACTCAACCCACTCTCCCCTCCCCCGCCGCTGCTTCTCACCCCTCAGCCGGCGTCCGACCGTGGAGCCCGCGGCTGGGCCTTTCCCACGGGCCTGGTGGTGAGCGTAAGCCTCAACCGCTTTAACAAATATAGACCCCATATTCCACAAAAGTCCCTGAATGCATACAGAGGAGGCGAAAAAAGGCTGGTGGAAGGGCTGGAAGGCACTTCCTGTGAGGAGCGTCTGAGAACTCAGGGTTTGGCTGGCTTGGAGAGGAGGAGGCTGAGGAGTGAACTGATGTTCCGTACAGCTTCCTGACAAGGGGAAGTGGTGAGGGAGTTGCTGATCTCCTCTCCCTGGGATTCAGGGATTAGGTAGAATTTCTTTATCAAGCGGTTGGTCAAACCCTGAAACAGGCCTACCAGAGAGGTTGTTAGTGGTCTATACCTGCCAGTGCCTTAAAAGGAATTTTTGGTCTATGGCCTTCAAAATATTCTGCATATTGGTCAGCCCTTGAAGTGTTCAGGCAATTAAACTAAATGATCACTGTAAGTCACTTACAACTTGGTCTACTTATTCCAAATAAATGTTTGTGAAAGCTGCTGAAACAAATAAAGACAGAAGGTGTTTTTCTGGCATTGCAGCCTCTTCAGACACCTTTGCTACATTTCCAGTGGCAATGCTTTCTCTTCTGGGACTTCAGCCAGCATCCCTTCACATTCTTCTAAATGTTGCCTTCAGACTGCGGGATACCACAAACTCTCTGTGCAGCTCACTCCACTCCAGTGCTTAATGGTTCCCATAGGGATTTTGATTTTTCTTCCTTATCTCCACCTTGAATCTTTCTAGTTTTGGAAAATGCTCCTGTCTCTCATTCCCTGATCAGGAAATGTTAGGAAGACACTGGTCCCATCCCCTCTATGACCTCCCCATAGGCACCGTGGTATGCTGTCTGGTGCTCTAACACCTCCTCTGCTCCGTGATGAACCAGCCCCAGCCCCACAGACTCTCCTTGACTCTCCTGAGCCTTTCTTGTTTGTTTTTTCTCTTTCCTGCCTGGGATCCCAGCAGGATGCAATGCCCAGATGAGGTCTGATGGGTGCTGAGCAGAGGGGATCATCCTTGCACTTTTTGACTAGGAGAGGATGACAGGACAAAACCTGCAAGAGTGAGTCAAAGTGCTGGATTTAACTTTTAGTCAGGCCTTAAGTGTTCAGGCAGTTGGACTAGATGTACATCCTTTCCAACTGGTTCAGTTCTATTCCAATCTGTTCTTTTCTACTCTATATATACTGTGGGGAGGAAGGAGGAATCAAAATGCTATTCTACTGTCCCTGTTTATGCTGAAACTACTCTTTTCTGTAATGGCAGCTGCAAAAATTATGAACTATGTTTTGCAAAGAACCAAAAATATCTTGCATATGAATAGTATCCTGCATCATTCTGTTCAGAGCGTTTTCCAGAACCCTTTCAATTACTTCACGATCCCTAAAGTGTTCCACTATCCTACCTGAAAAGTGAAGAGGGGCTTTTTACAAGGGCTAGTAGGGATAAGAGAAGGGTTAATAGCTTCAAACTGAAAAAGAGTGGGTTTTGTTTAGGTTTTAGGAAGAAATTCTTTCCTTGTGAGAGTGGTGAGACACAGAAACAGCTTGCCCAGAGAATCTGTGTATATCCCATCCCTGGAAGTGCTGAAGACTGGGTTGGATGAGCCTTTGAGTAACTAGTCTAGTGGAAGATGGCACAAGGGATGGAACTAAATAATGTTTAAGGTCCCTTCCATCCCAAAACATCCTATGCTTCTATGATTGACTAGCTTTACTAGGCCTGAAACTGTGACTAGAAAATCTCTATAGTAATACTGAATTTTAACACTGAAGTTTTAAATTTCCATTTAAATCCTGCATGGAAATAAGGTCTAAAGATAATATTGTGTTCTAGAAACATATACATTATTGTCAAATATATTTATTAATGAATAGGTCATGGAGGTTTCAAGGTCAGACCCTTGAAACCTTGGTACACTGCTTCATTGAAAGAGCTCTATTGCACTGGTTAAAGAAAGCAAACTCTAGCTTTATGTAAACCTGGGTGAAGGGTCTTGAGCATAAGTCTTATGAGGAGTGACTAAGGAAGTTGGGGATGTTTAGCCTGGAGAAAAGGAGGCTCAGGAGTGACCTTGTTGCTCTCTACAACCACCTGAAAGGAGGGTGCAGCCTGGTGAGGGTCAATATTTTCTGCCAAGTAGCAAGTGAATGAAAGAAAGGAAATGGCATTAAAGTTGCAAAAGGGAAGATTCCGATTGGATGTTTGAAAAAAAAAATGTCACTGAAAGTGTGATCAGGCATTGGGACAGGTTGCCCAGGGAAGTGGTGGAATTTCCATCCATGGAAATGTACATAAGGCATGTAGATGTGGCACTTAGAGACATGGTTTAGTGGTGAACATGGAAGTGCTGGGTTAATGGCTGGACTCAATGAACTTAGAAGTCTTTTTCAACCTAAATGATTCTAAGATTCTAAATTTTTGATACGTAGAAGATCATTGTTGACCTACGCTGATACCCCCCTACACACACAAATACTCCTCAAGGTGCTCCCAATGCCTGTCGTGGCTGTTGAGAAATGCTAAGGGATTTGACATGTTTACTAAACCCAAGGGGAATTTTTGATGGGTACTGTTACACACATGGATATAGATGTATACATTTCTATGCCTCTGTGTGTGTGCGAATTGGTTATAGTATGAATGTTACCATGAATTTGTAATTCAGCTATCAATGAGTAAGTTCTGCTAAATCCCTTTTCACCCTTATCTTTTGTATCTGTATCCTTTTCACCCTTACTCTTTTGGGTCTTTGGTCTTGGTGTAAATCATTCTTAGTTGAATCTAATCTGATTTTCCTATGTATGCTTCACCCATGTAGTAAGTAATAGAGTGAACCTTGCCATTGAACTCTGTTAAAGTCATACTTTCATAGATTTATATTAAAACCTCTTTTTTGCCCATACCTTTGACAATGATTCTTTGAGCAGCCTAACCACTCTTTTGTGACACTTGAGTGTATAAATCTTTTTCATCTAAAGGCTTGTTTCACTCCATTCACTCCTTTTTATTCTCCTCTAGAACTGTACTTTCTATCAAGGCTCTGAACCAGAAGTCTCCTTCATTTATGTACAACTCTTAGTCACCCACAGGCAGCATCTTTCCCCATCACTCCTTGCCATCGCTTGGTGTCAGTTCCATGCACTACTGTCAATGACCTTAGTGTCTCTTATCTATCCAGCTGTCCAGAAAAATTTATCATAACATTATTTCTTTAGTTATTTAAACTATTGGCAAAAAAATTGCTGCAGTCTGTTAACTGATAAGTTATCACATTTCACTTGCTCAAAAGGATGTAATTGAAATCATAGCAATACAGCAATATAAGACAGCAATGAGGCAGTAGGTGATGAAGTGAAGCAGTACAGCAAGGAAGAGCATTTTAGCCTAAAGAATGCTGTATGAAGACTTGTGCTGATTACAGAGTCCTCTGGATCAGGCCACCAGTTTTACAAATTGGAGTATGGCTTCTACACAATGGATACTTCTTGACATAGCTTTGTCTAGTGAGATGTACTAAAAACAGAGGCATAATTTTCAGTTTTACTTTGTTTTACCGAGCACCCTGAGGAAATCAGTATCCTCATCAGTAAAATGGTAAAAGTAATATTTATCCACCTTTGACAAGTGCATCATGACCCAAGGATCAAAGTGCTATGCATAACTAAGTATTTTTAGTATTACTACTTTGATGTGTAAATCACGGACACAATTGGCTGTAACTGTCTTTGAAGTTGTTCTGAAAAATTATACCATATTCCTCTTCAGTAGTGATTTAATTTGTGAATTAGTGACATGACAGACCGTAAGAATCTATTTGGAAGCCTTCCAATTGGTTTTCTCAATGTGTCTGCTGTGAGCATGCACTTAGTGTTCAGTAGGCAGCAAATGTCCTCAAATTATTAGTACTGATTGAATCATTTTCTCAGTGAAAGAATTTGTGTAATTATAAATCTTATTTTTGTTAATATGAATAATTTTATGATCTGGTTCAATTATCGTAAATTATATTTACAAAACCAAAGTTGTTAATCATTCAACCTAGATACTCCTACCTTCAGACTGGTTTAGTATGGATGCAGTTTTCCTTGGAACAAGGCAGGTGTGCTACAGGCCACCAGACTTCTGTAGCCTACATTTAATCAGAAAATACAGTCACTAGTCCTTGGACCATCCAGTGAATTTAATTGGTCAAACAGCCATACATCATCTTTCAAGAGGACAATTCAAAAAGAGACATAATGTCCTTGTCTTGCCACTCCCGTTCAACTCCTTTCCCTGTGTGCATGTGTTTCAGAGTATTGCATAAAACGGTTAAAATGTTGTGTTACTCGTTAATCAATAAATTATTTTTCATCCTTCCATGCTGTGATTCAAATACTATGATCAAAAAAAATGTGTTTCAAATAGTTTCAAGTTTGTGGAGTAGTGCTTACACAAACCTTTTTCAAGATCAAATAACAAGTCAAAGAAAAAGCAGAGCTCATATTGCATCATAGTTTGATAAAGAAAAACTTGGAGATAATGGCACTTCAGGGCTGTTTATGATGTTCAAGACACTTTGAAAATCAAATTCATTTTTATAGGATGAACCATGGTAGGTCATATAACCAGGTAGCCTGAGAAAGGCCAGAGTGATTTTCAGTAAGAATGAAAAGTTAGATTCTATATTTCAAAATCTTTTGCTGTTATTTAAAATACAAAAATCGCAACAGCCATTCTTATAATGAATGCTACGAAATGCAATATTTTGGACTGTTAAATCTTCTTTTAACACTATCACAGTATTGTAATGCTATTACAAAAAATAGCTTCTAGTTTGTAAGGATGTATCTAAAGCATTGCTAGTCAAACAAATGTCTAAGTCAAAATATAAAAGAAGATTGTTTTTCTATCATTCTAGATTTTTTCTTGACTTCCTATGCAGAAATGTGGTTTTACAAAAGCTAGTTCAGATGACAGGTTAAGAAAAATCAAAACCTGTTTTCCTTACTTTAGCTGCTTTAAAATTGCAGTATTTGTGACTTGCAAACTGCTGAGCCAATTGTCTCCACCAGAGCTTATTTTGCAGTTCATATCAAACTTTAAACACGATAATGACAACAGTTTGTCATCATACACAGGAATAAATAAGAGACATTGTAATAAACATAATTTTAAACTAGAGAGTCATCATTGAGATTTCAGTAGAATTTTTTTTTTACTTCAGAAATCTAAATTCTTCAGTGGTAGTTTTATATCAATATTTTAGTTGTCTCTACTCAAAAAACCCCTGTAATGCTCCAGTTCCTAGAATGAATACTTCATTTCTTAATTGTGGTGATACGTCTGGTCAGCGTTCTGCTGGAAATATTTTTTTTTTAAATACACAGGAGTGCTGTTGTCTGAGGAGATAAGAACTGTCATATAAATGATTAAAATAGGCAAGGTAGTAAGTTATTAACAGACAGACTATACTCATTGTCTGCTACTGAGAAATTAGTGGCAAAAAGGACGTTCTAATTATCTAATCTATCATCCTGTCAATGATTTTTCTTAACTTTTCCAATGTTTTGAGACATTTGAGATAATTCAGGTTTATTTTCTATCACAGTGAAATGCTATGGCTAAACACTCCTGATGTCTTCCTCTACATATTCAATTACTTAACATTACCCTATTATTTTTAATACTACCCTAGGCTATTCTAGCCTGCATTTCTTTTTGATTTAGGAATATCCAGCCCATGAGAAACTCAAGTACTTACACAGGTAGGTATTTTTAAATCAAGAGTGATATGAAAATTTGGAAAGTATCCACAGAATTATAGTTCAACTTTAAAATGTTGAATGATTCATTTCATTGTCTGTTTGACTACCTATAGGGTTTAGATGAAGTGCAACAGTTCAGCCAGGGGGAATGCTATGTTTAGACTGCACAATTAGTGGAGGTTATAGAGAATAAGGTTAGACACTGTAGTACTTAAACTACCAATGTAACAGTAAGACATTATCCTTCAGACAAAATTTAACTGCCCAGATAACACAGAAGAAAATAATTGCATTTGGTTTGAAGAAATTGTGATACTCTGAAGTGTATTCCCTTAATCCTAGATAAAATACACTTGAGAAAACTTCTAAGGAGTATGTTCAGTTTGAAGAAAAGCTCTTTCGATACAAGCATATTTTGGTAGGACTTTTGATTTATAGCACCACTGGCAGTAGCTCTCAGTGACCCTGGCAAGTTCGCCATGCATCTGCAGTTCCATTCTGCTCATTGAGAACCAGGAATTCTAAACCTGTGACTAGTGGCCCTGTGCATGAAATTTTCTGTAATGGCTTCTGCTTTTGGAACATCTGCTGGGAAACAACTTTTGAAAAAAGAGACACCTAATCCCTTTTAAGATTTGTCTACACATCTGCAAAAGACATGTTTCTTCTGTTGGCTTTTCCCTTGCCAGACACATCTTTAGAGGCAGTCATACCACAAGCATCTCTGTTATGGTGAGGAGGATTATTTTTGTAGGATCAATTGCTATCTCTTGTTTATCACATTTCCAATCATCCACCTGAGGACATCATTAAGGAGATTTCCTAAGTGCAGAGTCTATACTGTAAATTATACTTAATGTCTCTGGTAATAAAACCATGGGCTTTCATCTATACATCTGTAGTGGGTTTAATTCGATAACCGGGCAGAAACACCAATTGGAGTGTAGTGGTTTTGATTTTAAATCTGGATCACTTACTGATCCTTTCTGTGTGAGATAAAAATTAGGAGAAAACAAAGCAGGCACAAACTTACAGTCTTAAAGAAATTTATTAGCAGATCTAAAAGGAAAGCAAAAGAGGAAAAAAAACAACTGCTGTGGTATGAAACATCTCTTTCATGAAGAATCTCTTACAGTCTCTACATACTGCAATACTGCAAGACATCATGGACTACCACATAGGGTTATTAATCTTTTTTAAGGATGAGTTATTTTGGCTTAAACGCTAAGGTTTTTCCCCGCCAGTCTGTAAAAAAAAAAGCCTCTCTTTCTCTCTCGGCTTTTAAAACAACCCTGCCGTAGGCATTATTCACAACCTTCGCGAGCCACACATGAATTGTCCATTCCCCCATGTACTTCAAATGGATTAAAGAGGCGGTTATGATAATACAGTCTTTACTACGGCATTGTAAAAAGTATTTTAAGCTACGCGCGAGAAGCTCGGCTCCACCCTCCGTCCTCCTCTGATGCCACCTTTTCCTCCAGCTCACATGACCAGTTCTTCTCTTCCTGCCGACTACGCCAATAAGTATTTGTGCTGGTTTGGCCAAAATCTAGTAATATATCCCCTGAGAGAAAACCAGGTTACAACCACCCTTCCCCCCCACCAGGTTGGGGAAAAAAAAGGAAATTTTTCCGCGAAGGAAAGTGAAAGAAATAAAAACTATTTATTTTAACAAACACACAGGAAAAGGATAATGATGCTAAATAATGAAATGAAATCTCTTGCTATAGAGAGAAACCTGGGAAGATTTCAGAGTCCTTCTGTAGGTGTGGTCTCTCTCCTCCTCGGAGTTGGTCGGCGAGGGGCCCACCCCCCGGGCCTCGGGGAGGAAATTCTCCTGAATGTGTTCTGATGTTGTTGAAACAGTCCAGAAGAGAAGAAGGGAAAAAACAAAGTCCCAGGAAACAAAAGTTCAACTCTCCGTCTCACGCTGAGAGGGCAAAAGGGAAAAAAAAAAAAACAGCTGGCTGAAGGAAAGTGAGCAGGGTGCTCCCTCTGTGTTCCTGCAGCCGGAGAATGCAGAGGAGTGTAATCTCTGTGTCCTTGAGAAACTGCTTTGAAAAGTTCGTTTGGGTTTTTTTTTCTCAAGCTCAGTTTAAAGGCACAGAAAAGGCACAAAAGTACTTTTTGGGCATAGAGCATGATAGGGGATACACATGATAGAGTCACCCCAAGATAACATCATTGAATGAGATTATGTTTCAGGGCATGCGTTAAGAATTTTAAGGGTACAGCCATTTTTACTTGCTAACCTTCCGGAAAATTTCTTCACATAGGGGAAAGACACTCAAAGAGTTTACAGTCCAAGAAGAAGAGACTCTTGCTGTTGATATGCATGATACAATCTTAGGAAACACAATAAGTACTTAAACGTTTATTTTGCTTTTCACTGAACAAAAATTTCAACAAGAAGAGTCACTTAATAAAGTTTGAGTGATACTTTTCCTTAGCACAGGATCTCAGAATTTGATAGCTTTAGGTTTGTTTAGAAATTAAGACAGAGTTGCAGTCCTGATAAAGTTAGATCATTTTAGGTGAACTTAATAATTTTATGCTTGACCTAGAGAGGATAGAGTGTGGTTTTATTCCAACAATATCAGAACACACTATTTAAATCACATGTCATTTTCACTGACTTTCTAAAACTAAGAAGTCATATTTAAATTTTTTTTAAAATGTTAATTTGTTGACCTCAACTTTGTTTAATTGCTGCTAATGCATTTTATGCTAATTAAGCATGCTTTCTCAACAATTCCAGGAGGAAAAAATATAGGCTTTAAGGCCCTTCCTAATCTTCCCTGGGGCTGTAGGCTTCTAATTCTTTCATTTTAATCTACCAATTATATGCATTATACCAATAAATATGTCATAAAGAATCTATCATTTCAGCAACCCTTCACCTGCCATTGCTTTAAATCGTATTAAAATACACAAGGCAGTATCTTTCTTTAAAAGCGTCAAAAGGAAGAACTGACTAAAACATTATCAGCATTTTCCTGGTGATAAGACCTTAAAATCTCCTATCTCAGTTGTCCATGCATAATAGTAAATATAATCTTGAGGAATTACAGAGTTACTTCACTCAATAAATATGTTTTATGCCTTAGATATGATTTGCCATTTTTAACTTTCAGTCCTTCGCTTTTAAACATTTTATAATGGTCTTAAAATTTAGCTGTACTCAAATATAAAAGAGTTCTCATATTTTGCAGCTGCATCTCAGTTAATAATCTGCACAGACCCAGCCTATTAAAGTGATAGAAAAGAGTGCATTAGAATCTTTTTCTATGAATTTGTTGTTTATGGAGAAAGTTTTGACATCCTAAAATTGCAGTAGAAGTCTGTATCTTTCTGAAAACTGTGTGATTTATGGACTAAGACTTTTATGGTGACTTCATCTGCACCAGAATTTAACTCTCTGTATCACACGATGTAGCTTTCTAGCACCAATACAATCTCTGAACACAAAGTTAGAAATGAGAAGCAGCACCTCAATACCCCCAGAAGAGAAAAGACTGTAGTGATTTTTTCCAGCATACATGCTTTCAGTATGACTTGTGTGCTTTTTTTATGGAAAGCCTCATAATTTACAACAACAAAATAAAGTCATATTTACTTGTTTCTTTTAATATTTTTCTTCTTCTGGGTCATTTTAGTATTTAAAAAAAATTGAGGAATAGTGAGGAAAAATTTTATCATCAATAGTATTGGTGCTTTCCACAATATTACATGAAACAAAAAGCTCTTTTCATCTAAAAATGTTAAATTTAGAAAAATTGTGAAAGACAACTGTGATATTTTCATGTCTATATTTTATACAGTATCAGATGGAGTGTACAAATATATATAATCACACAATTCACCAGAATATGGTATTCTGTGCTTATACTTTTCTGTGGAACTGTCACATAACATAAGTAGAAATGAATACTCATCTCGAAACCCCTTAATTTTTTTCTGATTTATTTGATGGTTTTTGAAAAAGAAAATCTTTTTGGTTGTTTTGATTTAAAGTGTATATAAGTTACAAACATAAGAAAATCCATTGAAGTCCATCTGTATTATCAGAAATGAGATTTTTCCCAAACTTCAGGTCTAAAAAGCAGTCAAAAGAAATTAAATGCAAATCTAATTGCATATGAATTTCCCCATTTATAAAGCCCATAGGCAAATAAATGTTGCCCTTTTTATGAAGCAGAGCACAATCTCTAATCAGGCTAGAAAAAAGACAACTTTGATGTATGTTATACAGAGACTGTAACACAATAGTACTATCAAATTTTTGTCAGGCAATTAAACTTTATGCCAGGCTAATTCAATTTTGTTGCTGTTTTATTAAGTCCTACAAAAAAACCCAAATTCTTTTCTCTTCAGTAAATCATAAGTTTCACAAAGCATTCCCTGACTCAGACTCCTTGTTCTGCTATTTTGATATATTAAATATCCAGCAAAAAATTTCCAGGGTCATAAATCTAGAGTGATAAAATTAATCTTATTGCTGAAGAGAAATAAATATTTTATTGCAATTTTATGAGCTTTTGTTCCCTTTTCACTTGCAAGTAGGTGTTGTTTAGTGGTATAAAGACATTTAGCTGCTAAAAAATGTATTAGAAACAGTACAGCAGTAATAGAATTCATATCTACAAAGCTGTTCACTTCTGAGAATGAAGGTCCAAGAATATCTGAAAGAAATCTTAAAAGATAATATTGTCAGTAACAGTATTACACCGATTATTTTTCTTACGTTTTAAACTCTAGGAATAATTTTACTCTTATTAGTAATTTTACAATGGATTTTTTCTGAAATTGTACCTGAAAAATAGCTATGCATTCTAATTTACTGCATTTAAATGGAATGTGTAACCTTAGAAATCAGAAATGCTAATCTAGTTAATTCTTCATTTTCTTTCCATTTTTTTTCTTAGAAATGTAAAGAAGTTTTAAGATTGGAGAAGTTCATGACATGATTATACCTTTGTCTGAGGTGCTTAGCAGTTGCAAAAATTATTCAGTCTATACAAGTCTGCCACAACATACACTGCATTTGAATCCATGTTATCTGATATATAATGAATATGTTGTCTGTCAGAATTAAGAAATGGATTGGGGAGAAAGGAATGTACAGGTAGGAATTTCCATCAGCGTAGAAACAAATGGAGAGGGATCACAGGGTTTAGTGCTATATATTGCACAGAGGGAATTACTTTCTTCGAAGTAGTGTTGCAGATAAATAAAGCGGACAGTTTTGTGCTGTGGTCATGTGTTGCGCAGCCATTCACAAATATCTACAATGACTCTAAAAGCTTCATTACAATTTGGCAAATATTACATGAAGTTTGCACAGACTCTGATTTTTCCAAAGCCCTAAACGCAGAGTTACTTAATCCAATGATTTGGTGTATTGTTAAAAATATCTGCAGATCAACAAATGAAAATGGTAGTGTGGCTAAATCTGAAGAAGAGAAAACCCGTAATGTCTTAACAAAAAATTGTCACCAGAAAAATGTATCTGTCCTCAGAAACGCACAGAAACACTACAAAGCGACAAAGCATCACAGATCCAGAGCATTCACAGGTGTGGGGCTTTTTCTTCTTTTTTTTTTTTTTTTTTTGTTGAGGTACTAAGTTAGTTTGTTACTTTTTCTGTGAAGACATAGTACTTTTTAATGAGAACTGCTGATATTCAAATTTGGAATACAGACAAATTTTGATTTTCTCATAGTTACTAAATGGAATGATTGATTACTAATTCACAGTTGCATGTGGCAAACCTTCAGTCCAGGAAGACTGTTCAACTGCAACTAGAAGCTTAAAACAAGTATTAAATTTATAGAAAATCAACACAAGTTTTCAGAATTACCTAAGTTTATTGAGAGTTGTGGTCAAAATTAGTAAGAAAAATGTTATCAGGATAGATTTTGTTTCAATATTCAAACTAAACACACACAGAGACCTTAATTCAAGTGTATTCTATTGTCCACAAAAATGAAGAGGTGGAATACATATAAATATTTCCTTTCAGTTGATTGGGCTAAATTGTGTGCTCCCCGCTCTCAAATTTTATGTTAAATCCATATCAGACACCTGACTCTGCTTTCCTACTCTTACAGTTTATCAGGAAAACAGAAACTAAAGACAAGCACGTGCAGAGAGCAGAAAAATATTGCAAGCCACTAGTATTGAGGAAAATACTCTCAGGCTCTGAAGGACAGAGAAGCAATATTCTGAAACAATAAAGTTTACCAGTTAACAGGCTTTTTAATATTTAAGATTTAAATGTACTTTGGTGCAAGATTTTGGTCAGACCTTACCAATCACTGATCAGATATGCAGCCTAGGGCTTGAATACATCTTCTTTTTCTGTCCTGTAACAATTAATATATAGTTATATCATGAGACATGAAAGAAAAAAAATAAACAACAAAACAAATGGTAGAGTATCACCATTGATAAATAGGCTCAGTACAGAGAAAGTCTAACAAGAGGATAAACTGGGGAGGAGCTCAGTCTATTTGCTGGACATAAAGGAGTCTTATTTACAGGGTAAAACTGACAGTAACAGGCTGAGCTGCCGAGACACTGAACAGTTGAAAAGAGGCTTAGGAAACACCAGTGGACTATTTTGTTTCACTTTGACATGGAAACTACTACAGAACAAGGATGAACTGTGGTTAGTGTTGACAGTGCTATACTGATCACACACCAGGACTTCGATAACCAACCACAAACATTTATTTTGGTGGGGAGGCTAGGTTTGGGCTATGCCTACTACCTCTGACTGCCACCACCTTTGTCAAGAAATTGATATCCTGAACACTGCCCGCTGCTAAATACTGTGTAATAGTGTGGATTACTTAAACTAGATGTGATGTGGGACTGGTATAATATCAGGCTTGTCCTCAGTAAGCTTTGGGATGATATGAAAAGGTCAGAGGGTGCTGGTGAGGCCCCTCAGCCACTGACTTTGAACTGTGCTGGCCACACTGGAGCGCACCTTCAGTTTTACAGAGATGAGTCCTGATGTAACAGAAGCCAACAAGTAAACATGAAGGAAATATTTCAAAGGAATTAAGGGGTATACCTCTAGGAAGACAGCTTTGCCTACGGCCCAGCTCATGTGCCTTTATATCTATGCATGGAGCATGGGCAACAAACAGAAGGAGCTGGAAGTCACCGTGCAGCTAGAAAGTTATGACCTTGTTGCCATTACTGAAACTTGCTGGGATGCATCCCATGACTGGGATACAACTATCAATGCCTGCAGGCTGCTCAAAAGAAGCAGTGGGAGAAGGAGGGGTGGAGGGTTTTCCCCCTACATCAATAGGTGGATCGAGTGTGAAGAGCTGTCTCTGAAGAAGAGCCGTGGGCACGTCAAAGGCCTCTGGGCAAGAACCGGAGACTAAGGCAACAAAGGGAGCCTTGTGTGTGGTGTCCACAACAGCCCCCTGATCAAGGACAGCCTATTGGTGAAGCCTTCTGGTTCCAGTTGCAGGAGGCACCACACTCACAGGCTCTTGTCCTGCTGGGGGACTTCAACCACCCTGACGTCTGCTGGGAAAATAGCCCAGAGAGTTGTAGGAGATCCAGAAGACTACTGGAATGCATGGAGGATAACTTCCTGACCGAGGTAACAGACAGCCCTATCAGGGGCAATGTAATACTGGATCTGTTGGTCACCAGCACAAGTGAAGTAACTGGGGACATCAAGATTGGAGGCAGCCCAGGCTGCAATGATCCTACATTTGTTGACTTTGCACTCCTTGGGAATATAGGTCAGGTAAGGACTAAAATTAGGTCCCTGAAATTTAGGAAAGCAAACTTCCAGCTCTTCAGGGAGATAGTCAATAGGATCCCCTGGGAGACTGCTCTCAGGGATAAGGGAGTGGAACATGGCTGACAGATCTTTAGGGAAGTCTTCCATGGAGAACAAGAGCTAGCAATCCCCAAGAGCTAAGAATCCTGCAGGGAAAGTAAGAGACTGGTATGGCTGAGCAAGGAATAGCTGGTCAAAGTTAAGGGGAAGAAGCAAGCACACAGACAGTGGAAACAAAGACAGGTGACCTGGGACGGGTATAGAGATGAAGTTCAGTTGTGCAGGGATGGGGTCAGGAAGGCCAAAACCTAACTGGGACTGAACCTAGCAAGGGATGCAAAGAATAACAAGACGTCTTCTACAGATATGTTAACTGGAAGAGGAAGGTCAAAGAAGGTGCACTCCCTGATAAACAATGCTGGAAAACTGGTAACTATGGATGAGGAGAAGGCTGAAGTAATTATCTTTTTGCCTCAGTCTTCAATAACAACCTCTCTTCCTACACTTCTCAAGTAAATGGATGGGGAGTGTGAAAGCAAAGTCGCTCCTGCTGTAAGTAAAGATCATATTCGTGACTACCTGAGGATTCTGAACGTACATAAGTCAATGGGACCCCATGAGATGTATCCCAGAGTCCTGAGGGAATTGGCGGAGGTAGTTGCCAAGCTATTCTCCATCCTATTTGAAAAGTCATGACAGTCAGGTGAAGTCCCAGGGGACTGGAAAAGGGGAAACATTGTACCCATCTTTAAAAAGGATAGAAAGGAGGACCCTGGGAACTACAGACCCATCAGACTCCCCTCTGTAACTGAGAAGATCATGGAACAGATCCTCCTAGAAGCTGTGCTAAGGCACAGGGAGGACAGGGAGGTGATTCAGGACACTCAGCACAACTTCTCCCTACAACATCCTTCTCTCTAAAGTGGAGAGATGGACTTGATGGGTGGACTGTTAGATGGTTAAGTGATTGGATGGTCACATCTAGAGGGTAGTGGTCAATGGCACAAAGTCCAGTGGACATCAGTGACAAATTGTGTCCCTCAGGGATCCACATTGGGACCAGTGTTATTTAGTACATATATCAATGACACAGACAAGGGGATCAAGTGCGCCCTCAGCAAATTTGCTGATGAACCGAGCTGAGTGGTGCTGTTGCCACACCTGAAGGATAGGATGCCATCCAGAGACCTGGAGAAGCTCTAGATGTGGGTCCATGGGAATCTCATGCAGTATAACAAGGCCAAGTGCAAGGTACTGCAGGTGCTGCACCTGTGTCATAGCAACCCCCAGTACCAACACAGGCTGGGGTTGAACAGATGGAGAGCAGCCCTGGGGAGAAGGACTTGGAGGTTCTGGTGGATGAGAGGCTGGACATGACCTGGCCATGTGCACTGGCAGCTCCGAAAGCCAAACGTGTCCTGGGCTGCATCCAAAACAATGTGTCCAGCAGGACGAGGGAGGGGATTCTGCCCCTCTACTCTGCTCTGGTGAGACCCCACCATTGACCTGTTGTAGTGAGTTTAGAGGAGGGACAGCAAGTTTTTTAGAGGGGTAAAGAACCTCTCCTATGAAGAAAGGCTAAGAGAATTATCATTGTTCAGTCTAGAAAAGAGAAAGCTTTGGGGTGATATAGTTGTGGCCAGGAATGGAGGGAGTCCACAAGAAAAAAGGTGTTCGTGGCAGTGGTCCAATGTAGTCAATTTGCTAGGCCTCACCATATCAGAAACCCACCCACCACCCTCTGTTCCAAGGAGATTTTACTCATGTGGCTGGCTTGATTGCAGCACATGTTTCCCATTCGTGAATAACCTGTGTCATAGCCTCCATGGTAAGATCCACCCCTCAATTACAAGCCTCCAGGTGAGATCCCACTCCCCAGATGCAGTGTAGAGTGTATTTTGCACGTCTGGCCCTGTCTGAATAGGCCCACAAACTACTGCAAGAAGCTGATTCTTGTTTGATCTGCTCAAAGGCCTGCTGTTGCTCAAGAGACCCACTTGACATGGTTCTTCTTCTGGGTCACTCAACAGAGGCATGCCCACAAGCTGTTTATAACCTGGAATGCATTCTCCAGAGCTCCACAAGGCCTAGAAAATCTTGTGTTTCCTTCTTGTTAGCTAGTGAAGACATCTTTGATATTTTGTTAACCACTTTCCTCCACATGGCCATTGTGGAAGGGGCATTCTCTGGATCTTTAGTGACCCTGCCACTTTTTAGATCACTGTAGATGATTTCCAGCAGTTCTACTTCTTTCAGGTACTGGATACCCTCACCTGCAATGGTCCACTTCCCTGGAGAGTTCACAAGATCTTGCTTAAATGGGCATCTTTCCCTCATACTTGAGAGAAGCCATCGCCAACGGCTACCAATTGCTCCTTCTTCCCAATTCCTCTTTCAAGAAAGATGGGCAGAGGTTTTCAAGAGCATGTAAAGAGGACAAGGGGGGAATGGCTACAAGTTAAAAGAGAGTAGGTTTAGACCAGTATTAGAAATTATTTACTGTGGGAGTGATGAGGCAATGACACAGGTTGCCCAGAGAAGCTGTGGATGCCCCATCCCTGAAAGTTTTCAAGGCCAGGCTGGATGGGGCTCTGGGCATACTGGTCTAGTGGAACTGGGGCAGAGGAGTTGGAGCTAAATGATCTTCAAGATAGATGATCCTTAATCCCAGGCCATTTTGTGACTCTATGATTGTCTTTTAAATCTCAGTAATAGGAGTAGTGAAATTTAGCAAACTCTAATAATACTTCTTTTTCTGGTAGTCCCAAACATGCCTTTACCCTATTCTATTTTTGCATTAATTTCTGCAGGCTTAAACCTCAATTATACTATGTATTGCCATTGAAAACCTACAGCAGCTGTCTTCAATGCAGCTTGCAGCCTTCCTTTTCTTGGGGAGAATGTGGGGGTGTTTAGTTTTTTATCTTTTCCCCCCCATGGTTACAGGGAAAATGTAGAAGAATCAGGCATTTCTGAAACAGAATTGTACTGACCTTGTAAGTAACCATTTATGATAGAAATAGCACAGAAGACGGAAACTGGGAAAATATGTTATGGAAAGCAATAGGACAACCATGGCATATATTTTATAGTGTGAAATAAAAAGGATTAGATCATAATTATGCTCCTGGTTTATGGCACAGAAAATCAAACCAATTAATACTCTTCCTAGTTCTTTTAAGTCTGAAGATTAAGAGAAGTTGGCGCTTTCTTGGCTTTCTAGTTTCTGAAAAACAAGGGATGGTCCTTTTTCATCAGTAAAAGTAACATCTTTCCCTAATGTATGTGAAATATTTAACAGTTTAGAAAGTATGACAGAGCTAGTTACGTATTGATATTTTTCAGCAGATCAGAGTGATACCATCATTTCTTATAAGTCTACTTCATAATTTCTAGCCTGCAGCTTCTTTAGTAATGAGAATACTAAGGAAAACAAAGGATTTCCTGTAGTGTTTATCTGACTATGTCAAAGTAGAATATTACCTGCAGCTGTCTTCAGTAAGTGTGTGACTTAGCTTGACACTTTAACTTGGTTATTCAATGACATGCTTCTAAAATCTAGGCAAGTTAATAAAAATAGCTTTTTCAAGAGTTTGTGGACATTTTTTTTCTTTAACAATGGAACCATCCATTTTTACACTGTTCAAAGGGAAAAAGCGCACTTGTGTTTCAAAATCCCACTCCTCTTAGTCCATGTGCCAGACAGCAGCAAGTGCAGTAAGACAGTTCTTGGATGTCAAATCAGGCAAAATCCCTCAATGGCTACCATGTATGAAGTCAGGAATTAATGCTTCCTAGAAATAAGTATTGAAATCTCATTAGGAATGTGTTTATTTTGGCTTTTTAAGGGAGTAGGCATGTTGTAATTTGTTTTGCAATATTTTTACAACTTGATTCATCTGGAAATTTCCGAATCCATCTGGATCTGCACAAACAAGCAAAAGCATGAAGGTAAAAAAGGGGCACATAAACCTTGAACTATGCATTTTTTTAAACTCTTTTTTATGTTTTTCATGTGAAATTCATTGTGAAGGCCTTCCAGAGAAAACAGAGGCACCATTTCTGGTACACACGCACAGGTACACGCAGAGAGGAAGAGTTAAAATACTCATATGGACTTTCTCCCTTTTCCTCCCCTGTGCCCCAAGCTACTCCCATGATACAACATAGTGCAGGATTTTGATCACTAAACAAGGATTTTTTTGAGACACGAATGGAGATCCTTCTGCAGAACAAGCCATACAGCATTACAAAATCTACAGGTTCTCAAAGTGGAGTTTGCTGAAGCGGCAGAACTGACCATTCTCTTAGTTTCTTTCACACAGTGGATTGCATTGCACCTTATCAAACACTAAAGATGAGCAGTCTCTTTCCAGAATGTCAGCAGATACAGAGAATATCATTATTATATAAAAAAAAGAACTCCATCTCTGGTGAATTTTCTGTAAATCATTTTATATAATAAAAACCTTCAAAACACTGGTATGACTTAGGTGATGAATGGCTACAGATAAGAATCAGCTCTGTATGAATGCATAATTCCCACCACAAATAAACTGCTGGCTACTGGCATTGTATCCATCAAAAAATTATTAGGAATGTTTATGGCAACAAATCCTGTCATAAAAAAGTCACTATGTTTTTTTATTTGAAACAATATTTCCTCAAAAACATTTCAACCATTTTAACAAAACCCTCTCTACAAGACTTAACATGTCCAGTGTAAGTTTTATAGCAAATTTTGTAATAAATGGCAAAAATCTCTTCTTAGATGAGCTGACTTTGACTTCTACATTCAACAATAATGGATTTAATGGTAACTAGGAACAATTTTTTTCATTAGGGAGATTAATATTTGTAAAATGAATCTAGCTGTGTATTTCAGATTTATTTAAATTTGAAAAAAACCCCAAAATTTTCAAAATATTTTATTTGTTAAGGGAACTGCAGCATCACTGTTTAAGAATCATCTTAATTTCATATTTTCATGAAATTTATACTAAAGTTTTATATAACTCACTTTGAAAGAAGAATTTATATAATTCATTTCGAAAGAGGACATTATATAGTTCACTCTGAAACAGAACTTTTCTTTCAATATACTTTTGCCAAGTATCTATCCATTCACTGAAAATTCTTTTAACAAACAGAAGCTAAGAAGGAATGTATTCTCAGAAAGAGAATGATTCAGGACAATGTGAGGTATATCATCATCAGATACTCTTTTAAACTTTTTGCTGATTGGAGTAGTTATTTTAATCTGCTTTTCTTCTTTACAGCTAAAGTGACACTGGTGGACAGAGGACACTTGAGACCTGAAAAACCAATTTCAAGATTTTTAAGTGATATAAATTGTAAGAATTGAACAAAATACTAGTTTCATTAAGAAAAATGTTCATGAATGTTTGAAGCAAAAAAAATTTTGCAACATTATGCCCTTGTCTGACAATGTTCTTTTTCCTGTAATGCACGATAATTTATATTAACATGTCTCCCAAAAAATTTCAAAAGCACAAAAAGAACTGAAGGAAGGATTTAAAACCCATTGGAAAAAGAATGTCTGGACACAAGATTATATCGGATGTGTTTGTTTCTCCCTAAGTTCAATATGGATGTTACTGACTTGTTGCAGAGCCAAGCTGGATGTTATGCTGCAGATGCATCTGACTGGAGCTAAATGGCTTATTGATTTAAGCTTCCCTGTGACAACCAAAAGGAGTGTGACACTGAGTGGGGAAAAAGCTGACATATGGCTCCATGGGAAACTATTCCAACTGGAAAACATACAAGAAGCAAATGAATGGTCCTTGTATGTAAAAGTCAATACCCGACAAACTTCTAATTAAAACATTTAAGCCATAAGATTATTACTTTCAGGAGGAAGTGACTCACAAGCTGTGTAAGAGCTGTGTCCACAGCAAGAGCTGAGACTGAGAAATTCCAATTTCTGAAATATTTAAGGTGTCATTTGAGTGGTACTCTATTAATCTTCAATTTCACATCAGGAATTTTGTGAACCAAAAAGGATAATTTCTTACAGGGGCCCAAAATCAAGTTTAACGTTGTTCCCTGACAGCCATCTTTAAAATGGAAGCTGGTGAACTCAAACCCCTGGGCTAGGAGTTGTGCTCCCCAGAGGTACATCCTGTACTTTTCTAACAAGTAGCGTGTTCCTGTTATCTGCTGAATATGTTTAAACAGAGTGGGTTCTTCACAGAGATACTCTGAGAGGTAAGCTTTCCTTCTGATCAGAATGGGCTGGCAAAAAAGATATATCATTTCGAGGTTTGCATATATTTCATATCCAAATTCACTGAAGTCAACACAAAAACTTTCAGTGTGAAACTGCTACCAGTTGTCCAGTCACTAATGACACTGGTTAAAAATATTTCTCTCTCTTTCTTATAAGCCCCCCCAGATGAAAGGCCACAAAAGGCCATTCTGGAGTGTTTTCTTCTCCCAGTTGAACACCGCTTCTCTCAGCCTTTCTTCACAGAAGAGGTATTCCAGCTCTCTGATCATTTTCATAGCCCTCTGCATTCACTCTATAGGTCCACGTCTTTTCTATATTGGGGATCCTGGTGTATAAAGTGTAGTATACAATCACTTCTCCTCTTGGCAATCTGTAAAGGAAATTGTCTTGTATCATCATTCAGATGTCACTCTGGGAGTCAGAGTCACACCATCCAAGATTTTAACTGCTGGGGCCAAAGCCCCTTAGCAGCGGGTGGCTCCAGTGAAGCAATGGGTGCCCAGTTTGACTCTCTCCACACCTCACACCCACACTATCACACAAGTTTCTGTTCCCTGCTTGACCCTGGGTTTCCCAGAGCAGAGTCTCAGACCTCTGGTTCCTCTAAGTAATAAATTGTGGAGAAGCAACATAGTAAGAGCACAATGTGGGTGCCCCGGGAGGGACCCAGATAAGGGAATCCCTGACCCTTGCAGTCATTGCACCCACTCTTCACACACTCATCATGCCCTTTTCATGTGCCTCTTGGTCCAATGGTTTTATTTAGTCTGGGGTCTCCTCGCTGTTCCCTGGGTCCTTCAGAGGCTCTGGGTGATGGCTGGCATTGCAGGACTGTGCCCTTTGTTAGGCAGAAGGTCAGTGCCCCTTCACAGCTCATTGTTTGGGGCTGCAGCCCTTTCCCACCAGCCAGGGCACAACCTGCAGATTGCACTCCAGGCTACCAGCACTAGGTGTGTTCTGCTAAAAATCTATACAAAGTAGTGTTTATGACAGTGTAACCCTAGACTGTTAATTTATTAACAGGTTTCAGACCTTGGGATTTTTGCGTGTAAAGCTGCATTTGTTACAAGTATCGGGGCTTTGTTCTGTATAAAGCAAACTCACTAAACGTGTCCACCATGACTTAAAAATCTTAGGGAAATGCGCAGTACAGTGAGCAGTATCCTCATTTACACAGCTGTGAAGGATCTAATTATACACCTTTTGTGACTTTTTTGGTTTTTTATTGCAACAGATTTTTAGAGTAAGTTAATTTTAAAACACCTATGTCAAAAGATGTGGTCACGTAGCACATTTAGTAAATCACAGCCATTACTACAACACTGGAAACCCACTGCACATGCTCTAGCACAAGGCTGCATGACTGGAAATCATAGATGACCGCTTGGTTGTCAGAGGTACTTTCTGGTCTTTCTTATATATCAGAATTTGATTCAGGACAGAATCCCATTAAAACACACAACCAAAGATTAATTTGACCAAGTCTGAAAAATCTTTGCATGCTGAGAGATTTGAGATTCTGTGAAAAAGTTTTGTTGGCACTAATCCAGCAAATACATATCTATACATAGATATATAGGCAGATATAAATATAGATGAGATATAGATATTGACATTGATATTGATATAGATATAGAGATATCAGCCTTGCTTTTTGCAACTGTGAAAAGGATAAACACTTCATAAAATCTCCTGCCACAGAACCAAACATATTGAAATGGCTTTTTATGGAGATAGTGAAACAACAACAAAAAAAATACACAGGGCTTGTTTCTCCTGAGGGTTCAATTATTTTGAGCCCTGCTAGCAAACTTTGATTGATAAATCTAACCTTTTCTTTCCAGGCAATGGTTTGATCACATAGTGATGAGAAAGAGAATGGAAAAATAATATTTGGATTGCAACAGAATAATAAAAATGCAGAGGATGCCTTTGACTTTTACAAGGTGAGAAATGATTTCCCATTTTGATTGTGTGATGTCAAGACTTTCTTCTAAGAGCAGGTATGTCTGGGCTTTGTATGATCCTCTTAAATTAATTTTCAAAACTTATAAGGTTTCTCCATCCTTCCAACTAGAAATTCTTAATACATCCAAAATGAAATTCAAGTTATAGTGGCAACATAGGTTTTTCAGTAGCACAAATGACTGATGAAGTGGCGTAGTGACCAGATTTTATACCTGAAATATGAACTAAAGATGTGAAATATGAACTCTCCAGGCCCACAGGGAAAAGCAGGCAGCCTTTGTATCCAAAACAAATTTAAGAAATTTTCCAATTGGAGTGAAACAAAAAACTCATAAAGGATGTCAATCATGGCATAATTTGACACTTCTATATATCTTTCTAATTTACAAAATATTTTTTCTTTCCCTTCTAAAGTACTTCTTAGAAGCCTGAAATCCTCTGTCATTAGTTTCTTCAAATCTTCATTTTCAAGTAGAAGAAAGAGAAGTTATCAATCAAACAAAATTAAATTAGACCATTTAGCTTTATTTTATCATCATATATTCCTTTACACAAGATCCTTCTTTGGTAGACAAAGCAGCTGTACCTAACCTTGCAAGTAATTCTACTGTAAAAAAAGCAAAAAAGGAGAGGAAAGTAAAATTTTGCTTTGAAATATAAGTTTGACCATCAAGTTTTATTTTGGAAGTAAATCACTGAACAACATTTAAAACTGTGGTTTTTTAATGTTTTAAAATTTCCACAAGCAGCTGTAGAATATTACTTTGAAATGCCTGAATTCTGGGGAAACTGGAAAAATAAGGTTTAACCTTCTTTAACTCTGTTCCTTTCTGATTCATAAAATAGTTTTTGAGGTTGGAGAGCACTTAATAAGTAATTCTAAAAATATACAATAAAATTTAGTGAAGAATTAGCTACATCATCTGCTTCAACCCACATTAATAAGCCACGATTTGGAGAAAAGGGTATGTTATGTATCAGTGTCATAGTAGTGCAGAAGACAGAGAAAGAAGACAGACGCATTAGTAGCTGGTCTAAAGAGAGGGCATTGAAATGCAGCGGTGTAAACCTGAACATTGCAGTAAGAGTTGAGTATGGACATGAAAACTGTGGTATTTATCAGCTTCCAGACATGGTATATCTGAATGTGGAAGGCCAAATTAAAGTTGCCCTTAGCAAAGGTATGCTGTTACAAATGTAGTCCTCCCGCATATGCTCTGCCTGCCCTCGCTACGCCATATGGGACAGATGTAATTTAGTTCTAATGTTTTAGTTAATGAAATCACTGCTACAGCCTATGAATAACTGCAGCAAATGGGCTCACTGTTAAATAGTACTGCGCTTGCAGGCAAGTGTGGCAAATAGATAACCCACTACATTTCTACCTACTTCTACAGTTTTTACTGCCTCGGTTTTTTTTAATACAGAGCTTCCTGAGGCATGGTGTGCATGTGCAAAATTTTAAAATGAAGAGGTTAAGTCTTAGATAGAGACTGTAAATCCATTTAGCTCCAAAAAATTTATTTTCATTAACTAAACTGTCAATATCTGGCATCCAGACTATCACATTTCAGCTGCTTTTCTTGTTTTACATACTGAAATGAGAAAATACCTATTCAAAAATATACTAATGCACACATACACCACAAATATTCTGCTGGCATCTCTGCAATATATAGCAAAATCATATGTATTTTTTTTCTAGCAACTTAGAGAATCTATCTTTCATCTCCTAAAATATTTCCTTGGATTTACTGATGTCTCAACCTCCAAAAAGTTTTATGTATCTGTTTTTTAAAAAACAGTAATCATCTATGCCAAGACTTTGGCTCAGTTAAGTAATTTTTCCATTCTAATTACATTTCTTCTAATTATGACCCTTTGCTCAGTTTCAGAAAAATAAATTTCAAGCTGATTGTAAGAATTATTGGTTTGCACCTGATGTGCTAACAAAAGTGAGCATTTGTGGCACCAAACCACAGGTGAAAAAATGCAATTTCCTTTTGGAAAAGCGAATTATAATTTTCCATAGAAATTCTGTGCCAGCAACACCTGAAACAGGTGATGTTTTGCATGATGTATGCTCCATGGGTTTGCAAATTCTCGGATTTTAAACGCATAAAAAGATGAAAGGAAACCTAAATTTATACCTGTCATGGTTTAACCCCAGTTCACATCTACGCCCCATGCTTCCACTCACTCATACCCCCACCAGCAAGATTGGGAAGAGAATTGGAAGAGCAAAAGTGAGAAAATTCATGGGTTGAGATAAGAACAGCTTAATAGAAAGGCAAAAGACACACATACAAGCAAAGCAAAACAAGCAATTATTTCACTGCTTCCCACAGGTAGGCAGGTGTTCAGCCATCCCCGGGAAAGGAGGACTGCATCATGTCTAATTATGACTTGGTAACAAAAATGCCATCACTCCAAACCTCCCATCTTCCTTCTTCCCCAGCTCTCTGTGTTGAGCCTAACATAGGGAATATGGGATATCTCTTCAGTCACTTGGGATCAGCTGTCCCAGCTGTGCTCCTGCCACCTACCCATGCACCCCCAGACTACTCACTGGCAAGGCAGCACAAAAATCAGAAAAAGTCTTGATACTGTGCAAGCACTGCTCAGCAACAGTAGAACCATCTCTATATTATCAACCACAAACACAAAACTCAGCCCCATATAACTACTGTGAAGAAAATTAATTTTACCCCAGGCAAACGCAGAACAATATCTCTGAAGTCAATATGCATATTTTAACAGCACTTATCCAGTACAGACCATGGGAAACTGTGCAGGTGATGACGACATCTGTACTTATTTGTAGCATTTTTGTTGATTAAAGCTAACAGCTACATAGTTGAAGATTTATGAATAAGAGGGTGGCATAGAACATTATTATGGGGTATTGATTCTCCAGAATTAGAGATAATTTTCTGTACATTGGTTAAGCTCAATACCACCCTCCACCCTCAAACTCCTCAGAAAACAAGGATAACTCAAAAAATTGCTACTATTTTTAATGCCTTTTTCCCTCTCAGTATTTAATATTAATATTGCCATGAGGAAGAGGACCATGACTGCAGGAATGACTTTCCATTTGTGGGCCCTAAAATCCTAAAGGGCCAGTTGTATCATCTGAGTGTTCATAATAAGTTCATGGGGCCTGACAGAGTTCATTCCAGAGTACTGAAGGAGTTAGTGGGAGTTACAGCAGGACCCCTCTGTCATGACCCATAGCTGTGGAGCATGATGTTTGTTATAAATTCTCACCAGGCAGATCAAAGACACCAGACCATGTGTCAGGGAGCTCTCAAGCTTTTATTGTGTACTTGCCATAACTCTGGCAATGAGCCCATTATTTACACTAAAAGGTGTTGGTTAACAAGCCTCACATTTTTACAATATACTTCCACAAAAGGTGTTAGCTAAGGAGACCTTATTTTTTTAAAGTACACTTCAATAAGCTCTCAAGTCCCACAACAAACTCTTCCAAAGGTGCTGGCTCACAAGCCACAACACTGCTATTCAAAGGTGCTTGATAATGAGCCACGACACATTTCCAAAAGGTCCCCACTCTCACAACAGAGTTTAGTACAGAGTACGGAGTAGAATACAACAGCCATGCTTTGCTCAGGCCAAGGCAAGGCAAGGGAAGAAAACAAAGAATATCACCAGTCCTCAGATCCTGTGTTGATCCTGCTGCTTGGATGATCCAGAGCTCGGTTTGCAAGACAAAGGAAAGTAAAAGAGAAAGAGGAAGCAGGGGAAAGAGAGGAAGGAGGCCTATTCCCTCCCCCTTATAGTTAAGGGGTACACCCCTGGTGCACACCCCTTACGTAAACTTTCTGTGCTGTTTGTTCATGCACGCACAGCCAGCCCATCTCCAGGGAGTGAGCTGGGGGGAACTGAACACACATCTCAAGGCAGAGCACGAACTTGGCTTACAACAGTGCTCCCCCACCTTCACAAGACTCTCTCCTCCAATCACACTTTTCCTGTAGTAATCCTCAAAACATCTGAGACAAAACATCCTTAAGTTTGGTCCTTTATACTATCTCAAGTGTCTACCAAAGGTCTTGGGAGCCTAAAGAGGTGTCCACTGATTGGAAGCTAGCCAATGTCATTACACGTACAAGAATAGGATCAGGGAAGACCCAAAAAAGCAGACAGCTTCATCTAATCCTACCTAGAAAAATAATGAAGATCTAATGGGATCCCATTAAAAGACATGTCAAGGACAATGAAATTATCAGGCACCATCAACATGGGTTCACAAAGGGAAAGTCTTGCCTAACTAATCTGATATCCTTCTATGCCAAGGTGTGCTGATTTTAATACCAGCAGGAAATTAAACTCAAAATAAGCCATTCCCCTTCCCCTGCCCCTCCTGGTAAGGGTGGGACAAAAAAGCAGGGACTATGGGTTGATATACTAATTTACTGAAAGTACAAAGAAATGAAATACAACATGCACAGTAACAACAGCAGTATTAATAGCAGAAGTATACAGAAAGAGAAGGTAGTTTACCCATAAAAAGCTGTTAACCACTGGAAAAAAAGAAGATGGTGGACGCTTCTTGCAGATCATATCGGCATGGCTTCTCCCCCAGACAAAGGCAATATGATGACCATTCCTGCACACAGCCCACATGGTCATCAGGAACACGGGCAAGATGCTGAGGAAGCTTCCATGGCTAATGTTTCCCACCTCCCAGTCTGAAATAAAAAGAAAAAATGACAAAATAAAATGCCTAGAAACTATGTCACCTGAGTAGGGGTCCACTTTGCTCAGTTCTGTGTGGGTGCCTCCAGCACCGCTTCTAACACTCTGCTGCATTGTGGGGTCACCCCTGCTGGTGCTGTCCTGCAGCAGCCTCCCTGCCAGCTCTGCTGATTCAGCACTACAGTTAATACTTGTTTTTGCTGCTGTCCTTTTCAGCACCAGGCCCCATAGCCATGCTCTGGAGGTAAAGCAGAAGGAGGAACCAGCAGGGCAGCAGAGGGACCAAGTCCACAGGTGTTGATGCCCTGGTAAGGGCATCCCTGCTTTCTCTGCCTAAACCACAGCCCCAAGGATGATGTGGATGTTTTTGAATAACAACTTGGTCACACCCACACAGCCCTAAACGCCACCCCCTCTGCATAATCAGGACACAAGTACTCCTAGGTGGATGGAGGGAAGGTGGTAAATGTAGCTTTTCTGGATTTCATTAAGGCTTTTGATACTCTCCTTTGCTATATCCTTCTGGACAAGTTGTTCTGCTGTGCAATGAGCAGGTACGCAGCAATCTATGTGAACTGGTAGCAGGGCTCAAGCAATTGTCACAAAAGGAGTCACATCTGGCTGGTGGCCAGTCACCAGCAGAATTCCTCAGGGCTGAACTCTAGGGCCAGTTCTGTTCAATATTTTTATCAATTATTTAAATGCAGAACTTACATTAGCAAGTTTGATGGTGATACTAAAATGAGAGGTGCTGTTGGCTCTCTTGAGGGAAAAGAAAGTATAAGCTGGGAGAGGAGTGTGTGGAGAGCAGCCCTGCAGAAAGGGATCTGGGGGTGCTGGTGGGCAGCAGCTCAGTGGGAGTCAGCAGTGTGTGCCTGGGCAGCCAGGAGGGCAAACCCCATCCCGGCTGCACCAGACACAGCAGCACCAGCTGGGATCGGGATCATCCCGCTGGATTCAGCCACGGTACAGCCTCACCCTGAGTCCTGTGTGCTGTGCTGGGCCCCACACTTTAATTTAAGAATGGTCCAGAGCAGGGCAACAAAGCTGGTGAAACAGCTGGAAGGCATGTCCTGTGAGGAGCAGCTGAGGACCCTGGGTTTGAGAAGTTTGAAGAGAAGTAGGCTGAGGAGTAAACCGATGTTCTTTACAGCTTCCTCAGGAGAAGAAGTGGAGAGGGAGGTGCTGATCTCTTCTTCCCAGTATTCGATGGTGAAATGTATGAGAATGGCTCAAAGCAGTATCAGGGGACGTTCAGGTTTAACACTGGGAAATACTTAGTCACAAAAAGGTGGTCAAACAATGGAATAGTCTTCCTAGAGAAGTGAATGGTGCTCATTATACATGAAGCAAAGAGTATTCCTGTTCCTCTTGGACTGTTTGGGTGGCAAGATTTTGGTACTGGAGACGGAGGTGGGAAGGGCTACAGGAATGGCTGTAGTAGCTTTCTCTATTTCCATTAGAGCTACTGTGCAGCTTCTGTGAGAAGCTGCTGGTGCCAGCTAGCTCCAAGATTGTCCTGTCACTGTCCAAAGCTGAATCCATCCGCCACAAGTAGTGCTTCTTAAACGTATTTAAGAATGGGGAAAAAAATCTGCTTTGGAGCAGTACACAGAGAGAGAGAAGAGTGAGAATGCATGAGAGAAACAGCTCTGCAGACACCAAGGAAGACGGAGGAGGTATTCCAGACACTAGAACAGAGAGTTTCTCCTGCAGCCCATGCTGAAGACCATGGTGAGGCAGGCTGTCCCTCTGCAGCCCACAAAGGATCCAGTGGAGCAGGTGAGTGCCCAAAGGAGGCTATGACCCATGGGAAGTCTGCACTGTAGTAGGCTTTTGGCAGTATAGAGACAGGAGCCCATGATGTGGAGCACTTTTGCTGGCATGACATACTAGCCCACAGGAGAGCCATGCTGAATCAGTCTGTACCTGAAGGACTGAACCCCCTGAAAGGGACCCACAATGGAACAGTTCATGAAGAACTCGTCCGTGGGAAAGATTTGTTTTGAAGAAGTTTGTGGAGGACTGTCCTCTGTGGGAAGGACCACACATTGAAACAGGGGAAGAATGTGAGAAGTCCTCCCCCTGAGGAGGAAGGAGAAGCAGAGACAACACATGATGAACTGACCACAATACCCATTCCCTATTCTCATCTGGTATAAAATTTCTGTTTCATTAACTGAAGAAAACAGAAGTGTGAGGTGAATGAGGTCGATATTCTTCACAAGAAAGGCAAAATAAATTCTGGTCAATAAAACATATGCTAAACAAGACAAGTCAGATAAACTTTCCACATGAAGCCACCCATTAAGCAGTCATCATTTTTGCAATATACCACAAGACACTGAATGAAAGCAATCAGACTGAAGTCTGATTAGTTGAAGTGATTTTTGCTTCTCTCTTCAATGAAATTTACTGGAAGCTTTGCCCATTATGTAGGTTCTGTATAAGAATTCAGTACTTTGAAAAAATTTGAATTTGTCCAATTATATCTATGAATAGTAATATCTTTCTAGTTATATTCTCTAATTATTTTCTTCAGCTGAAGAAGACAGAATTGTATTGTCACCTTTCAGAGTGTTGCAAAGTTATAAAAACTGTGAATCTAAATTCATATCTTCTGATCCCCTCTATCACTTGCTGTTGCCCCGGTTTTCGTAGAGGAAGATCTCTGCACCTACTGCCAAGAGTGGTTTGATAACACTTGTTTTCAATGAACTGCTGTGAGGGGAGGTTCCAGCTCTCACTGGAAAGACTGCTAGCAGAGTCTTTCTAAGCGAAAGACTCCCTTTGTTGTCTGGTCCTTTGCTGGCTTTCCAACAATGATGACTTTCGAAAATGTTGTCATCTCTGTGCCTAAAGCTAAGTGTCAATTTGGTTTTTTGGTTAAACTACTCTACAATGATTTTTTGGGTTCCACAGTATGGTTACTACTTCATATGTAGTTTTAAAAGATGCTTGTTTTCCCAAAATCAACTTTAAGTCCTTCCTTTTGCCATATTGGTGGGCTTTAGGTGCGTATACATAACTGTTTTTGCTTGGATCATGAGTAAATTTTTTTTTCAGTATCCTAATCAGAAACAAGTAAACAAGTTAAAAGTATTCGTCTATACTAGAGAGCCTATTGTCTAAAGTTACAGCACCATGAATTTAAAATCCAAGCCTTTTAAAGCTGTTGTACAATATAATAATGGTCTGATTAAGAATACTAAACATGAATCTGGTTACAAAATTATTTTGAGTACAAACTTACATTTAGTTCTGTCTGTTAACAGTCATTGCTCCTCCAGTAGAGTAATTAAATCTACAAATGCTCCAACCATTTATGTAAGTCTGATAGAAATTATCCCAATTTATCTGGGGATTTATACTGTGCTTCTAATAATCAAAGTAGCCTGGTTTGCTAGACTGGTGGATGGAAGGAATGGGAGGAATAAAGGATGTTGTCATTATTCTCACTTCCAGGAAATTTGGGGTCCTTAAAATATGGAATAGAGATAGCTATCCAGTCCCTCTCTAGCCAAGGCATTCTGTGATTCAAAAATGCTACTTTGATCTTTGTGATCTTACCATACTTGTTTGGGATTCCAGAATTCAAAGTTCTAGATTTTTAAAATAACTAAGATGGGAAATACGTGTGAGAGAAACAAGGTTAACAATTTCTGCGTGTTTCTTAATCCAACAGTAAAAAGTCAATGGCAATTTTATATTAATTTTCTGGGGTGAGAATAGTGAAGGTGTCAAGTTGTTATCCAAGTTGTTATTATCAAGTTGTTATGTTCTTTCACTTGGTGTGCAAGAGCCAATCAACACACTGAATCAAGATACTTGATTTGATTATAATTCTGCTGAGTCAGGCACCACACATCTAACACGGTCAGTACACCTTTTAGGAAACAAGCACACCCATCTTTTATATTAAAAAGATAACAAAGGTACAACTACACAGAAAAAGGTGATTGTTCATTCACCTTTATAAAACAAAATTCTCACTGTGCATGTGGTGGTCTTGGTCTGTTCATTATACTATCATTTACATATACAAATTTCCCTGGGGGATGTTTTTTGGCATTATAATTATCTAAGGTAACTCGAGATTATATTTTTATTCTATCAGGTATCACCAAGTTATTATTTAACCTCACACTCTATTACAGTTCCTGTTTGAGTCTATTTGAATAATTAGTTGACAATGAAACAAATATTCTCCTCCAGTGGACTCTTCATTGCATTCTTTTCCTAGGGACCCGTTATTGCTCCATTGCTCCTGCACCCTCTTGTCATAATTTCAAGACCAAACCATAGTTGCTGTGAACTATTTTGTGGCTTTTTAACTTCATCTGACATCAAAGTCACCAGCTCATCTTGAAGGTTCTACCAAAACATGACACAGAACAGTGTATCAGCATTTCAGAAGTGCTCTCTTTGGGCTGATTTGTAGCTTTGGAATATGATTGACTTCTGTTTTGATATTCTGTAATGAACTGAAATTTTGAACTAAGCTGAACAAGAACAGAAGAAGATAAAGTGAGCACAATAATGCATAACATTTACTTCCTGCCCTGTGTTCGGAGAGGAGCTTTTGCAACCAAGGTTTGCTGCTCTTTTCAGAGTAATGGCAATGTAGATGTTCATCCCAATTCATCTATAAACTTTATATTGTAACAAGGAGGAAGTCACTGAAAATTATTTATCTACTATGTTCACTTGAGAGAAAAATAAACATGTTGACCTTCAGTTCTTTCCCCATTTAGTTTTCTTCCTATCAGAGGATGACAGCATTTAGCACAAGGACAAATGCCTGCATTTTTGTGAGGAATGTAGACAATGCTGTCATGAAACAAATAGCCTCCAGGAGAAAAAAAATGGAAGCCTTTCAAAAGGCTTAATGTGTAAAAGAGGCTGTTTCAGTGAACCCAGCACTGTATGTCAAATGCCTAAATAAAGGGGAAAGAAGGCCTTTGCAGAAATAGATTTTCCTACTGTGGTGAACTGCAATGTTTTTACTGGAGAACTAAATACACATGTCAATGATAAAATTTTAAAATGCTCTGTTTATTCTTAAGCAATATGCATATTCCTACTTAGGCTTATTATACCAGTTATTTTCTTAATTATTCATGATATTTAGAGACTGAAAGCAAAAATAAGCTTCCTAAAGAAGCGTGGAAGCTGGATGGAAGGTATGTTTTTTTCCTACAGTGTATCTCTGACTGAGGACTTCATTTCACCAAAAATTCTTTTTTTGTCCTTACTCCATTAGAATCAAGGTAACATACCCTCTGAAATAGCTTTGAAATGTAATAATTCCAAAAGTAATAAGAAATATAATTTGTACTGTTCTGATGGGAAAAGTATATTTCCCACTTATGTAGTTTGGGAAAGTAATTGCATCGTTTGGAAGCTACAGAAGATTTGATGTTATTGCCGTAGCTTCTGTCTGTAAAACTTTGTGTTGATTCTCCCCATTTTTTTCCTTTTATGGGTCCAAATTTCTGATTATCTGGTGAAAGAGTTACAGGAATCCATGGTGTAAATACTCAGACACAGAAGAAGAAATGTGTTTTTAATCACAAAACTTCCAAAACTAGTATTGGAAATCTTGGTTTCTATGTGTTACTTTCGTTGCAGAATAATAGTTACTGCTTTAGCAGCTTCTGTCACCATATGTGTACAATAAGTAAATGAACACAATAATGAACACATAAAAGAAGGCTAAACCCACCCAGCTTAACAAATCCATTCTCCCACCCGCTGTGTGCTGGAACATGAACAGAGCATTGTTTGGATCATAAGGATTAGTAAAATAACAGTCTTGGTGAACAACATGGTCATGTGGATAAAATGATTATTTCTTAAAGTCAGTGCATGGTAGCTGGGATACCAGTGATTGAGCTTACTTAACACATTATTCTAATCCAATGACTGTGGGAAGTGTATAATTATTTCAGTTGAACAGATCAACAATTATACACAAAATAAAGTTAAGAATATTTTATATAAATTAATTGTGATCCTCCTTTCTTTCTCTTTCGTTAAAAATGAAATTACTATAATTAAAGTTTTCCTTACATGCCATTTCTCTTTCAATAGCATTTCTCTATGAGAAATGAAGAGTATAAAATATCTTTACCAGTAGAACTGGAAACAATCTGGGATAGTTGTTATCTGCCCTGGTTATACTGACGCTACAAAGCATCAAATTTCGGAAGTTATCATGATTGCTATTCTGTGATATTTTAATACTCAATGGGGCTTTGACAATTGCATCCATGATGTAAAGAGTTTAATTACTACATCATTCCTGTGTGTTCTGTTAGCTCAATGTGAGTTTAAACACACAATTGTAGACATTATCTATTCCTACTATTTTCCATCTTTGGAACTGGGGTAGCAACCACTTTTAGGGACTGTGAGGTTAATTAGTGAGACTGTTAAAAATAAGGTAGGAGTATTTCTACACAAAACATTAGCAATCTTCAGTTCATATTCTTTTAAAAAGTCCAAAGTCTTTCTTTCCTTCAAAATGTCTTTTATCATAGAATCATAGAATACTTTGGGTTGGAAGGGGCCTTTAAAGGTCGTCTAGTCCAATAAGCAGGGACATTTTCAACTAGGTCAGGTTGCTCAGAGCCCTATCTAACCTGACCTTGACTGTTTACAGGGATGGGGTATCCTCCACCTCTCTGGGCAACCTGTGGCACTGCTTTATCACTATCACTATAATAAACTGCTTCCTTTCATCTAATCTAAACCAGCCCTCTTTTAGTGGACCCTTGTCCTATTGCCACAGGCCCTGATAAAATATTAGTCCACGACTTTCCTGTAAGCCTTCCTTAAGTACCAAAAGGCTGGAACTCTTAGATATGGATAATTCACTCTTTCTTAAATTTCAATTTCTTTGAAATTTCTTTGATTTTTTTTCATTTTAAGTTATCTTTGATCCATCTCCGAAATAGATCTCAGAGGCACTCAACAAGTGGCATAGTTTTAATTCTATGGTGATTCATAAAAGTAAAAGGAAAGAGGCAATGTTTTTGGTCTTTTCCCTAGTTTAGGGATATTTAGGTTCAAATTTATTCCATAATGTTTCCAGGCCATTTTACATTACAGTCATTGAGAGACTCCCAACATAAATTCTTTTGTTACCACTATTCATTTCACACAAAAAAGAAAGGCATTACACATTCATGAAGAATGAAATCAGTGGAGAAGCTTAACACTCTGTAGTGGATGGAAATAGCAACTGCACCCTGGTTTTACTCCTTCAAGTCATAGTATTTGGAAGAGGAACCCTTCTGTCTTCCACAGGGCAAGATCTGCAAAGGATCTGTTTGGAAAGAGAAGCAGAACCTTCAGGTGCATTTTGCACTGTGTCATGTGAAACTGAGCTTTGAGCTCAGTTTCTTTGCCATCACCATTGCCATTATGTAGGCCCTAAACACATTCTAATATATTGGAGCAGACAAATATATGCAGATCATCTACACAGCAGGCAGGGACATACTTGGATTTAGGCAACGGGGTAAAATAAGTATGTATTTATTCTTACAATGTTTCCTGAAGATCCTGTTCAAAGGATTGTGGCTTGTGGATACACTATGTGGATAGAAACTTTTACGTACTAGAAAAGGGGTGAGTGAACCCACACCTGAAGGATCACGTAGAAAAAGAGTACTAGTCTAAGCTGATGCGTGTTTCAAGTCATATTTAGTTTATATAAGGGGAACCAGCACAATCACGACACTGGAAAAATGTCTCTCAGAAGAGGATGGTTGTGCTTTCAGATGTCTTTTGAAAGGAAGCTGTATATTTCAAATGCATTGTCTGAATCAAGAATTGCTAAAAGGAGCAATTCTAGACTCAAGTACAAGAATGCCAAAGAACTTAGCTCTCTTTTTTTGAATTGATTTCAAGATATAAACACTTTGAAGCAGTAAAGACTAAATGAAAAAATAAAAATGCTCATTTTCTTCACACAATTCCTATTTAATCTTTTTTTTTCACTATTCCTCTAATCTTACAGTTTAATTATTTCTGTTTCTGACATTATTTTTAATATCTACAAACAAAATCAGCTAATTTATGCAATGCTTCTGAGATCCTAAGTCACACTTTAATTCAGCTGTCTTGAACCAAGGAGTATTCCATACCCTAAAAGCTCTGGAAAACAAGAGCTAACTTCATGCATATGTTAGCATTGACCTGAAACCATTTTAATATCACAGTCTTACATCCTGAAGTACACCAAACAAGTTCACACACAGTTTTGCCTTTCATTTAAAAATTAATTATGATGAAGATAGCAATCTGAGTTTTCACTTTAGCATTTTGCTTAAATTTGAATTCTTACAATGTAAAGGTTGCACGCTTTACTGAAGCTGCAGTGGCTTCAAAACTATTTATGTCTAGTGGCTATCACTCAATTTTTCTAATGCGTGAGTGAGGTTTGGAGATTATTCCCTAATTTTTTGAAACTCTTTTAAATCTGACTTAGAATGATGCTGGCATTTAAGTCAACAGTTGTTAAATTCATTGTATCAAATACTATCGTTATGCTTATTTTAGGATTATATTTGAAAATTAGAACTGAACATTGAATTACAGAATTACCAAGGAAGATAATAACTGTCAATACCACTATTAAACCTGTAAAATTCAATACTGTAAAATCAAATCTTTCACAATTAAAGCTTTTTTCTTGTTTTCATTTTTTTGTAAAACACCACTGACTGCAACTGAAGAACGCAAGGTGTCAAAGTCTCAAGAAAAGTTTTCTTCCTTGTATTTTTATTTCTAAACAAGGATGGGAATGGCAGACTGTCAAATAAAGAATTGCTGCCCTAAAATTGCACTGTATCATGTCACTGAGTATATGTTAATGTTGGATTATGTGATATGATAACACATTCATCAGAATGCCATTTTGTGTGATAGTGCTACACAAGTTTGGTTATTTTGATTCACATTAAAATAGCTGTACTGCTGTTCTAACACACACACACACCCCCCCCCCCGCCACCCCCCGCCTTAGTTAAAAATACTTTTAAAGATATTTGGAGATGTATCAACAATTTGTGGAAAGCTAAATCTTTTGTTTGTAATTCCTAGCAAAGTACAATGTTTAATGCTGTTTTACAAGTAAAGCGCTATATTCTCAGAATCATTCAAGCTGGAAAGGACCTCAGGAGACCTATAGTTAAAGTAGGTGATCCAAGATAGCCAGCATGTGTACTAAGGACAAATTGTGCCTGACCAATCTTGTGGCTGTCTTTAGTGGAGTGACGGCAACAGTCAACAAGGGAAGACTGACCAATGTCATCTACCTAGAGTTCTGTAAGGCCTTCAGCATGGTCCCACATGTCATCCTCTTCTCCAAATTGGAGAGATATGTATTTGAAGGGTGGACAATTTGGTGAGTAAAGAATTGCCTAGATGGATGCAGCCAGAGGGTTGTGGCCTGGCTCTGTATCCAGCTGGAAGCTGGTGATAAGCGGTGTCCCTCAGGGCATTTTGGGCCTGGCACCCTTTGATATCTTTGTCAGTGGCATAGACAGGGAACAAGTGTTGCATCAGCAAGACTGCAGATGACACAAGGCTGAATGGTGCAGCTGACACAAAAGAAGGTTGGGATGCCATTCAATGGGGCAAAATCAAAAAGTGGGCCCATGAGAACCCCATGGAGTTCAATAAAGTCAAGCACACCTGGGTCAGAGCAATCCCAGACATGCGTATAGACTGGGAGATGAACTTGTTGAGAACAGCCATGTGGACAACTACTTGGGGGTTCTAGTGGAAGAAAAGCTGGACAATGTGCACTTGCAGCTGCTGGGCTCCATCAAAAGCAGGGTGGCCAGCAAGGCGAGGGAGGTGATTTGTCCTCTTTAATCTGCTTTCATAAGACCCCACCTGGAATGTTTCCTCTACCTCTGGGATCCTCAGCATTAGAAAGATGCCAACTTGATGGAGCAGGTTCAGAGGAGAACCATAAAGTCAATCTCAGAGCTGGAGAACCTCTGTGAAGAAGACACCCTGAGAGAGTTGGAGTTGTTCAGCCTGGAGAAGAGAAGGCTCCAGCAAGACTTTTATTGCAGCCTTTCAGTACTTAAAGATGCCTTATAAAAAGGTGAGAGAGGAACTTTTTACATGAGCAGATAGTGATAGGGTAAGGAGAAATGGTTTTAAACTAAGAGAGAAGAGATTTAGATTAGATGTGAGGAAGAAGTTCGTTACTCAGTGAATAATGAGGCCCTGGAATTAGTTAGGCAGACAAAAGGTGGATTCCCCATCCCTGGAAGCATTCAATGACTGGTTGCATATAGCCCTGAGCAACCTGATTTGGTAGATGTATCCCTGCCCATGGCAGGGAGGTTGGAACTAAATGGATCTGTAAGGTCCCTTCCAACCCGAAATATTCTATGGTTCTATGAAACTTAGTTCCATGGACTAGATCCCGGACTTGCTTTTCACTAAATGTTGACAGCTCCTCTCCTACTTGGACCCTGCCTTTAGGCACAAAGATCTGAGACCTTTCTGGTGAAGACAAAGGCAAAGATATTGAGTACCTGTACCTTATCTGCAGCCATTTTCACTGGATGAAATCAGTCTTCCTGTTCAGCACTGGGTCCCCATTTCCATTGTGTACCTTTTAACAGCTAGTGAAGGGATAGAAGTTTTCATGTTGAGACTCAGCGGGAGCCTTGTGTTTCCTAACAGTGATCCTGCATACATGGGAAAAAGTTCTACAATCTTGCTTTGTAGCCTGTTCTCACTTACAACTCCTTTTTACATCTGTTTGATACTTAACCTCAGTTATGTGTTCCACCTTTAGCCAAGCCAGTCTCCCAAGTCATCTTCATATTTTCCTGAGTATCATGGTTGCTACATTGACTACACCATCCCCAGCTGGTTCTTCCTTGTTTGTAAGTATTGGGTCCTGGAGAGCTTCTGCCATTTCCTGACTCATCCAGCTTCTGTGACATGCAGTTTTTCTCAGAACACTCTCACACCCCCATCCCCTCTTTTACTTGTGTCCCAGTGAGTTGCACTTGCAGCAGATGTCAGGGAGATTAACATCTTCTGTAAACCAGGGAATAATGATACAGAGACTTCCTTGAGTTGCTTAAAATGGAACTTTGTCCACTTCTTCATTTGATAGCGTGGTTGGTAACAAACTCTCACCTCAAAGCTACCCTTCCTGTTCTTTGTTACCATCCTAATGCTCGTCGTCTTAGTCAGCCTATTTCTCATTCCATGGCAGCCCAGAATGCTCAAGATGTCTATTCACATGAAAAAAGAACCTTCCTCCTACCATTCCCTTCCTGAGAAGTTTGGATCCATCCCTTATAGAGCTACAACTATACAAATGTCAAACCACCCCACAGTTAGAACAATGATGTTATATTATAGTTCTGCGTCATCATGTGAAGGTCTCACACTATCTGTTTATTTGTCTGGCTTTTCACAAAATGCTTTCCACAATCTGAGTTGTGTAAACAACAGGTATTTTACCATTTTTTTTTTTAATTCCAGAGACTTTGTGTTCAATCATAATAAGGTTTTGTGTTCTGAGCACAATTACAGCTAACACTGTGCATATCTGTCTTCACATTTTCCATTAGCATTTTCCAAAAAACTCAGGGAAAAGAATATAGGTTGGTGCTAAACTCTCTGATGAATACAGACTAACATTTCTAATATTTTTAAGCACTTCACTGCAAAAAGTTCTGTTATCAGTGCAAGACATTATGGAATTAATTCTAGTCATGCGCTGAAATTGTGATTGCACTGGGAAGTCTCAAGGCTCTGAATTTTAAGAAGGACCTTTACAGGCTGGTGTCTTGGTTTAAGACAATTTAAGGGGCAGACACCCCAAAATGAATTATCTCCTCTTTAAGTTTTAACCACTTCCTTTTCATTCAACAAGGAGACAGAAATGCAAGTAGATGTAAATGAAAAAAATAACAGCTTATTAAAATCACAACAAGCAAAAATAACAGTGGTAATAACTAGTTATAAATTTGCTAAATGTCTCAGACCTCCAGAGAATCTCTCAGACAAAGGAAAAAAAAAAAACCTGCAGAGAAACCCCTCCCCAAGATGTCACCCTCCAAAGAGGACCTCATGGTCTGGGAGACAAAGGCCAAAAATGGCAGACAAGCCCCGTTCAGCTCCACCTTCCTGCGCAGGAGCTTCTGAAGCAGTTCTGGTGGCAGAAGGAGGGTGCTGGCATTGCCTGGGAGCTGCAGCCCCGCGGCGTCAGCCTCCCCAGTCCCTCGTGGTCACGCGTGTGTGAGGTCAGTGCTGCCGCTCACTGCCCCTCCTGCTGCCCGCTGGACTCCACTGGTCAGTGCTGCTGTCTTGGGTCACTGCCCGGATGCAGGAGGAAGAAAACATTCTCGCTGAGCACCAAAGAACAGTGGGCTGTCCCTGACCGGCCGTGGCTCAGCTCTGTGGACTGGGACATTCCCTCTGAAACATAGGTAGATTGTGAAATGCAGCTTCTTGGGTTGCTACTGTTGCAACTCGGAGACATGCCTGAAGCAACCACCTCAGGAGCCCCGAGAGAAACAAAAGGCTTCTGACTTGCACGGTGTCAGTTTTCCCAGCACGAGCAAAAAGGAAAGAGCAAGAGAGAGCTTCTGCCTGAGGGCCCCTGACCTTAGAAAGGGACCCTGGGGTCAACCCCCTCTACGACTCCATTTCCATCCACTGGTTCTTACACAGATAAGTAACAATTTTTTGGGATATGACACAGCACAGATAGATACGGAATACAATAACATTTTGGGTTACCCACAAGAACAGGTGAAAAAACAGAGAAAAATCATGTGCTTTATGGTCAAAGATTGAATACGTATAGTTACAAGAGGAAAGATGTTGATTATTCCTAAATGAACAGTGGTAGAGCGTATTAATTATCTTGTCAGTTATTTCCTGAGCTTAGTTCTCTGTATGTCACAGGAAAACTCATTTCAAGTTCATGGGGATTGAGGTGATTATCTACACATCCATCAATCTTATTGCCAGGCAATCGGCAAAGTTGTTTCCTTCTGAATTCAAAGGTAAGTGTTCTAAACTGGTTAAAAGAGGCAACTAGGAGTTGTTAGCATGCCCCTCCTGATCCCTCAGTACTTCTTAAAGAAACTGTAGCTCCGAAAGGATGGAGCTGTCCCAAGATGGGTATGTCACCTACTGAAGCGTCTTTCAGGCAGGATTCTGGCGGGTTCTCTATGCACAGCTTCCTACAGCCTCCTAGAAGGTGATCTTCATGTATTTGGCAGGTGTTTCTAGATATGCAGAAGAATAGAAATAGCTTACACCCACTTTCAGGGTGAAAACATTTGAAAATTGCTTCATGTAAGAGCAATCCACCTCGTCTTCCGTGAAATAAATTAATTTTAAGGCAAGATAGTTGCTGTGAGAAGTGTAAACAATATTTACATTAGCTAATTTATTCCTTCTCCTCAGTATGCTCATAAAAGTTTATGCTTCTAAAAACATATGCTTTTTTTTTCTAAGAAGACAGTGAGATACCTTCTTTATCCTTTTTTTACATCACAATTGTACTAGAAGCAAACTCTCCCACTTCTTACAAACCCCAGCTTTTTTCATCAAGCCCAAAAGCTCTTTTTAGCTTATTTTATACAACATCCCCATAAAGGTCTCATGCTAAAGAAGGTTCCAGCTTGAAAGATGTCACTCTTTAGTCAATTGCAAGGATCAACTGCTAAGTCACCTAAGATTTGATTCTCTTGTCCCTACAATTGCTTGAACTAAATATTCTGTTTTCACAATACTGCTAGCTCTCACTGCCTCAAGGAGTGAGGGAGACTGGAGCAGAGACATCAAACTAATGTCTCTGATGTGTCATTGCACAGCATATTGCCATTAGGACATCAAGCCAGCATGATTTATAAGCAATTTTAATTAATTTTCTGAGTCATTTCCTAAGGGCTTAATTCTGTAATCTTATTACCATGAGCCTAACATGCTATAGTGAGACTATGCTTTCTAATCTTTCTTTTGTTGTTAAATACAATCTCTGCTTTCATTAGGAAACTCTTGAAATAAAGCAGGTTGCTCTTTTTGCATGGTGAAATTTGTCTGTGTTCATTAGAAATTAGTACTAGAAATTATGTAGTGGAGTACATTAGTTGTTAATACAGAACTCATCACCTACTCCTCTCCTTCATTCTTTTACTAAGAAATCATGCTAGAAGTGGTTGAGGTTCTTACTTCAAAGAAGACACATATCTAGAATTTTAGATATGGAATAATCTCAGCCCCATTTTATTTAATGTACACAGAACCAGATCTTAATCCCATTTAATTCGGTGAAATCTGGATTTCTTTTTACCCGATTTAAGCAAATAAACTGTGCTCATGAAGATAGGTACAGAACTGCAGAATAGCATGTTTTTACTGTTTGCTTTTTAGCCTCTGCTTTAAAAAAGGAAAATAATCACTAGATGATTTGCTCAAAGCTAAATACTTTTTGCTTATTAGTATTTTTCCCTAGAATTTACACATGGTATGATGTGTGTTAATGGTATGGGGTTTTAGCGATATGGGTTAATTTATATTTATCACATCCAACTGTCCATACGCAGTTTTTAGCTGCTGTAAATTTACATTATTCTGAAGAATCCTGATTTAATGGGATCATCAAAATTTTAAGTTACCAGGGTATTTTATGTGACATAAGTTTAAAAAAAATAATTTTTAAATCACAAATGTGTAATATCCTTACTTTGATTTGACATTAATTTTCTAATTATTCCCTTAATATAGTATACTGTGTTACTTGAAATATTAATACCCACAGCATTGTCAAGTACAAGCATCATTTCTGTTACAGAAATTAGAGCATGAAATTTTACATAGGGGAAATAAACACATTTTTAACATAGAAGACTGTAAGAACAGAATCAAGGCTTACAACACTTAGGAAAGCAGGTAGGTCTCTTACTCATGAAGGAACACAGAGGTGTATGCCCTTATAAGAGTCCAGGGCAATAGAAAAGAGATATAAAATTGTTGTATAATGATCAGTAACATTCCTATGCCCTCCAGAGTGCCCTAAAAATAAAGGATAAGTACAGAGTAAAGAAAGATAGTTTGTTTTCCCCATGAGCTTTACATCAGTTATGGGATAAAAAGAAATTCAGCTGTCATGTAGGTCTTTGAATCTTTCTGCCACCATTTATCACAATTTTACCAACATTATGCTGTTCTTACATGCAGGAAAACTAGTTGACCATAAACCAGAAATCATTCAAGATTGAAATATGTAAAATTTGAGAATGAAAATAAGTGCAGTTAGGACATCAAGTTTTAATGTGGAAGATTTTCATTCTTTTTGTTTTGTTTTGTTATTGACAGTGTTATTACAATTAAAATTGGCTGTGATATTTTAAAGTGACTGATTCTCCCATTTGCAAAAGCCAAACTTATACCTTCCTCCCCTTCATATGTGTTTAGATTATTCACACTGTGCAGGCAGATGTGTAGTGCTTTTGTGAATATCAAAAGTGTATTAAGTATGCTAATGTAATAAGAGAGCACTTTGATAGTGTACAAATTGTTGCAAGGGTTCTAGCAGTATAAGTTGAAGGAAACATTTTAAAGAATAATTTAAGTCATCTCATGATTATAAGGAAGGTAACATCTAATCTCTTTCTGTTCTCAAAAAATGAAAAGTACAGAAATTAACAGTAAAAATATCTTTCACACTGTCACTTTGCATCAACAGAAAATGGACATAATAATCTGAAAGGATTGCACTAAAAGCCTGTGATACTGTTTTGCATCATGTGTAGCTTTAGCAGTCACCAATGCTACCTTCTTATTCTTTTGGAAGTCGGACACCACCAGTAGTGAAACACAAAGAAGTGGGCTCAGTCTGGCTCGGGTGAAGTGGTTGACTACTCTCCTCTTCTTCTCAAAATCACAATACAAAAGTGAGAAATGAGAGAAGTCCTGAAGAAGAGTCCTGGAAGAGTCTTCAAGTCCTGAAGGAGAGGGCATTGAGGACAAGAGCAAAAATGAGAATGAATATAGATGTAAATTAAAGAGTAAAATGGCATTAAATTCCACTCAAAAAGCAGCAATTAATTGTGTATTTGAAAGTGATGGTCTGGATGGATACAGCTTACCAAGGGCAAGCAAAGGTATTAAACTTTTTCCTAAACTACTTCCTCAGTAGTCATATAACTGCAAAATTTTTTGCCTAGGCAGACACCTTGCAACTCTGACTTCCTCCCACGTTTCTAATTTCTAGTGTCCACAACACTTTTTTTCCTCTGATTTACACGTTTCCTACGGATTAAATGGTGAGGTGGCAACAAATAAAGCATAGGAGACTGACTGACAATTACTTCACTGTATTTAAAAGCAAACAGTTTTAAAATAGATGGACAATTGCAAAAGGCTTAGCAGCTAACATTTTGTATCTGACCCTACATCCCCTCAAATGACCTCTGAAAACCAGTTTCTGTTTTGTTCTGTGGATCGCTGAAACATAGCAGAGTGTCATGGGCTTTTCTGTGGAAACAAGTAATTGTACCGTGTTCTTTAGGGTGGATTTGACTCTCCTCCCTACACTGACATAAGAGACAAAAATCTCCATGGAAGTGAGTAGAGTCACACTGGTGCACAAGTGCTATGAAGGGAAGAAAAACTGGGCCATATTTTTTGTTTTGCATAGTGATCTGACATTTGAGAGTTGGTATTTCTCATTGAAATACCTTCAGAAAAGGAATTTCCTTGGTGGTTTTCATTACCACAATAAAGAGCAGAGCTGATCTGCAGGGCAGTGACGTACAGTTAAAGAGAGCTATAAACAAGTGGAAAGAGGTCAGTTTTCTGGACTCCGGGGAAAGCACACTGCAAAAAGACCCTCTGAAAGCCGTGTGGAAATTATACTTTCTCCTTTGTAAAAGAGAATTTGTTTGAAGAAAAAGACAGTTATTGATTGTTTATTCTCTTGATACATAGAAGTCAAAAACATTAACGGAAGACTCTCTTTAATGGAAAAATTGGTATTTGTTCTTTTTCAGCAAAAAAAAAAAAAAAGGCAGCTGAGTACAGTAATTTCAAGTACTGCTCTGTAACAGAAGGGAAGAAGGGAGAAGCTGTTCCTGGGAAATGGCTGTCTGAATTCGATTAATGACTCTATATGACCCGCAAGAGTTTACTTCATTAACTAGCAGCAACATTTCCCATGCCTTCAATTAACAGTGGTTTTACTTAATCTAATATTAGTTAAGACACGATATGATCAGAAAACATCATTGCCAGCCAAGTGTTCCTCAAACACAACTGATTTATCTCTTTGGCACCTCATTAAAATGCAAACTATACTGAAATTGATTTTCAGCACTTTCAGGCAGGAATGTTTGTAATAATGTTAATTTGCAAATTTCCTCTTTTTTATATGTATTCTGTATGCTGTGGTTGCCATGTTCAGCCCAAGGCTATTTGTATTGTGCAGACAGAAAATGAAGAGCGAACATTTATTTCTCATATCTTTGTGAGGAACCTGAGGCGCATGAAGATATTTGTGCTGTAACAGGCACAGTCAATCTCCTTCACTCCCTTTAGTCACTATATATCAACAGCAAACTCCCAGCTAGTCTTGCTGCAGCAATTAACCTGCCAGGGCTTTCTGCTGTCAGACTCAGTAATAATAAACTACCCCCAGTGAGAGATAGAGCTATAGATTCTCGCCCTGCAACTTCCACAGTGGGTGAATTATTCAGAATCAGCATGATTAAAGATATGACATGATATTAGTTAAAAACACATACTTTTTTCCTCCCTGACTGAGATTTAAACCTATTAAGGAATAACAGTGGAAGAAAATGGATCTTTACCATCCATCCATAGGTCTTGGAAAAGGGATTTCTAGAAAAGTTGTTTATAATGCCTATAATTTTGAAACTTTAAAGATAAAAATGTAAATAACAAAAGGGATGGTGTAGTTAAATCATAAAGCATCTGTAAATCCAAGAACCAAATAAATCAGAGTAAAAAACATTGGGGACATAGAAACAAAGATATTATTTGGAAAAAAATTGTAATGTAGAATCTCCTTTTTTAAAGTAAAAGATAGCCTCACTATTCATAATTTTTATTCAATGTTATTATATAGAACATTTTAAAGAGATATATTGAGAAATATGAAGGGTGTCCTTATTTATAATTTTTCATTTAAAAAAAAGAAAAAAAAGAGGGGAAAAGAGTAGCATTGTTATAAATATTGTAATATATTACCAACCAATCAATTTTTTACATTTCCTGGTGCCAGGGCAGCACTGTAATGTTATACATGCATTGCACTTGAGTTTACTAAAACAAAGTCATGGAAAAATGAGCTTCGTTTACACACTTCTAGTCCCATTAAAATCAGAATTCATTTGCCAATCTCAGTTTACTCAGCCACCTGATAACACATTCTTAACTAATGTGCCTAGTGATTGCCTGGAGAATAATCTCTCCAAAATGCAGGACTGGGCCTATATATTAGAAGTGGTGCTAAATCCAGTCAAATCCATATTCTGTGACTACTGGACGAATGTGAATTATATTATTTGTCACGCTCATCTATATGAAATGGAACTAATCTGTTGATAGAGAAGAACAGAGATAAATAAGAACCTTTTTTTTTTGTTTATCCAGACCTTCAATACAAGTAGGAATGAATTAAGCATGCATTCCATATGCATTTTTCTAATGAGCAGGTAAATGGTTAAAGAATGGGGACAAACTGCATACAGACAAAACTGGTATCTGCCCTACAGTATGCTGGTCAAAGGTAATATAACCTTATAAATCTCAGCAATGGATAAACTAGTTTAAAATAAAATAAACTTCTTGAAGTTCGGTGTAGGAGGAAGTATTGATTTAACTCTCTTCAGAATAGTTTAACTTTTACATATAGAAACAAATTAGTTGCAATTTTCCTTAGAAAGGAGAATGAATTTCATAGTACAGTACTCTGATGAGTACAGTACTGTGCTGATTGTACAAACTGACGTTCTAAAGTTTGTGTTCTGTCTTTGCATCATATGTGATCATTTGTGAAACCTCTCTAAATCAGCCTTCTAAAGCATAGACATCTATATAGAGAATTCAAATAGAGTCGTAAGTCATATTTTGAGTCTACAAATGGATGAAATAGACCATCATGAAGCCCATATAACAACTTCAATTACAAAATGTAGTTTTACCTATATGATCTAAATTTTCCATTGTCCTAAACATTTGGGAGTACATTCTTTCACATTTAAGATAGCCAGAAATTGAAAAGGAGATCTCAAACTCTAAACTCCAAGGCACCTCATATTATTACTGAAAATACAGTGGTTTTTATTAGGAGCAATTTGGATTTCTCTGTTTTGCTAAAGTAGCCTATGCAGTAATTTTGACGTGTTATATTTCACAGAGTTGAAGTACTACAAATATTGAGACTTCCTGTGTCAAAGTGGATCAAAGATTTGGATGGATTACTTTTCAGGAAACTGACCATCACCAAATTTTCGAAACTGAACACTAAAAACTAGAACTCTGAAAAATGAAAACATTAAAACACTATTAAAAAAAAAAAAGACTACACTTTACCACCATATTTTGGATGACCAGATGATGATAATTTAGAAATTATCTTTTTTATACTGGATTTTCTTGTGAGCTTTTTTCCTCAGTTAGTTGTGAGGAAACAAAACGGACAAAAACTTTTCAATTTCTGTATCTTAAATTCATATTTAGGTGTCTAAACAAATGGCGATGTCTCTAAATGTGCTGCTCTTGCCACTGCTCCCAGTGAAATTGCTTAACTTTGCTGAAAAGAGCAGTATGGCTGAAAATCAGGCTATGTGTATGTAAGTGCCAAGTAGAGAATGTAGGATATTGTCATCACTACTCAGAATGCATACTGAGTAAGAACAAATAGCCTTTTCTTTGGCTGACCAGTAATATGTTTGTCTTTTTTGAAGGGTCTCTACAGGCTTTACTGCAATGGTCTGTTTGAGTAAAGATGTGAGAACACAACACTTTTGCCTTTTTGTATCTTTTAACCTTACTGATGTCCCTAAAAAATATAATCTGTCCACCTTTCCCTTCAAGAGTTTCTATTTTTTATATTTTTGGTCTGGAGAAAATCAAAACCAAAGTTAGTGTGGGGACTGTAATTCTCAAGCTTTTCCTACCGTGTTCCAAGTGACAATCATTATCTAGATGCATTTATTTTGTTCATGTTAATATGACTTACATCAATTGCATATTAGATAAAATGTTTACAAAAATATTTAACATCCATAGGAAAAAGAACTTAATGCATACTTTCAAGTCCATGGCAAAGCAAATTCTCCTTTGCTAATCCCTTAAACTCTGTCTATATTTGTTAGACAGAGACAGGAATTTTAAAAAGAACATTTTTTCCTACCAGCATAAAGCATAAGTTTTAACATGGAATGAGTTATTTCTGGCTTGTCACAAACCATTTCCTTCCAATTTCCTATAAAGAATGCTTAGGTAACTAGCATAGACAAGATATTTAGGTTTAGAAGGCAAAATCTTTTGTTACACAACATAAGAGTACATATTTTCTGTGAATTTCCAGTTTGTCTAGCTTGAGAAGGAGCTTGGCACAGGTAAACTCCAGAGGTCCTGTCCCATCTGATTGATTTCTGTGGTTTTAAGGTGTTTGTTTCCAATTCATTTAGGTTATATGAACAATCTTAACTGGGCTTAATGTTGTATAAGTCTATGATATGAATTACATCTATTAAAAATTAACTATTTATTAGTAAAAAACTGTATCCTGTTCTCCTTTTTGGATTTTTTTCCAAGTGTTTGATGAAACTACTTTTGAATTTATTTTCTTAATTATTAGGTTGTGTTCTCCTTCTCTTTCTCTCCATAAATTCAATGTGTTTTTTTTTCTTTTTTGTCTTTTTCTCTTTCAGAGATTTAGTCACGATCCAATAAAATAGTAGCTTGAGGGCAACAGTGCCATCCAAAGGGCACTCAAATAAGCATTTAACACATAGTAAAAAAAATACATGAGTTTTTCAGCTCATTTTAGAATTTAGTGTTCTTTGTTCAACAGTGTGAAAAACACATATAGCTACAAAAATATGCTATTCTTCAGTCCCACACTCTTTAGAATGTTAGCTCATAAATTAATATAGGTGCCCAAATCTTCATACCTCCCACAGATGAAAATATAGTGATGTAAGATACATGGCAAATATTATGTACTATGCAGAATTTTGTATTCCCATCCCATTAAAACTGTATGGAAAAAATCTTATCTTCTGACTCAGCCACAAAATTTCAGTTAGTTTAAAATTCTCAATGTGCCAGGTAGGCTGACAAACCCAGAGTGCTCCCACTCTGGAAGAGATTGATTTTGACTTCCTGTGAAAAATTTGTTTTCTTTAAAGGAGGTGTCAAAGTCTATCCAGAGATATCTGGCTGGTGCTGTGTGACAGGTGAAGGTTTCATTTCATTCTGTGACACTGATTAGATTCTGAGATCTTTCATCTATCCAAGCTTCAAGCTGGATTCTTTTCTTCACAATTAATAAAATATTCAATGTAGTTTTGGACCTACTAATCTGTTCCCTTTGGAAATGCAGAACAGTGGTAGTCCCATATTATGATATGTTCAAGCTCTTTCTGGAAAATCTATCTCAAAATTAGAAGTCAAACTTGATGCTTGGTATTACTTTACTGAAAAGGGATATACAGCAATATTTCTTGAACTGAGGACTATGGAAATAAAATGTACTGCTTTTCTGTAAACAAGGTATTGTGTAGCCTCCTGGCTGCAGGAGAAATTAAATTAACAGTTATGCCCTTTGGTTTTTTGTGGGAGGAAAGACATTTTTTTTACTTTTAAATGTCTCAAGAGTAGGGGGATAAAGGTTCTCTAATTCTTAATGTAATTGGTATTGCTATTATTTTAAGGAGTTTTTTTTTGTTTTATTTTAGAATCATGTTTTAGAGTTCTTCATTCTTTCTTTTAACATATACTGCAAGCTTACTGACATCAATTTCAGAAATGCTGTTCTCTTAACGTATTTACAATTTTCCATTATGTGTATTGTTTGGGGTTTTTTTTAAAGTAGCTTTGAATTTATTTAGCACATGCAGTCCTCACACTACTTTCAGGCTTATTATCATCACGCCTCTCTCTATTCAATATTATCAACATCATCCCACTCATCACAATCTTGCCTGAATCAAAGGCAACTTATTTCTTGTTGGTGGAAGCTTTGAATGAATAATTCATCTGGAAAAGCCTTCTATGTTGTACATTTCCAGAAGACAGAGCAATTCTCTTGTCAATCACAGTGGCTCTGACAGTACTAAGTTCCATACAGTATGTGCTCCAAATGTACGGGGGATGACAAGCAGCTGAGATTACCAACTGTGTTAGTCCTGGCCATCCTTTTAGCTTTTCTTTGACAGAACATTCAAATTCAAGTCTCACTCTAACATTGCATTGAGAAATCAGTGTCAAAATTTCCTCTCTGTTCTCACCAATACAGTTTGGTTGAAAGCTCTAGCATATATTGCAACCAAACTGGTCACAAGCCACAGTTACTCATCTCCAGATAGTTACATTTTATTTTGACTCCTGAGTTTTCTTATGCCTAGACAAGCTGGATCTGTGCTCAGGCTGGCTCAGTATGAAGGCAAAGCTTCAACTGATAGTGCAGAGATCTTCATACGTGGAGACCTCTACGCCTAAACATATCCCTACTGACAGAGGTTGCACTCTATTCTCTTGGAGAATGGACTCCTTGTTATTTCTCTGAAGATTAATTTTCAGAAGACTAGTTGTGACTAATTGATTGTAGTACAACCAGAAGCATAAAGTAATAGGAAGAGAAGTTATACTCTTAAGAATCTTTCACTCTAAAACAAACACAAACATAGGGAGAAATATGATGTTGCACTTCAAAGATGGACTATATTAACATACTGTTAAAGTCTGAAAGTAGACATTTTGAAAGCACATGTTTTTTGTTTTAAAATCTTTTCACTTTCTTCTTAAACTGGTCTTTGTCAATATGATAGAGGTATGGCTGATACAACAACAGAAATTGGAGTGACTGGCATTAACTGGGTTGACTGTTCCCATCCACTGGAAGCATTTGAGAATAAGTCTCTATCTACACTAGCAAGTAATGCAGCTCTCTACAGCATGGATCTAACATTCACACTGTAGATGTTTTACAAGGAATTGTTTCAGATTAGCTATAGTCTTATGCTATATGCTTATGCTGTGAGATGAACAGTCAATAGCACACTCAGCATTTTTGACATGCTTCTGATTTGGCTCTGTAGAAAAGTAATACAGTTTGCGTAGTCCAAGACTGAAACAAAATCAGTGGAAAGATTAGGAGATCTACTTTAAAACCATGCTCATGTTCTGAGCTAAAATCCTAATACACAACACAAAGCTACTGCTTCTGAGAATATGAGCCTTAAAAGAATATGCAGGTGCAGAACAGATCTAAGACCTCTAAATAATCATGAAGATGGAAAAACTGCCAGGCCTTTTATTTTTTCTGTCATTTATGAATTTGTAAAATTCAATTAATAGATATATGGAATTGTTGTTTACCTCTCTGCAAGATAATGTCATCCTTCAGGAAGAAATAAAGCCTCCAAATAAATAAATATATCAATCTGTGCATATGTAATAACAGAGACTAATTCCATTCCTTAAAGTATTGACATTTCTAGCATATATTCTTAACAATGAGATATCTGTTAGACTGGTGCAATGTGCTGCAAAACTTCAATTTAAAAGGCATTTTTGAGTATGATCATATTTAGTCTAATAATTGAAGCTGGTTTTCCCCTTTAGAACAGGGATTAGAGACAGTTTATTGTAAGAAACTTTTCTGACACAGTATAAGTTTCTGTAGTTGGCCTGATATGCAGGAAAGATGCCCTCCTAGATATTTTGTTTGTAAACAGCCAAAAAAATGTGGGTGAAATTGTGATTTGTGGTTTGGTCACAGTGACCATGAAGTAGTTGAGTTTCAAATTGCTGGCGATAGGAGAAAAACTGCCAGCAAACTTCAGCCCTGAATATGGGGAGAGCTCAAGAAGACAGTAAGGTTCCATGGGAATCTGTTTTGAAGGTATTGGGGCCCATGAATGCTGGTCACTTTTTAAAATCCATCTCTTAGGAGCATAGAGGCAGACAATTTGAAAGTGTCAGAAGTCAAGTATGTGGGGCAGAAGGCGGCCTCAGGTGAGTGGGAATCTTTTGATAGAACTCAGGCAGAAAAGGAAAGTGTATGGAGCAAGGACAGGTGACATGGGAAGGCTAAAGAGATGCTCTTCACTGCTGTAGGGATAAAATTTGTGCAGCCAAAGCTCTACTGTTTGAGCTGACGAGCACTGTGAAAAACAATGAAAAAGGGTTGTTTTTTTTTTAAATATGTTAACAGTAAACGGAGGAACAGAGATAACACTAGTCCATTACTTGATGAGGTTGGTCACCTCACAAATAAGGACATAGACAAAGCAGAGCCGCTTCATGTCTTCTTGACTCTGTCTAACACCTGCAGTCTCTGGAGCCCTGTGTAGAAGACTGACTGCAGACATCATAAACTCTCAGCTGACTCTGAACTCACTGCTCCAGCTAGATGGACGTGAATCTATGGGTCCTGATGGGATTCATTTCAGTGTACTGAAAGAGCTCACCAATGTCTTCACGAGATCTCAACATTTGTCAGTTGGTCTGAGGAGTCTGGAGAGGTTTGAGTCAACTGGAAGCTGGTAAATGTTGTCTCAGATTCCATGAAGAGAATGAAGGAAAACCCTGGTAATTACAAGTCTGTCAGTCTCACTTCAGCGGTAAAAAACCTGGTGAAGGTTTTTCTGGGAGTTACTGAGAAAACACTTGAGAAACAACACTTTCATTGGTCATAGCCAGCGAGAGTTCACAAGGGGAAAGTCAGAGAATTACAGAATCACAGAATGGGTAAGGTTGGAAGGGACCACAGGGGGCTGTGTCTAAATGAAGAGGGAGTCAGCATACCTGGCTAATCATATGTACTGCTACACGTACTACTGCTGAGTTGCTGCATAGCTTCGGGCCAGTCTTTAAACCTCCAAGAACACTAATTTTATTCTCATTTCCTAAGAAGAACCACAGAAAAGATATTTGAGATCAGATACTACAGTGATTGATGGTAAAGAGAGAAGATAGATATAGAACAATTATATTTGAACTTCTAAGTGACAGTTAATTGATGTGTTATTATCCATCAAGACATTATAATTATTTAAAGAACTGCTTATTCACTTTTGTCCCAAATCCACAACCCAGAAAATAATAGAAAAATCAATATTGTTTAGCCACAAATACAACAATCTATCAACACAATTAATTAAGTATTAATCTGTAACCCTTTCTCCTAATGCTCAAACCTATAGAGCCTTTTTGGAAAGTTTCTTTTCTTAACAGAGCTTACAAAATATGTAAAAAGAAAATGTGCCACAGGAAGTATTTCTGTTAAAAAGCAAACCTTGTGTGCTGAATTAAAAAAAATACTTTAAATATTAAAAAACAAATTAGTTTTTCAATTTATTCAAAATCTACTTCTCTTTCTATGGAGCTCAGACTTGCAATTTTTATACATGACAATGTAATTCTGCTATTAAATTTTTGTTAAAATCACGCAGAATGAAGAATTAGTATTCTATTTTTTGCTAGAGTTTGACAAAAAAAGTCAGAAACCTCACGCCTTTAATTTTGTATGCAGTGCTTTTATTTCTAGTACATTCCTATGGAGAAGCTCATCATTCTGGAATTATGATTTGTTCCTAGAGAATAGTGATATTAACTCATTGCCTTTTTATAGTTCCTTCCAAATCATTAGAAAACAGCATTCTAAAGGGGGGGGGCCAGGAGGGAGGGAGGGGTCACAAAATTTTAAGTTTATTAAAGGTTCATGATGATGTAGAAGTTAGTAAAAAATTTTAACCATGTATTGCTCTATGTCTTTTTCATATATATTTCATAATTCATGGACTTTTTAAATGCCTTTGTGCTGTAAAGTAGCTTCAAAAGATGCTTACCTTCAGATAAATGACCCTTCAAATTACTGGTACATGGGTAACTTTATCCACATTGTGGCTGTAGCATTCATTATGACAGGTGATAGGTTAAGAGACTACAGAAAGAATCTTCCTAGTTATCTGTAGTATGGTTATTCTGTCAGTATTGTAAATTTATAAGTTGTTGCAAAGTTTTTTCTACTGTTCATCTTGCTCTGCGACCTAACTGACAATAAATTAATGCCTTTAATATGTACAGTAATTAATTCTCACTGACACATCACAAAGAACCATTTAGAGGCCAGTGGACATACAGCTCAACTCTTTCAAAGTCTGGTTAACATCAAAGCCTCTTTACATGGTCAATACTAAGCTACTTCAAATAAGGATTTTTTATTATTACTAAAATTACAAATCACAATTAAGCAAAATAAGTGATACCCCAAATAAAAGGAGTGGCTTCGAAGCATGTCCTTCTGAAACAATAGTGTGTACACACAGACATAAGACACTTTCCCAACAGCACAAAAAATTGTACCTTCCTCCTCCGAGAACACCTGTTTCGCCAAGCCAGCTTCCCATTTTTGTTTCCCTAGCATAATGAATTTCACACATGTCCTTGCAGATAGTAGAGGATTAGTAAAACATGGGCTTGCACTCTTCTCTTCTGTCTAGTGTTGAATGGCTAAAGTCATGTGCTGTCTGAAAGCAGTGTACTGTAAATAGGTTGCATCTATTTCTGTCTGCAATTCACATTTATCTGTTGCAATGTCCATAGTGGTAACGAGACTAACCACAACCACCACACAGTTTATTTAATTTAGAATAGTTGAATGACAATGTTTTTTTCTCACATAACAGAATTGAATCCTTTTCTTGCATGCTCTAAGATGCCAGAGACCTCCAACAGGAGAACTAAAAATGCTGTGAAGAGACACCAATACTTCAGATTACTCAATTTAGAAAGAACGGAGCCAAAAGCCAATGTTAACACCAGTCTCAGAAAAGTCAATGAACTTTACTAGTAAAGGTGAGAAGCTGGAATTCAGAGCCAGCTGACCATGCCTGGTTTAAAATTGAATGAATGAAATTTAATCAGCCATTTATTGTTGATGTTTGAAAGACACTGTCATGAACTCATTATATTCCTAAAATGTGTATTTGGCTTATCTTTCTCCCTTACAGACCTCTTACGGAACTTCACACAGAGATAAAAGGACATATGTTCAGTGAAATGTACGTCCTCTACGTGACCTCAACATGTCCTCACTATGACATCAAATGATCTTGAGTTGCACCAGGGGAAGTTTAGATTGGATATGAGGATACTGGAAATTCTCAAGCATTGGAATAGGCTGCTCAGGAAAGTGGTAGTATCACCATCCCTGCAAGTGTTCAAAAGGCATGTGGATGTGGGACTTCGGGATATGATTTAGTCATTACATGGCAATGCTGGGTGAATAGTGGAACCTGATGGTCTTAGAGGTCTTTTCCAACTTAAACGATTCTATGATTTTGAAACAATATTAATTTTCAAAATAAAAAATGAAATAAATGTATTTAACGGATTTTTTTCTGCTTTGAGAGTTACTTTAAACCATGATAAGATAATTTTAGGGTGAGTAACTCATTTTGGTGTTCTTCAAGTTTTGGATAATACAATATTTCATTTTTAGAGCAAATATTTTTTTAAAAATACAACAATAATCTGAGATCAAATGTCATCCAGTATTAAATAGAAGGTTTTCTGTTCCAGGCAGCAGCAGGATTCTTGTGATTAGGAAGAGATCACACAAGATATGGTCTCGTGTGAAGGAGTACTGAACTTATAAGGGACTCCACTGCTTCTCTTCTCTTCTGCCAGTGCTTGGCCCTATCACTTGTCCTCCACTTTGGCTCAGTTTCCCTACAGAAAGTGCATACACTAGTACCAGACTGGTAAAAATTGTCACAAGACACTGTTCAGGTTTATTCTTGACAACTCCTGACTACAAATGACAGGAAGACTATGAAGCTATTTCACAATGCACAAGGCTCCTAAGAACTGCTAGAAAAAATATTTTCATATAGGAGGGGTTTATTGTGCTGAAACCAGAATATGCACAGATCTCAGTATGGAATTCAAGTCTTCTTATTCCCTAGTAGCTTCTGCCTAGAAGAGAAAAAATGAACTCTGCAAATTATTTCACTCTCCCAAATATCAAAGAAAAACCTGAAAACCTGTTTAATATGAAATTTTCTATTATGATTCTAAAAAAATATCTTTCTGTCGTAGATTTATGTGTATTTTTGCCACTTTTACAAAAGTTTAACAATACTGTTAATTAACTGGGTTTTTGGTTGTTTTCTAGAAGAAAAGTAAGTTTCATTAAACTGGAGATTGCTATCAATAGTGCCAAAGACCCTTAGATGCTTTAAAACAAAATACATATGTCATTATTGTAGTCTTTCAAGAGTTACAAGGTACAAACTTGTCTGAGAACAATTGAGAAATGACACCTCCAAATCCGAGCTCTATCTAGACATAAACCAGCAGATGTGGGATGATTTTTGTTTGTGTCCTTGCTAAAGAACTTTACAGATCTTTCCCTGGCTTTGCTTCTGCTATTTCCTTCATCTTACTTCCTTTGTATTTTTCCTAGTATCACTGTCTTCATACCAAAACTACTTGAATGTTTATCACCCACATCAGAAGCATGTACCACCTACCATTAGTAAGCACAGAAAAAGCTCAATACTGAAACAGACACAGTAAGGTCTCCGGAGAAAGAAGTAAGGTCTTATGGAAATGTGCCTCTAAATCAAACGATCTACTTTATGATCAGAAATAACTGATGTAATTAGAGAAAATAAATTTAAGAGCCACTATTACATCGTTGAAATATTTTTACTTTTTTTTTTAAATTCATTCATTGCAGAGAAAGCTCAACATAACAAGATATCAGGTCATGTACCACAGTGACAAGCAATAAAAAAAGTCTGAAAATAAACTGGAAAAAAGTGTAACATGAAACACAGTAAAAATTGCAAACTCTGCAACCACAGCATTCTTCAGTATGTCATACCTTTCATGAGAATTACCTTACTTTAATTAAAATATGCTTTTGCAATTTCTCTAGATACTCTAAAACAGTTTCTAAAAACATACACTGCAATTCAAGTTAAGCTAACTGGTCTGTAATTTCCTGTGATGGCTGGTGAACCTACGTTACAAGGGACAAAGAGAGTCCGCTGGTGGGACAAGTCCCCAGTACCAAAAGAACTCCTCTGGATAGGGTGACCAGAAAGGCTTCTTCCAGGATGCATTGTTCTATTATGTTAATCTACCCCAGCTCTGCTTCCCTTGTTGGCCCATGGCCCCTCCACCTCCTTGCTACCTTATATGTCCCATGACATAGAAAGTTCTCCACTCCAGGTTCCCCGCATTGGCCTCTGCCCCTCGCCACTCCCCCAGAGCTCCCCCATGGATCCCCATTCCCTAGTCCCGCCGTTGTACTGCCCCCCGTGCCCTCACATCATTCCTGGTGCTAGCCCCACTCCTGTAGTTAAGCCTGAGTTCTTCATTGTTCTGGGTCTTTGCCTCTAGAACCCTTCACAGTGTAGAAACAATAAACAGCTCCTGTGGAACTCTTTGCAAAGACCCTTCCTGCCTCTTTGCCGCTGACCCGTATTACTGAAGCTATCCGTGGGCGAGTGCGTGCACGCGTGTGAGAGTGTGTGTAGCCGATCCTGCTGAGTGGCTTCGCTTTGGAGACACCTTTTAGAGATCGCTACAGCTCGTGCTCTGGCACAGAAGCTGCAGAGCCAGAGAGATAGCGATAATTTCCTCCTATAGCTGAAGGTTCTTTCCTCAATAATTGGATTATGCTGGCCACTCTTCAGCCTTCCGGGATTTCTCCTGAACTAAGTGAATTGGAACAACATATGACAAAGCTTTTCCAATTCCTTTCCTCACTTCTTTTAGCACTTTTTGAGGACTGCTGTCTAGTCCTGTGGCCTATATGAATTTAAGGTGTTAACTTTATCAAATTCTTTATAGGAATCATGATCTTTATTATCTGTATAAGTAATCTGAATTATGATGACTGCTACTACCCCAAAATATAATACAAAACATGTTTTGTTTTCTTTTTTTACCCCTATGAAGGACCAAGTAGAAAGTCTGTGAAATAAAAGCCTGAATAGGAAATAGTCTGGAGATTTTTCTACTATCGCAGAAGTTTCAGCTGGGGAGTCTGCACTATCTATCCCAGGGATGGCTGACAACTGCACCCAGATGGAGCTGCCAAAGAGGCTGCAGTGCAGACTTCAGACAGAAGGAAGTGCCTAGACCTTTTTCCTGGGTCAGGGACAGGCAGCAGATCTGCCTAGGGAAGATGTCCCCAGATGGAGAACCTCCTATAAAAGAAGTCTGAACTGCAGGAGGCAGTGAGAAGGTGCTTAGCATCAGAAAGACTGAAACGAGAGAGATAGTTGGTTCCAAATACAACCTACAGGGAATCCAAAGCACATAGCCAAACAAAGACCCCTCCAACAGCAAACCAGAAGGGAGAGAGAGCAATAATGCAGGAGAATGGAAGCTTGCCATGGCAAGGACCTGCAGGAGGAAGACACTTCCCCTGAAACCTGAGATGCCCTTGCAGAACCATTTTCCTGCTCTGCAGACTGAAGAGGCTCTGGATGTTGACTGTCTAGACTTCAGTAAAGCATTTGACACAATCTCCTACAGAATTCTTCTGGAGAAACTGGCTACACATGGCTTGGACAAGGGTATTCTTTGCTGGGTGAAAAATTGGTTGGATGGCTGGGCCCAGAGAGTGGTGGTGAGTTATATCCAACTGGCAGCTGGTCACTAGGGGTGTTTCCCAGAGGTCAGTGTTAGGGCCAGTCCTGTTTAACATCTTTATTGATGATCTGGAGTGGGGATTGAGTGCATCTTCAATTAGTTTGCAGGCAGCACCAAGTTAGGTCGGACTGTTGATCTGCTAAAGGGTTGGAAGACTACAGAGAGATCTTGACTGACTGGATTAATGGGCTAAGGAGAGCTGCATGGGGTTCAACAAGGTGAAGTCCTCTCCTTGGGTCACAACAACCCCATGTAGCACTACAGACTTGGGGAAGAGTGCTTTAAAGCTGCTCAGCAGAAAAAGACTTGGGGGTGCTAGTCAACAGCCAGCAGTGTGTCTGGGTCGCCAAGAAGGCCAATGGCATTTCGGCCTGTATCAAGAATAGTGTGGCCAGCAGGACTAGGGGAATGATCATCCTGCTGCACTTGGCACTGGTGAGGCCGCACCTCAAATCCTGTGCTCAGTTTTGGGGCCCTCACCTCCAAAAGGACATTGACATGCTGGAGTGCTTCCAGAAAGGGCAACGGAGCTGGTGAAGGATCCAGAAAACATGAGAAGAAGCTGAGGGAAGTGGGGTTGTTTATCGTGGAGGAGATTGAGAGAGGACATCTTTCTGTCACATCTCAAATGAAAGGATGAGAGAAAATGACCTTAAGCTATGTCAGGGGAGGTACAGATTAGATATCAGACAAAAATCTCTGAATGAGTAGTTAGGCATTGTAATAAAGTTGCCCAGGAAGGTTGTGGAGTTACAGCCTCTGGAAGTGTTAAAGAAGCATCTGCATGTGGCAGCTGGGGATATGGTTTAGCAGTGGTTATGGTGGTGCCAGGTTGATGGTTTGACTTGATGGTCTTGAAGGCCTCTTCCAACTTTGATGACTCTGTGGTTCTGTATTATCCCTTGGAGGTACAATACAGGACACAAGCAATCCAGGACGTTCCTGGATAACATTGATGATAACTTCTTCAAGTAACAGAGAAGTCAAAGAGGAGAGGTGCTATGCTGCGCCTTGTTTTCACCAAAAAGGAGGGCCTAGTGAGGAATGTGAAATTCAAGGGCAGAAGTTTCTGCAGTGGTCATGAAATGGTGGGATTTTAGGGCAGCAAGGAGAGCAAGTGTGAAACTACCCTGGAATTCAGGATAGCAGATTTTGATCTCTTTAGGGTTCTCCTTTGGACAGAAGAAGGACCCAAGAGAGCTGGTTAATATTAAAGGATCATCTCCAGAAAATTCAGGAGGGATGAAACAAAGAGGAAGTCAGGCAAAGGCAAAAAGAATATCTTCTATAGTTACGTGGTAGATTGAAGTCCAGGGAAAAAGTGGGCCCTCTCTGGTAAGAAATGGGAGACCTGGTTTTCCAGGACATGGAAAAGGACTCCCGTTGTGGAGTACTCACCAATTTTTTGCCTCAGTCCTCACCATCAAGATTTCCAGCCACACCACCCAAGTTGCAAGACGTAAAGGCGGGGACTGGGAGAATGAAGAACCACCCTCGGTAGTAGAAGATCAGCTTCAAGACATCTAAGCAACCTGAAGGAGTACAAGTCCATGAGATCTGAAGAGACTAATTTCAGGTCCCAGGGGAACCTGCAGATGAAATGGCTAAGCCACTATCCATCCTATTTGAGAAGTTGTGGAAGTCTGGTAAAGTTCCCCCTGACTGGAAAAGGGGAAACATAACTTCCACCTTTAAAAAGGGGGGGAAAAAGGAAGAACTGTGGAACTATAGGCCAAATAGTCTCATTTCTGTGCCCAGGAAGATAATGGAATAGGTCTTCCTGAAAACTGTGCTAAAGCTCATGTAAAATAAGGAGGTGACTGGTGACAATCAACACAGTTTCACCAAGGGAAAATTGTTCTTGACAAATTTGGGGGCCTCTTAGGATGGGGTTACAGCTTTGGTGGATAAGAGAAGAGGAACTGACATCGTCTACCTAGATTGGTGCAAAGCCTTTAACACGGTCTTGTATGACATCCTTCTGTCTAAATTGAAGAGGCAGGGCTTTGATGGATGGCACACTCAGTGGGTAAGGAGCTAGCTGGATAGTCACACTTGAAGAATTGCTTTCAATGGCTCAGTGTCAAAGTGGAGATTGGTGTTCATCAGAGGTCAGTTTTGGGACTGACACTGTTGGTGACATGTACAGTGGGATTGAGTGTGTCCTTAGCAAGTTTGCTGATGACGTGACGATGCGTGTTGGGGTCGACACACTGGAGGGACGAGACACCATCCAGAGGGACTTTGACAAGCTTTAGAGGTGGGACCATGTGAACTTCATCAAGATCAAGAAGGTCAAGTAAAATGTCCTACATCTGGTTAAGGCAATCCCAAGCACAATCACAACCTGGACAGGCATTGAGTGCAGTCCTGGGGGCATCATCTGATGAGAAACCAGTGTGACTGGACAATGTGCGCTTGCAGCCTGTAAAGTCAAATGCATCCTGGGCAGTTTCAGAAGTGTGACATCAGGTAGAGGGAGGTGCCCCTCTGATCCATTCTCATGCAACTGGATCTGAAGTGCTGTGTTCAGCTCTAGAGCCTTCAACAGAAGTACTGTTGAAGTGAGTCCAGAGGAGGGACAACAAGATGATTAGAGGAACTGAAGCACCTGTCCTATGGAGACAGGCTGAGATAGAGCTGTTCAGCCCGGAAAAGTCTCTGGGGATACCTTATAGAAACCTTTCAGTACCTAAACGAGGTACAAGAATGCTGGAGAGGGACTATTTACAAGGACATGTAGTGACTTGACAAGGGGTTATGACTTTAAATGGAAACAGCATATGTTTAGATTAGATATTAGGAAGAAATTCTTTACTGTGAAGGTGGTGAGGCAGTGGAACAGGTACCCCAGAGCAGCTGTGGATGTTCCATCTCTGGAAGCGTTCAAGGTCAGATTAGATGGGGCTTTGTGCATCTTGGTTTACTGGGTGGCATCCCTGCCCATTGCAGGAGGGTTGGAAGTAGAAGCTTTTTGTCCTTTGCCATCATTCTATGGTTCTATGGTACCATTTATTTGCAGAATTTTCTGTTTGAAATATCTTGAGGTGCCTGCCAGGCAGCAGTCTTCAAGACAGATGACAGAAGATACGGGCCTGGCATCTTGGGAATGTCTGTCCTGTGGCTGAGACCAGCAATGAGTGGTTCTAAAACTTGCATATAAGCTCTCTAACTTGAAAGAACAATTTTCTTGACTTATTTTTAAAGTTCTGGCTCTGGATACAGCCATCACCAAAGGTTTTTTCGGAGCAAAAGGAAAATTATATTTAAATTATGTTTCTTTTCTAGACATAGAAGTTTTAAAAAATTAGTCTGAACAAAGCACAAAATGTTAAGGTCATAAATATCTCTTAATTACTTTATTAAATATGACTTAGCATCTTCTTACTGGGAACAGTGGTAGTTAGATCCTCGACACTTTTAGTTTGTCCTTTGCAAGCCATTTGAGTAATACCATCGGAGTCTGAACATTTTTATGGATTTTATCCTTCACAGACTTATGGATATTAACTGAAGTTAATGATTTCACTCTAATGATGTTATTTGCTCCCTGGAGATTAACTTATAACCATGCACTCTGATTTCACTGATTCCTATTGAATTACTTTGTAGCAGTGAAAGCAGAGACAAAGCTAGATATTGTCATATCTATTGAGCATATCTAGCAAATTATTATTTATTGTAGCTTGAATATTCAGAATATTGGACTCAGAATACTAATATTGAATGTCTATCCCATTCTTATGGAGATTTAAAGAAAATTATGGCTATTAAAACAATGCCTATTCTGTTTTTAGCGGTGTCCTTTTATGCTACCAAATTTTCTAGATGATTAGATTTTCCTTTGATGTTAAAAGTACAATGCAAGGGTATTTGTCTCTCTAGACTTTTAGTAGAATTCCATGTCATGTTTATTTAGAAGGCTTCTGGTGGGTCCTGCGATACCAAGTACACTGCGTTTTTTTCACCCACAGACCTCTTTCACCTTTTCCTTTTCCCTTGGATTATGAATTAATAATCCATGCATTCATATTTTCCACTTGTCAAACTCAGGCAGCAGTGAAAATAAGCAGCACAAATTGGCAGATAATGCACCTTATTTCCATGTAGAAGCAGGTGCATTTTCTTCAGCATACGTGGCAAGATGACACTGATCCGCTTTGACAGGCAGGCAGATCTAAAATTACTCAGCACACTTTGCCACTGGTTCAGGGAAAGTCTCCCTTGAGCTTGTTCTGCAATTCTTCAGTCCCCAGAGTGTTAATTAAAATTTACTGGATAATATTTGCAAGGCTCAATGGTTCTAGTTACAGCAATTATCAGTTACTAAATGTTAGTGGCAGAGATGACACCTGATGATTGCATGCTTTATTCAAGATATTCAAGAGGGTTTCTCCTTGCCTTCTCTTTTTTTAAAATCTTCCCTTTAGTTCTTGGAAAAGCTAGATCAGCTAAGTGTCTCCATCAGCCTTTAGACTAAAAATTACTCAGGAGTTTAATTATCTATTTATCCTTGAATTTCTTTTAAAATGACAGTTAAAGTATTCCAACAGAGGAATAGAGTTGTTACAAAAGCCTTTAGAAATGCAGAAGCCCAAAGTCCTCCTATATTATGAGTTTAGTAAGCAAAACCAGAGGTCAGCTCAGGACAGTGAAAGGAAGAGAGTACCTTCTAAAAAACTTGCTCAGTTCAGATTTGCTGAACAAAGTTTTAGGCTAGAGACTTGCTAATCACACATGGAATAAACAACAGCCTCCTTCAAATTAATGAAGTCCAACTATCCATAAAAGTTACTGTCTGGATGTCTACCAGTGACTTATTTCTCCCTCCCCTTAAAGTTTCATCAACATATCGAAACAGAATCACTCTAAAAGAAATATTTTCATGGGTTTTTTGTTACTAAGAGAGGAAAGTTTCCTTATAGTTTGATTCAATATTACTTAGATAATTAATACTTCAGCAAGTTTTCCCCCAAATCCTTTGACATTTCCGATCAGTTTCTTGCAATTGTGCAGCATTCCTGCTCACCAAGGGCCCGCTCTTCCTGGTCTCTCTAACACAATGAGGTCATGCCCTTTTTTATGCCTAGGACTGGCCAACTCCATGAATGAGGGCACACTGAAATGGGTAGATATTAGCAAGCTCTGTAGACAGTTTTCAAGTACAGGTAATATTGCCTCTGCCCCTCATGACTCTGCATAAAAAAAAGAGGCACAAAGCTCCTAGGCTTTGTCTCTGACTAGGCACTTCCATAACCTACCCAAAGGCCAGCAAATTCACTGCAGTATTTGTCAGAGATAGGCAACACAAAAAAGTCAGCCCATTGTTACAATCCAGTTCAAACCCAGACGAGAAAATTAAGTCTCTGTGTATAAACTGGAAAGAACTTGAAAATACAAAATATACCCAAAAACAAGACTAAAACCAAACAACATTAGATGTTGGTGCCAAAAAAATTGATATGTTTTATTTACTAGTAAAAGAGGCAAAGAGAAAGAAAGAGAAAAGAAAGAAATAGAGAAAGAAGTGTGTGTGGGGGGATGGGGAAACAGGGACAGAGTGACAGGGGTTAGGCGGAGGCATATCGCTCATCTGAGGGTCCCAATGACGTCTTGTTGCTCCCCTCCATCTAGTCTTCTGGTGGTGAGGGTCTCCTTTTCGCCACAGCCACACCGGCCACACGCCACCACACACTGCAGAGTACAGAATCCCATGGACTAGTATACAGTTTGGACTAGGTGGGAACGCCCACGTGCCTCCCTTGCAGGGGCCAGTTTGGCACTGTCCCTTGCAGCACTGAGGGTTTGTTGCATCATCTCTGGTGCTCGGGTGCAGGGTCTCGGGACCCCTTGGGGGAGGGAGGGGGGAGCCTTTGATGGGCCATGTCAGCCCCTCTGTCCTCCATGTGGATGCAGCTTCTCCCCAGGTGAAGGGGCCCCTCAGCTGAGCTGGTCTGCACAGTGGAGGATGGGCATTCACTGCCTCTCACCAGAGGCTTTTCCAACACACACCGAAAGCCTCTCTCCTCCCACCCTTTGGTGCAAGGGTCTGTTCAAGCCTGGCACCTGATAGCCCTGGGGCTGTGGCCTCTACCCCAAAGGTGCTCAGCTTGATCCCTCTGAATGTATTCTTCTCCTCCAGCCCAGACCTGAGTCACTTTATCTTAACTTCATCAGTGAGTGGTGTAAGGCCTCAGTCAGGGCCCCATTCAGGGTGTGGTAGTCTTCTCTGCAGCTTTTGTAATACAGTTTTGAAAGTCCTTCATGAAAATGTTTACATCATAAAATATAATATTTCAGTCTCTGACACCCATTAAACAGAGTGGAAAAAGCATAACAAACCTGCAAACTTATGAACCCCTGCCAGGTGTTTTATCCCAGGACACAGTTTTCTTCATTTAACTGAAACTATTTCTTCTGGGCAAGAAAAAAAAGAAAAAGAGAGAAAATGCCAGGGAGGACAGAGCCGTAGGACTTAACACTACAATAATATTCAACTTGAAAGTCATATCACATAAAAAAGTATGGCTTAATGTTGTGAAAGGCAATAGGTTAGCTCCAGGTTCATTAGGAAAGTTCAGCTGACTGCACCAACACCTGTGTGTGCCTGGGCTTTCCAAATGGCTAAAGAATAACATTTCAGATGAAAGAACCCTGTTCTGTGTAGCAAAACAATCTGACTGCAGTAGTCAGAAGACAACATAAAGGCAGAAAGAGAGCCAAAAGAAAATTAAAATTGTGAAAGAGAACAAAAAAAAAAACAATCAAAGCACGGAAAGAAAAGGGTGGGGATGGAGCAAAGTTTGACATCATAGGGGTGAAAGATGTTCACAGAAAAAAAATGGGAAAAATAGATAGTAGATATAAATGCCTTATATAATTTCAAATCTTTAAAAAACCCCAACCCCTTAATTCCTAATTTTCCGTTGTATTCCATGATGGACATGTTTTATATCCATATGCATTAGGTAAACTACTGGATATCGTATTTGACAAATACTCTAGGTACACAGATGGTTTTTCAAAGCTTCTTCAGACCACAAAAATAACATTTTCTTCTCATAACACACTTACGTGCCTACCTCTGAGAGCACTGGAATAAAATTTGACATCAGAGCCTCAATAAACAGAAGAGAAAGTGCAGCTACTCAGGATTATTTCAACCAACTGATTTTCTGAGTCATAAGCAGAGATCCATTGAAATCTGCATTTATTCCTGGGAGCATAGTAGCGTCTGTAGTGCTATGGTCCAGAAAGGTTTCTTTGATGCTAGAATTCTCATCAAGAAGATAGACCAGACACAGGTCTGGAATTAAACAGCAACTAGATATTCCCAAACATAAGAGGTGATTAGCGTTAAAAGAAAAAAATTTACTGCTTTACATTTGGCTTCCCTTAATTCTAAACGTGTGGTAAGAGGTCTTTTAGTATTAGAGAAATTATGCTAAGTAGAGAGTAGGAGAAACAAGCTCAGAGAAAGTAAGGGCAGTAAGTTTAGGTGTGGGTGACTGAGGACCAAGAGGTTTATCTACATTAGACTCAGCAGGACAGTACTTTGAGGTCACTCTCTCTTACCTCTCTTCCAGCCTGTAGTGAGGATTACAACCTAGGGAAAAAACTCATTTACCTATGTTCTTTAATCATGAAGCAAAATTATTTTGTCACCCAATTTTCCTTAAGAAAAAAAACCAAAGGCATCACAACAGGTTGGAGAAATGGGCAAACAGGAACTTCTTGAGGTTCAGCAAAGGGAAGTGGATAGTTCTGCTCTCGGGAAGGCACAGCCCCCTGCACCAGTACGTGACAAAAATGAACAGATAGGAGGAAGCCTTGCTGAAAAGCATCCAGGAGATCTGAAGAAAGAGATGAAGAGCCAACGCTATTCTCTTGTGGTAAAGAAGGCCAGCAGTATGCTGGGCTGCATAAGGACAAGTGTTACCTGCAGGTCGAAGTATGTGATCCTTCACTGCTCCTCACTGAGGCCACCATTGGTGTACTGCACCGACTTCTGGACTCTCCAATACACAAGACACATGAATATACTTGGACAGCATCTAACCAGGAATGAAGATGATGAAGAGGCCAGAGCAACTAACATAGGAGGATCTTCAAAGACAGCTCAGGTTGTTGAGCTTGGAAAAGACTCAGGGTAAAATTCATCAGGGCTCCTGGATACCTGAAGGCAGTGTGTAAAGATGACAGACCCAGTGTCTGGCAAGTGGTGCCCAGTGACAGAGTAAAAACAATGGGCACAAGCTGAAATATGACAGGTTCCTCCTCAACACAAGGAGATATCCTTTTACTTGGAGGATGACTTAACCTAGCAACAGGTGGCCCCCGAAGAGCTGGTGGACTCTGTCCTTGGAGACCTTCAAAGCCATCTGGACAAGGTCTTGGACAACCTGGTCTATATGAACATACTTGAGCAGGGACATGATTACCTCCAGAGGTGCCTTCTAACCGCAACCTTTCTATCATCTCCAGTGGCAAGGGACAGGAGGTCCTTCTTCCCTGAGAAGAGCCCTTGGAGAACCTGAGCTATGGTCCTCCCTCCCCTGGCTCATAGGAGCTCACCAGGAGCTGCCCTGCTGCACTGCTGCGTTGCCTGTTTCCGAATGTTTGTGTTTGAGGCACCAACCTCTCACCACAGAACCCTGAGGTTCAAACCCACTCACAAGGCCACATGAAGGCAGCACCTGTACCCACCGCAGGGAATGCTTTCCAAAATGCTTTTCAATGCTGTGTGGCAGTGAGCTTCCCACAACTGTGAACTGCATACATTGCAAGTGGAGAACAACCATTAGGAATATGGAGATTGCCGTTATGCCTGCCATCAGTATATATACATATATGTATATATATATGTATACATATATACATATTACATACATATATATATACACGCACACACACACATACATATTTTATATATATACACATATTATATATATATGCACACCAGTGTGAGAGCACAGTGCCAAACTTGTCCTTGGTGATTCTCAGATGCTGTCTGGACATGATTCTGGACAACCTCCTCTATAACATTGGACCTGATAACCTTCAGAAGTCCCTTCTAACCTGGGATTCTGTGGTCTGAAACTGAGTGAGTGGAACTGCAATTTTTGTTCCTTGCCTAAAATATCAAACAATATAAGCTCTTGTACAGAGATATCATTACAGATGCTTTCCATTTTGCTCTTATATCATAAATACTTGGCTAGTATTTGCCACAAACCTTTTATCTTCATCTTAACCTGAATACTAGAGATTTCTAAAATATTATGGTCAATTATTATAGAACAATGAGATATCATTCTGTGAAAATATGTCAACACTACCTAGTTGTGCTGTTGAGTGCTGATTTTTTGTTAGGTATGCCTTGTTTTCTAAAACATGGCTTGAAATAGTGATAGGAATTCTGGAGAATTTGTCAGGAAACATTAGTCCTGTTTTTGACACTGATGGTACTTGGCAGTGCTGTAACTAGGTTCCAAAAATATTGACAAGATGGTTGGGCTGGTGTCTGGATAGCTCTTGAAACTGAATTTGGGCCGTTCTGCAAAGTGTGTTGAGTGGGCGTTTTACCTAAAAGCATATTTCTTTCTTGCTGTATGAATGGTTTCTGACTATATGTGTAGTTGCCAAAATAAATTCGTCTGGAAAGAGGAAGATCATCCTTCCTATGCAGAAGAACAGCTAACATTTGGTTGGCAATATGAAGTGAAGGGTTTACTAATGCCAGGAAAGAGTGTTGAGTGAAATACAGGAAATTTTACTGTGTATCCACTTCTTTGGCAACACAAAAATCTTGTCAGAGCTTTTTGGTCTAGCTTAGTTTTATTTTTAGGTGTGCTTCCTTGTTTGCTGAATTACTTAGGAGGGGCTTTTCTTAGAGATTTTTTAAAATTTGTTGGCCCTTGATCTGTGGAAGTTCACCGCCTTCCAAGGAAGCATTTCATTCATCTTTCATTGATCTTCACCACCTTAAATCAGACTCAGTATCAAACACTTTTTGAAAGGGACAAGTTTGTGGATAATCAGGTCTATGAGTACAACACAGAGGGTTTATGCACACATTCCTTTCTTTTCCATTTTTTTACATGCTTTTACCAAGACACTATATCATTTAAAAGCCCTCCATTCTTAATCTTTTCCATAATAAATTTGGGCCTTGACATTGGTTAAAAATGTATTAATATATTTCATATGTTTTAAAATAACAGCTACACAATACTCATTTCTGAAAATTTGAAGAAAAAAAAATCAGTGTATAAAAGTCATTTTAATATTAGAAATAACATTTTTTCATCAACCTATATATGCTATGAGCTGAGTATAGCTTCACTTGTCAAATAGCTTCTGAGGTTATATAAGTCAAGCCTCCACATGTTTTATGCTACAGACCATATGAGATTAAGGTCACAACATCATTTACCATTTAGGATATTTGGCTTCGGAGCAATCCAGTAAACTGCAATACATTACAGATTTGTATGTTTGGGGTGCAGCTAGTCGAAGGAACAAGAAAAATATCTCCATACATCTTTTCTTCCGTTATTGTTCTCCTGGAATGTTGATAGTATTGCCAGTCCTTGGTAATGCCTGCTCTTTTGATTTGTGAAAAGGCAATAGCTAGTAATGTCTTCCACAACCACTCAAACCTTGCCTGCCCTGTCTACATTAAGCTACGCTGCAATGAAAACTTATTTTTATGCAGATAAATTTATTAACTCTTATCATTATTCCACATTTAAAAGGGTTCTTCAGAGAACACATTCCTTCTTCACTTTTTATTTGCTTGGGTTTTTTGAAACTATTTTTTTTCAGTCAACATTCTCCATAAAAAGATTTTAAATACTCGCCACTATCAACAATTCTAAAAGCAACAATCAATTAATGTAAATGTTACCTGCTGACGTGGGCAAAATACTGCCTTTGAAAAGGTATTGAGCAACAGAAGTATTTCAAAATTTTTAGAAGGAATAGCAATGAGAAATATTTTTCCCAAAATTCTCTGAAAAAAAAGATGTATACACACTGTACAGTGCAGGAGCTAAAAGTCTGTTTTTCCAGAAGCATGAGACCTCCTGTATGTGTTAAACTGATATTTCATTGCTGGGGGACGGCGAGGGGAGAGAGGGGAGAGGAGGGGAGAGGGTAGGGTGTTTTAAGATTCATTTTTTATTTACTCATTATCCTACTGAGATTTTGGTTGGTGGTAGAGTAAGCTGTTTTCCTCAAACTGAGTCTGTGCTGCCCGTGACAGCAGCTGGTGAGTGATCTCCTCCTGCCCTTATCTAAACCTGTGAGCTTTCATAGTGCTTGCTGTCTCCTGCCCTGTTCAGAAGGGAAGTGGTAGAGCCACTTTTGTGGGCATCTGGCATCCAGCCAGGGTCAACCTACCACAGAAAGTAAGGCCTTTATGGTATGTACAATATGAACAATATGTGTTAGGAAGAAAAATGCCTTAGAGTGTGGATGGAGTCCTCATATGTGCACACATGGGCTTGGAAGAAAATGAACCCGATTAAAGGAACATTGAAAGAACTCCATGCTGAACACCTGAAAAAATACATAAAAAGTATTGGATTTTGTCTCTCCAAATAAAGACCACAGACACTGTCCATGTTTTTCAGCTGTGGGCTTTATAAAGCTGCTTACATATATGAAGTCTCTCTTATAGCATATCACCTGTGTACATGACACTGTTGACACCAGCTAAAAAAATCACAGACTGATATCCAGGAAATGAAGTCACACCAGCAGTCAGAACTGAATCCCCGACTCTGGCTGGATAAAAATATTTCTTCAGCTCTTCAGCTCCACCAAAGCAGCTTTTAGCAGTACTTAAATATCTGGACACATCTACTTTTTAGTTTCACTTAAATATACTTTTCTTCATGTTGAAGGATAAACAATTTCCAAGAGAAAGGAGTGTTATTAAAAGTGCACTTTCTTCTTCCTAATGTGGGCACAAATCAGGTCAGACAATTCACATTCTTCACTTCTGAGAATTACAGATTTTAGGAGGCATGTTCCCATTTCTCACATTCTGACGCTAGATATGAGACATATCAAAACTACACCAAAGAGACAGCAATTTATATTCATGATATAGGAGGTGACCTTTTCACTCATGAGTGGTGTAGTCACATGGAGTGGCTAATGAGAGAACCCCTACTGAGAGCAGATAAATTTCAAGCCTTCTGAATAAATATTAGACTTTTTTTGTATTTATAAACCTCCCTCGTTTCAAACTGTCCCTTGATTTATAAAGTTGTCTTAGTTTTGTAAGCGATGATGATGGCCTCAACCAATGCCAAAGACTGACGTACTCTGTGTGTAGGGGCTTCTCTTCCTGGTTCTGAATGCCAGAGAAACACAGTGAAAAGTTGAAAATGGAACTGTAGAGAAAAAGAGAGGGATGAAAGATGACTTTGAGGGAATGAGGGAGGGAACATCTGTACTGCACTTCACTGATGATAATCTTTGCACAGTTTATGACACAGAGGCAGTGGGAACAATAAGGTAATCATTTTACTTGCCTGTCATCTGCAGAGAGTATTTTGAATTGCAGGGTGAAATTCTGGCTCCAATGAAGTGAGAGACAAAGCTCCTGTTGATTTAAATGAAGGCCAGGATTTCTATGGATTCCCAGAGAGGGGCAGACGGGCAGAGTGGCAGCTGTGCCATCTCCATGACTGCATCAGTCTTCATCAGGGTCTTAAAAGCTTTTCTTCAGCTCAGTTTCCAGAAATCTATGAGTCATTGGATAACATAGATACTTTCTCAAACAAGCTAAATTAAAAACGTATGATCTCAGAAAATCTGACCCTAGTTTGGAACATTTGTGCACAATAAATAGTGTCCTTACAAGGTCTATACATATTTTATTTAATATTTTTGAATTTTTTCCTTTTCCCTTTCCTTTAGCTTTAATCTATACAAAAATGGCCTCAGAGGATGTAACAGATGGGAAAATATCATCAGTTATATGTTGTCAAACTAGAGAAAGTCCTCCTATCATGACTGCAAGAAATTTACATCTCGGAGACAGAAGAAGTTGTCCCGAAATGTCTGAGGATGTACAGGTGTGAATTTCACTGAACAAATTTTTCTCTTGATTAACAAGTAGTACATGGACATACAGGCTGGAGAGGACAGACCTGGTAGGCTGCACTGCAACGCATTTACAGAAGCAAACTTTTTGCAGAGTATCTTAATAAATGGGGGATCACGGTAAGAGAAAAATTACATTCAAAAGAGGAAAATGCCTAACCATGGTGTTGGATGTGCTGTGAGAAAGAAAATCTGGAAGAACAAGAGGGAGAAGCTACAAAAGTGGAAAAATGAAAATCCAAAGTTAGTCTTCCTATAAGCCCCTATTGTATTTCTGGGGGGTATTTATTCACAACTTAAATACTACACTGGTGATAACACAGAGGTGTGATCATTCAATATGCTGAGTCACCCAATGAGAAACTCTGATAAAAAGTTGCTGGCATACATTCCTTATCACCTTCAAAACCTGAAGAGCTACCTATTTAGTGATATTGACAGCCTACCCTGTACACACCTCTTGCAGACACTACTGTGAAGCAGTGGGGACAGATGGCATGGCAAGAAAATAATTTCAGCCAGATTACAAAAGTTTCATTTTGTGTGTATACTGTTATATATTTACACCTATGCACACAAGTATCCGTGCACGCGTTTGTATATGTGTATATAAAAAATTCTAGAACTACTTAAGTCAGACTTCAATGTGTCCACAATATATAAACATACTAACACACACCTATGTACACGCATACACACCATACATACACATGCCAGAGCATCATGAGCATATGGCAGCTGTGTTAAATGTTGTTTTGGTTGAAGTCAACCAAAAAATGTGGAAGAAGCTGATAATGCCCAATTTTACTTAATAGAGAAAATAGAAATCGGATGAAATCTGGGGTTAAATCTTACTTAGTTTACTTGAATTAATTATTCATAAATGAATCAACAGAAAACGAAAAAAAAGATCAAGATGCTTATGGGCTCCTATTTGTGTTTTGAAAGCATAGCAGCGATATATGTGAGAGATAGGAAGTTTAAGTGAATCAAAAACCTGCGAACAGGTGATCTAAGATTCTACACTATACAAAATATGCCATGATATCATTATGGACTTTCACATTTCCTGATCTGTAGAAAGTGGAAAAACCTTCTGAAGAGATTAAATCTGACTCACAACAAATTATTTTTGTGGTTTCAGACCAGTATAGTTACTTGACTTACCTTCTTGCTTTCTAGGCTTATCTTCTGTGGACTTGGGGTCTGGTTTGTAACTAGCTTGTAACTTCTTAAATTCCCACACTCCTTATTTATACTCATGGACAACCTCTTTGCCTTGGATGTTTTTGCTGCATGTATGACCATTCTGTCTTTTCGGGACGGGAGATATTTGATTAAGGGAAAAAAGTTTTTTAATTTGAGTGAATATTCATACACAAAATATTCTCTTAGATAGTCACCTATGGGCAAGGTTAAAATATTCCTCATTTGTGCGAAATATTTATTCATTCTCATCAGCACAGCGCCATATAATGAATGCTTAACTGTTGTGGTTTAACCCCGGTTGGCAGCTAAGACCCAGGCAGCACCCCCCACCCCCCACCCAGTGGGATGCTGGAGAAATAAGTGGGTTGAGATAAAGATACTTTGCTCAAGCAAGGCAAAACATGACATTTAGTCACTGTTTCCAATGGGCAGACAGGCAATCAGCCATCCTCAGGAAAGCAGGGCTCTATCACGCACAGCGGTCACGTTGCCCTGAACGTGAGTTCGTTACCCGGCGCGCAGCCCCAATTCACGCGTGGAGAGGAGGAATTTCTGGTTTTTTTTCTAGTTGGCGTAAAATAGAGAGGTAGGTGGTAACCCACAAAAGGCTGGCTCGCTGATCATCAAAATTTTATGGTATTTCTGTATTTTCACAAACAAATATATCAGTATTCATTGATTACAAATCACATAACTTTTCTATTAATTAGTAGTCAAATCCTTATTTGCTAGTTGTATTTCTCAGTTCTAATGCTAATTAGTCCACACGTGCAATCCGTGTCTGCATTTGAGCTTGGGGTTCATTTTGAGTCGGTGGTCAATCAGTCAATGGTCGCAATCGCCCACGGTCAGGATTACCTTAACCCCAGCTACTGGTCAGTTCTGCTGACTTCACTTCTGGTAGCTCTTGCCCAGACAGCCCATTCATCTTGGGATTGTCTTCTCCTTTCCTTAAAGCAAAAGATTAGCCAAGCATACAGTGTTCACTATGCAGTTTTTTAATTGTAGCTGTCTGGCTATAGCTACTGATTAACAACCAAAAAATTTGCAAAGTTAGATTTGAATCTTGAGGGTCTCAGGTCTTGAGGAGCTCAATATCAATTACTTAGGGAGAGAAACTCCACCACTCTGAACCCTTCTTTCTTCTTCCCCTAAGCTGAGGATGAAGCCATACGGTCTGGAATATCCCTTTGGTTACTTGGTATCAGCTGTTCGAACTGTGTCCCTTCCCGACTCTTCGTGTACCCCCAGCCCACTTGCTGGTGGAGTGGGATGAGGAGCAGAAAAGTCCTTTACTGTGTAAGTCCTGCTCAGCAATAACAAAAACCTCCCTGAATTATCAACGGTGTTTCCAGCACAAATCCAGAACACAGCTCCATACTAAGTACTTTGGAGAAAATTAAATCTATCCCAGCCAAAACCAGAGCAACTGGCTTTTTATCAGCATTGCAGTTCTCTCCCTTTTTTTTTTTTTTCTTCATGTGAATCAGTTTGTTTGATTGCAGAGACATCAGTTTGGTTTGCAAAGAAAAAGCTCCAAGATTTTGTTATAAATATTTTGGGAAACTAGTGTCACATGAGCTGGTTTTCTCAAAATTCAAGAGCTATTTCAATTTTCATAAATTCAAAGTAGGCACAAAGTTTTTCATTTTGATTCTCAAAAAAGACAGAATACCTGCTCCAGAAATTGGTACCTCGGACTTTTTTCTTCCACTCCTCTACAATCTTGGAATCAGATTTAAAGTCAAATGCATAGCTGAAGACCTCAAGTCATGTTAATGGAAGACAAAACAAAGATATGAGAACATCAAGAAGAAGCACCTCTCTACTCCTGCTCTGCAGTCTGAATATCTGGTGTTCTATTTCTCTCACACATACTTTTAGTATTATCTGCTCTTGAAATAGCAGATACTGTTTTATTATAAGCACGTGTTGCTTCATTTTTATACCAAGAATATGTGAATGCAGGTGGTAGAGGATCACCGTCAATTTTCGTAGTGTTAACACAGATGTTATATTTATACTGGTTTACCTCTTTAAGGAACATATCCCAAATCTGAAGTTTTTGATATCCAGCACAGTGAACAACACTCTATCTATATTAATTATGCTAACTTGCTATCTGCCTAATATTGGAGGATATATAAAGAGGAACAACTCCATGTTATTATTCAATATAATTAAAATAAACATGCATTAAGATAGTTCCTGGATTGCAAGGGCAAACATCACAAATGGCAAATAACTTTATTCACTTAAGAATAATTGCACAACCTTGATTTGGTACCTTTTGTAAGTGCACTGGTGTAGAGTTAATATAAACTGGCACTAGTCTATCCTCCAGAGCTTCCTGTTTCACTCCATAAATGGACCACATGGTACCAAGAATAGAACTGTAATGCCAATCATTTACCATAAGTGGTATTACAATGCTTGTACAAACTACTGCTGTTAGCAACAGGCTAAGGCAAAAAAATCAAGATCCCAATTTCTGTTCCTTTTCTCCCGTGCTGACAACTTTGTGAAACTCAATTCTATTGTGCTCTTATTTACCCTCCTCTCATGTGAAAGAGTAATACATTTCATTCATATTATTAAGTAGTTTAAAATCCTCATACTGAAGTAACCACAGAAGTGATTTATTACACTTTTATGAAGTAACAGCTGAAAGTCAAAAAGTATAGGCTGTGCTCACATGATGGATGCTAATATATGACTCTAGCAAAGTGGCAAAAGCTGGTATACTAAGGATGCGAGCAGCACAATTGGATTTCACTATCTCTCAATTGAACCAGACCAAAAAATTCAGTAAAGTTGCTTAAGCATGCAAATACTACTCCTGTGTGGATCAGCACTGTACTTCACATCTACCCACAAAATCCAAATGCCTATCAGTCACAGGAGACAATAAGAGGTCTGGTTAAGTTCCATTAAGTGGTGCTGAGAGCCCTATGTGAAAAACTAAACACTTCCAGAAATGATAGCACATTTGCAACCCTAAGAGCTAGACTGAACAAAGTCCAGATCATTAGTTTTTTAACATGTTCATTTTAACAAAGCTCCTTAGTTTTAATTAGAACTGTATCTGCTTTAGACTTTGGAGGGTAGCGGAATGGGATGGGGAGTCTTATTACAATAATTTTGCCAGGCTCCTGGGAGAGGATGCTCAGGCATAGGTCATTCGAGTCAATAGCAAAAAAGCTAAATGAAGCAGTCAGCAGAGCTACCTTAGAGCACATTCCTGCTATATTTAACAACAACAACAACAAAAAACAAACCAGCAAATAAAGGTGCCATTCAAGAGGCAGATGAAATCCTGGATTTACCCTGAAATCCTACTGGAGAGCAACACTGCTGAAAGGGATCGTCCTGGTCAATGGCAATTGAGTGTCCTGGTCAATGGCAAGTTGAATATGGCAGCCAGGAGGGCCAACCATGTCTTGAGCTGCACCAGGCACAGCATCGCCAGCTGGGCAAGGGAGGGGATTGTCCCGCTCTGCTCTGCACTGGGGCAGCCTCACCTTGAGTGCTGGGGGCAATTTTGGGCACTGCAATATAAGAAAGACATTAAACTATTAGCATCCAAAGGAGGATCACAAGGATGGTGAATGGCCTTGAGGGAAGCCGTATGAGGAGTGGCTGATGCCACTTGGTCTGTTCAGTCTGGAGAATACTGAGGCAAGGCCTCATCATGGTTTTCACCATTCTCACAAGGGAAGAGGAGGGGCAGACACTGATCTATTCTCTGTGGTGACCAGTGATGGGACCTGAGGAAATGGCCTGAAGTTGTGCCAGGGGAGGGTTAGGCTGGATGTTAGGAAAAGGTTCTTCCACCAGAGGGTGGCTGGGCACTGGAATAGGCTCCCCAGGGCAGTGGTCACAGCATCAGCCTGACAGAGTTCAAGAAGCGTTTGGACAATGCTCTCAGGCACATGGTGT